>CM050409.1:40605849-41049973 GCA_027580255.1 Therioaphis trifolii | reverse complement strand
TCAAAAAGATTCGAAAGTAAGGTGTCGTTCGATGTTATTCTACTTCAACATAGTGTATACACTAATGTTCTTCACTTCAAATTGAATTTCGTTCGAAAAATTTTTTTCTTCAAAACGATTCGAAACAGTTGTTTACTCATATTCACGTAGAATTGAAAAGACTCGAAGTTTCAAAAAGATTCGAAAGTAAGGTGTCGTTCGATGTTATTCTACTTCAACATAGTGTATACACTAATGTTCTTCACTTCAAATTGAATTTCGTTCGAAAAATTTTTTTCTTCAAAACGATTCGAGACAGTTGTTTACTCATATTCACGTAGAATTGAAAAGACTCGAAGTTTCAAAAAGATTCGAAAGTAAGGTGTCGTTCGATGTTATTCTACTTCAACATAGTGTATACACTAATGTTCTTCACTTCAAATTGAATTTCGTTCGAAAAATTTTTTTCTTCAAAACGATTCGAAACAGTTGTTTACTCATATTCACGTAGAATTGAAAAGACTCGAAGTTTCAAAAAGATTCGAAAGCAAGGTGTCGTTCGATGTTATTCTACTTCAACATAGTGTATACACTAATGTTCTTCACTTCAAATTGAATTTCGTTCGAAAAATTTTTTTCTTCAAAACGATTCGAAACAGTTGTTTACTCATATTCACGTAGAATTGAAAAGACTCGAAGTTTCAAAAAGATTCGAAAGTAAGGTGTCGTTCGATGTTATTCTACTTCAACATAGTGTATACACTAATGTTCTTCACTTCAAATTGAATTTCGTTCGAAAAATTTTTTTCTTCAAAACGATTCGAAACAGTTGTTTACTCATATTCACGTAGAATTGAAAAGACTCGAAGTTTCAAAAAGATTCGAAAGTAAGGTGTCGTTCGATGTTATTCTACTTCAACATAGTGTATACACTAATGTTCTTCACTTCAAATTGAATTTCGTTCGAAAAATTTTTTTCTTCAAAACGATTCGAAACAGTTGTTTACTCATATTCACGTAGAATTGAAAAGACTCGAAGTTTCCAAAAGATTCGAATCAAAGGTGTCGGTCTATGTTATTCTACTTCAACATAGTGTATACACTAATGTTCTTCACTTCAAATTGAATTTCGTTCGAAAAATTTTTTTCTTCCAAACGATTCGAAACAGTTGTTTACTCATATTCACGTAGAATTGAAAAGACTCGAAGTTTCAAAAAGATTCGAAAGTAAGGTGTCGTTCGATGTTATTCTACTTCAACATAGTGTATACACTAATGTTCTTCACTTCAAATTGAATTTCGTTCGAAAAATTTTTTTCTTCAAAACGATTCGAAACAGTTGTTTACTCATATTCACGTAGAATTGAAAAGACTCGAAGTTTCAAAAAGATTCGAAAGTAAGGTGTCGTTCGATGTTATTCTACTTCAACATAGTGTATACACTAATGTTCTTCACTTCAAATTGAATTTCGTTCGAAAAATTTTTTTCTTCAAAACGATTCGAGACAGTTGTTTACTCATATACACGTAGAATTGAAAAGACTCGAAGTTTCAAAAAGATTCGAAAGTAAGGTGTCGTTCGATGTTATTCTACTTCAACATAGTGTATACAACAATGTTCTTCACTTCAAATTGAATTTCGTTCGAAAATTGTTTTTCTTCAAAACGATTCGAAACAGTTGTTTACTCATATTCACGTAGAATTGAAAAGACTCGAAGTTTCAAAAAGATTCGAAAGTAAGGTGTCGTTCGATGTTATTCTACTTCAACATAGTGTATACACTAATGTTCTTCACTTCAAATTGAATTTCGTTCGAAAAATTTTTTTCTTCAAAACGATTCGAAACAGTTGTTTACTCATATTCACGTAGAATTGAAAAGACTCGAAGTTTCCAAAAGATTCGAATCAAAGGTGTCGTTCGATGTTATTCTACTTCAACATAGTGTATACACTAATGTTCTTCACTTCAAATTGAATTTCGTTCGAAAAATTTTTTTCTTCCAAACTATTCGAAACAGTTGTTTACTCATATTCACGTAGAATTGAAAAGACTCGAAGTTTCAAAAAGATTCGAAAGTAAGGTGTCGTTCGATGTTATTCTACTTCAACATAGTGTATACACTAATGTTCTTCACTTCAAATTGAATTTCGTTCGAAAAATTTTTTTTCTTCCAAACGATTCGAAACAGTTGTTTACTCATATTCACGTAGAAGTGAAAAGACTCGAAGTTTCAAAAAGATTCGAAAGTAAGGTGTCGTTCGATGTTATTCTACTTCAACATAGTGTATACACTAATGTTCTTCACTTCAAATTGAATTTCGTTCGAAAAATTTGTTTTCTTCAAAACGATTCGAGACAGTTGTTTACTCATATTCACGTTGATGTGACAAGAATCGAAGTTTCCAAAAGATACGAAACAAAGGTGTCAGTCTATGTTATTCTACTTCAACATAGTGTATACATTAATGTCCTTCACTTCAAATTGAATTTCGTTCGAAAATTTTTTTTCTTCAAACGATTCGAAACAGTTGTTTACTCATATTCACGTGGAAGTGAAAAGACTCGAAGTTTCCAAAAGATTAAAAAGTAAGGTGTCGTTTGATATAATTCTACTTCAACATAGTGTATACATTAATGTTCTTCACTTCAAATTGAATTTCGTTCCAAAAATTTTTTTCTTCAAAACGATTCGAAACAGTTGTTTACTCATATTCACGTAGAATTGAAAAGACTCGAAGTTTCCAAAAGATTCGAAAGTAAGGTGTCGTTCGATGTTATTCTACTTCAACATAGTGTATACACTAATGTTCTTCACTTCAAATTGAATTTCGTTCGAAAAATGTTTTTCTTCAAAACGATTCGAAACAGTTGTTTACTCATATTCACGTAGAATTGAAAAGACTCGAAGTTTCAAAAAGATTCGAAAGTAAGGTGTCGTTCGATGTTATTCTACTTCAACATAGTGTATACAACAATGTTCTTCACTTCAAATTGAATTTCGTTCGAAAATTGTTTTTCTTCAAAACGATTCGAAACAGTTGTTTACTCATATTCACGTAGAATTGAAAAGACTCGAAGTTTCAAAAAGATTCGAAAGTAAGGTGTCGTTCGATGTTATTCTACTTCAACATAGTGTATACACTAATGTTCTTCACTTCAAATTGAATTTCGTTCCAAAAATTTTTTTTCTTCAAAACGATTCGAAACAGTTGTTTACTCATATTCACGTAGAATTGAAAAGACTCGAAGTTTCCAAAAGATTCGAATCAAAGGTGTCGGTCTGAGTTATTCTACTTCAACATAGTGTATACAACAATGTTCTTCACTTCAAATTGAATTTCGTTCGAAAATTGTTTTTCTTCAAAACGATTCGAAACAGTTGTTTACTCATATTCACGTAGAATTGAAAAGACTCGAAGTTTCAAAAAGATTCGAAAGTAAGGTGTCGTTCGATGTTATTCTACTTCAACATAGTGTATACACTAATGTTCTTCACTTCAAATTGAATTTCGTTCGAAAAATTTTTTTCTTCAAAACGATTCGAAACAGTTGTTTACTCATATTCACGTAGAATTGAAAAGACTCGAAGTTTCAAAAAGATTCGAAAGTAAGGTGTCGTTCGATGTTATTCTACTTCAACATAGTGTATACACTAATGTTCTTCACATCAAATTGAATTTCGTTCCAAAAATTTTTTTCTTCAAAACGATTCGAAACAGTTGTTTACTCATATTCACGTAGAATTGAAAAGACTCGAAGTTTCCAAAAGATTCGAATCAAAGGTGTCGGTCTGAGTTATTCTACTTCAACATAGTGTATACACTAATGTTCTTCACTTCAAATTGAATTTCGTTCGAAAAATTTTTTTCTTCAAAACGATTCGAAACAGTTGTTTACTCATATTCACGTAGAATTGAAAAGACTCGAAGTTTCAAAAAGATTCGAAAGTAAGGTGTCGTTCGATGTTATTCTACTTCAACATAGTGTATACACTAATGTTCTTCACTTCAAATTGAATTTCGTTCGAAAAATTTTTTTCTTCAAAACGATTCGAAACAGTTGTTTACTCATATTCACGTAGAATTGAAAAGACTCGAAGTTTCAAAAAGATTCGAAAGTAAGGTGTCGTTCGATGTTATTCTACTTCAACATAGTGTATACACTAATGTTCTTCACTTCAAATTGAATTTCGTTCGAAAAATTTTTTTTCTTCAAAACGATTCGAGACAGTTGTTTACTCATATTCACGTATAATTGAAAAGACTCGAAGTTTCCAAAAGATTCGAATCAAAGGTGTCGGTCTGAGTTATTCTACTTCAACATAGTGTATACACTAATGTTCTTCACTTCAAATTGAATTTCGTTCGAAAAATTTTTTTCTTCAAAACGATTCGAGACAGTTGTTTACTCATATACACGTGGAAGTGAAAAGACTCGAAGTTTCCAAAAGATTCGAATCAAAGGTGTCGGTCTGAGTTATTCTACTTCAACATAGTGTATACACTAATGTTCTTCACTTCAAATTGAATTTCGTTCGAAAAAATGTTTTTCTTCCAAACTATTCGAAACAGTTGTTTACTCATATTCACGTAGAATTGAAAAGACTCGAAGTTTCAAAAAGATTCGAAAGTAAGGTGTCGTTCGATGTTATCCTACTTCAACATAGTGTATACAACAATGTTCTTCACTTCAAATTGAATTTCGTTCGAAAATTGTTTTTCTTCAAAACGATTCGAAACAGTTGTTTACTCATATTCACGTAGAATTGAAAAGACTCGAAGTTTCAAAAAGATTCGAAAGTAAGGTGTCGTTCGATGTTATTCTACTTCAACATAGTGTATACACTAATGTTCTTCACATCAAATTGAATTTCGTTCCATAAATTTTTTTTCTTCAAAACGATTCGAAACAGTTGTTTACTCATATTCACGTAGAATTGAAAAGACTCGAAGTTTCCAAAAGATTCGAATCAAAGGTGTCGGTCTGAGTTATTCTACTTCAACATAGTGTATACAACAATGTTCTTCACTTCAAATTGAATTTCGTTCGAAAAAATGTTTTTCTTCCAAACTATTCGAAACAGTTGTTTACTCATATTCACGTAGAATTGAAAATACTCGAAGTTTCAAAAAGATTCGAAAGTAAGGTGTCGTTCGATGTTATTCTACTTCAACATAGTGTATGCACTAATGTTCTTCACTTCAAATTGAATTTCGTTCGAAAAATTTTTTTCTTCAAAACGATTCGAGACAGTTGTTTACTCATATACACGTAGAATTGAAAAGACTCGAAGTTTCAAAAAGATTCGAAAGTAAGGTGTCGTTCGATGTTATTCTACTTCAACATAGTGTATACACTAATGTTCTTCACATCAAATTGAATTTCGTTCCAAAAATTTTTTTCTTCAAAACGATTCGAAACAGTTGTTTACTCATATTCACGTAGAATTGAAAAGACTCGAAGTTTCCAAAAGATTCGAATCAAAGGTGTCGGTCTGAGTTATTCTACTTCAACATAGTGTATACACTAATGTTCTTCACTTCAAATTGAATTTCGTTCGAAAAATTTTTTTCTTCAAAACGATTCGAAACAGTTGTTTACTCATATTCACGTAGAATTGAAAAGACTCGAAGTTTCAAAAAGATTCGAAAGTAAGGTGTCGTTCGATGTTATTCTACTTCAACATAGTGTATACACTAATGTTCTTCACTTCAAATTGAATTTCGTTCGAAAAATTTTTTTCTTCAAAACGATTCGAAACAGTTGTTTACTCATATTCACGTAGAATTGAAAAGACTCGAAGTTTCAAAAAGATTCGAAAGTAAGGTGTCGTTCGATGTTATTCTACTTCAACATAGTGTATACACTAATGTTCTTCACTTCAAATTGAATTTCGTTCGAAAAATTTTTTTTCTTCAAAACGATTCGAGACAGTTGTTTACTCATATTCACGTATAATTGAAAAGACTCGAAGTTTCCAAAAGATTCGAATCAAAGGTGTCGGTCTGAGTTATTCTACTTCAACATAGTGTATACACTAATGTTCTTCACTTCAAATTGAATTTCGTTCGAAAAATTTTTTTCTTCAAAACGATTCGAGACAGTTGTTTACTCATATATACGTGGAAGTGAAAAGACTCGAAGTTTCCAAAAGATTCGAATCAAAGGTGTCGGCCTATGTTATTCTACTTCAACATAGTGTATACACTAATGTTCTTCACTTCAAATTGAATTTCGTTCGAAAAATTTTTTTCTTCAAAACGATTCGAAACAGTTGTTTACTCATATTCACGTAGAATTGAAAAGACTCGAAGTTTCAAAAAGATTCGAAAGTAAGGTGTCGTTCGATGTTATTGTACTTCAACATAGTGTATACACTAATGTTCTTCACTTCAAATTGAATTTCGTTCGAAAAATTTTTTTCTTCAAAACGATTCGAGACAGTTGTTTACTCATATACACGTAGAATTGAAAAGACTCGAAGTTTCAAAAAGATTCGAAAGTAAGGTGTCGTTCGATGTTATCCTACTTCAACATAGTGTATACAACAATGTTCTTCACTTCAAATTGAATTTCGTTCGAAAATTGTTTTTCTTCAAAACGATTCGAAACAGTTGTTTACTCATTTTCACGTAGAATTGAAAAGACTCGAAGTTTCAAAAAGATTCGAAAGTAAGGTGTCGTTCGATGTTATTCTACTTCAACATAGTGTATACACTAATGTTCTTCACATCAAATTGAATTTCGTTCCAAAAATTTTTTTCTTCAAAACGATTCGAAACAGTTGTTTACTCATATTCACGTAGAATTGAAAAGACTCGAAGTTTCCAAAAGATTCGAATCAAAGGTGTCGGTCTGAGTTATTCTACTTCAACATAGTGTATACACTAATGTTCTTCACTTCAAATTGAATTTCGTTCGAAAAAATTTTTTTCTTCCAAACTATTCGAAACAGTTGTTTACTCATATTCACGTAGAATTGAAAAGACTCGAAGTTTCAAAAAGATTCGAAAGTAAGGTGTCGTTCGATGTTATTCTACTTCAACATAGTGTATACACTAATGTTCTTCACTTCAAATTGAATTTCGTTCGAAAAATTTTTTTCTTCAAAACGATTCGAGACAGTTGTTTACTCATATACACGTAGAATTGAAAAGACTCGAAGTTTCAAAAAGATTCGAAAGTAAGGTGTCGTTCGATGTTATCCTACTTCAACATAGTGTATACAACAATGTTCTTCACTTCAAATTGAATTTCGTTCGAAAATTGTTTTTCTTCAAAACGATTCGAAACAGTTGTTTACTCATATTCACGTAGAATTGAAAAGACTCGAAGTTTCAAAAAGATTCGAAAGTAAGGTGTCGTTCGATGTTATTCTACTTCAACATAGTGTATACCCTAATGTTCTTCACATCAAATTGAATTTCGTTCCAAAAATTTTTTTCTTCAAAACGATTCGAAACAGTTGTTTACTCATATTCACGTAGAATTGAAAAGACTCGAAGTTTCCAAAAGATTCGAATCAAAGGTGTCGGTCTGAGTTATTCTACTTCAACATAGTGTATACACTAATGTTCTTCACTTCAAATTGAATTTCGTTCGAAAAAATTTTTTTCTTCCAAACTATTCGAAACAGTTGTTTACTCATATTCACGTAGAATTGAAAAGACTCGAAGTTTCAAAAAGATTCGAAAGTAAGGTGTCGTTCGATGTTATTCTACTTCAACATAGTGTATACACTAATGTTCTTCACTTCAAATTGAATTTCGTTCGAAAAATTTTTTTTCTTCCAAACGATTCGAAACAGTTGTTTACTCATATTCACGTAAAAGTGAAAAGACTCGAAGTTTCAAAAGATTCGAAAGTAAGGTGTCGTTCGATGTTATTCTACTTCAACATAGTGTATACACTAATGTTCTTCACTTCAAATTGAATTTCGTTCAAAAAATTTGTTTTCTTCAAAACGATTCGAGACAGTTGTTTACTCATATTCACGTTGATGTGACAAGAATCGAAGTTTCCAAAAGATACGAAACAAAGGTGTCAGTCTATGTTATTCTACTTCAACATAGTGTATACATTAATGTCCTTCACTTCAAATTGAATTTCGTTCGAAAATTTTTTTTCTTCAAACGATTCGAAACAGTTGTTTACTCATAT
Organism: Therioaphis trifolii; assembly: GCA_027580255.1. Lineage (NCBI taxonomy): Eukaryota > Metazoa > Arthropoda > Insecta > Hemiptera > Aphididae > Therioaphis > Therioaphis trifolii. The sequence continues at coordinate 41,041,832 of CM050409.1, read as the reverse complement.
TCACGTGGAAGTGAAAAGACTCGAAGTTTCCAAAAGATTAAAAAGTAAGGTGTCGTTCGATATAATTCTACTTCAACATAGTGTATACATTAATGTTCTTCACTTCAAATTGAATTTCGTTCAAATAATTGTTTTTCTTCAAAACGATTCGAAACAGTTGTTTACTCATATTCACGTAGAATTGAAAAGACTCGAAGTTTCAAAAGGATTCGAAAGTAAGGTTTCTTTAGATGTTATTCTACTTCAACATAGAGTATACAATAATGTTCTTCACTTCAAATTGAATTTCGTTCGAAAAATTATTTTTCTTCAACACGATTCGAAACAGTTGTTTACTCTTATTCACGTAGAATTGAAAAGACTCGAAGTTTCAATAAGATTCGAAAGTAAGGTTTCGTTCGATGTTATTCTACTTCAACATAGAGTATACAATAATATTCTTCACTTCAAATTGAATTTCGTTCGAAAAATTTTTTTTCTTCCAAACGATTCGAAACAGTTGTTTACTCATATTCACGTAGAATTGAAAAGACTCGAAGTTTCAAAAAGATTCGAAAGTAAGGTGTCGTTCGATGTTATTCTACTTCAACATAGTGTATACACTAATGTTCTTCACTTCAAATTGAATTTCGTTCGAAAAATTTTTTTTCTTCAAAACGATTCGAGACAGTTGTTTACTCATATACACGTGGAAGTGAAAAGACTCGAAGTTTCCAAAAGATTCGAATCAAAGGTGTCGGTCTATGTTATTCTACTTCAACATAGTGTATACAACAATGTTCTTCACTTCAAATTGAATTTCGTTCGAAAAAATTTTTTTCTTCAAAACGATTCGAAACAGTTGTTTACTCATATTCACGTAGAATTGAAAAGACTCGAAGTTTCCAAAAGATTCGAATCAAAGGTGTCGGTCTATGTTATTCTACTTCAACATAGTGTATACATTAATGTCCTTCACTTCAAATTGAATTTCGTTCGAAAATTGTTTTTCTTCAAACGATTCGAAACAGTTGTTTACTCATATTCACGTGGAAGTGAAAAGACTCGAAGTTTCCAAAAGATTAAAAAGTAAGGTGTTGTTCGATATAATTCTACTTCAACATAGTGTATACATTAATGGTCTTCACTTCAAATTGAATTTCGTTCAAAAAATTGTTTTTCTTCAAAACGATTCGAAACAGTTGTTTACTCATATTCACGTAGAATTGAAAAGACTCGAAGTTTCAAAAGGATTCGAAAGTAAGGTTTCTTTCGATGTTATTCTACTTCAACATAGAGTATACAATAATGTTCTTCACTTCAAATTGAAAATCTTTCGAAAATTTTTTTTCTTCAAAACGATTCGAAACAGTTGTTTACTCATATTCACGTAGAATTGAAAAGACTCGAAGTTTCAAAAGGATTCGAAAGTAAGGTGTCGTTCGATGGTATTCTACATTAACATAGTGTAAACAATAATGTTCTTCACTTCAAATTGAATTTCGTTCCAAAAATTATTTTTCTTCAAAACGATTCGAAACAGTTGTTTACTCATATTCACGTAGAATTGAAAAGACTCGAAGTTTCAAAAAGATTCGAAAGTAAGGTGTCGTTCGATGTTATTCTACTTCAACATAGTGTATACACTAATGTTCTTCACTTCAAATTGAATTTCGTTCAAAAAATTTTTTTTCTTCAAAACGATTCGAGACAGTTGTTTACTCATATTCACGTTGAAGTGACAAGACTCGAAGTTTCCAAAAGATACGAAACAAAGGTGTCGGTCTATGTTATTCTACTTCAACATAGTGTATACATTAATGTCCTTCACTTCAAATTGAATTTCGTTCGAAAATTTTTTTTCTTCAAACGATTCGAAACAGTTGTTTACTCATATTCACGTGGAAGTGAAAAGACTCGAAGTTTCCAAAAGATTAAAAAGTAAGGTGTCATTCGATATAATTCTACTTCAACATAGTGTATACGTTAATGTTCTTCACTTCAAATTGAATTTCGTTCAAAAAATTGTTTTTCTTCAAAACGATTCGAAACAGTTGTTTACTCATTTTCACGTAGAATTGAAAAGACTCGAAGTTTCAAAAAGATTCGAAAGTAAGGTGTCGTTCGATGTTATTCTACTTCAACATAGTGTATACACTAATGTTCTTCACTTCAAATTGAATTTCGTTCGAAAATTGTTTTTCTTCAAAACGATTCGAAACAGTTGTTTACTCATATTCACGTAGAATTGAAAAGACTCGAAGTTTCCAAAAGATTCGAATCAAAGGTGTCGGTCTGAGTTATTCTACTTCAACATAGTGTATACACTAATGTTCTTCACTTCAAATTGAATTTCGTTCGAAAAAATTTTTTTCTTCCAAACTATTCGAAACAGTTGTTTACTCATATTCACGTAGAATTGAAAAGACTCGAAGTTTCAAAAAGATTCGAAAGTAAGGTGTCGTTCGATGTTATTCTACTTCAACATAGTGTATACACTAATGTTCTTCACTTCAAATTGAATTTCGTTCGAAAAATTTTTTTCTTCAAAACGATTCGAAACAGTTGTTTACTCATATTCACGTAGAATTGAAAAGACTCGAAGTTTCAAAAAGATTCGAAAGTAAGGTGTCGTTCGATGTTATTCTACTTCAACATAGTGTATACACTAATGTTCTTCACTTCAAATTGAATTTCGTTCGAAAAATTTTTTTCTTCAAAACGATTCGAGACAGTTGTTTACTCATATACACGTAGAATTGAAAAGACTCGAAGTTTCAAAAAGATTCGAAAGTAAGGTGTCGTTCGATGTTATCCTACTTCAACATAGTGTATACAACAATGTTCTTCACTTCAAATTGAATTTCGTTCGAAAATTGTTTTTCTTCAAAACGATTCGAAACAGTTGTTTACTCATATTCACGTAGAATTGAAAAGACTCGAAGTTTCAAAAAGATTCGAAAGTAAGGTGTCGTTCGATGTTATTCTACTTCAACATAGTGTATACACTAATGTTCTTCACTTCAAATTGAATTTCGTTCGAAAAATTTTTTTCTTCAAAACGATTCGAGACAGTTGTTTACTCATATACACGTAGAATTGAAAAGACTCGAAGTTTCAAAAAGATTCGAAAGTAAGGTGTCGTTCGATGTTATCCTACTTCAACATAGTGTATACAACAATGTTCTTCACTTCAAATTGAATTTCGTTCGAAAATTGTTTTTCTTCAAAACGATTCGAAACAGTTGTTTACTCATATTCACGTAGAATTGAAAAGACTCGAAGTTTCAAAAAGATTCGAAAGTAAGGTGTCGTTCGATGTTATTCTACTTCAACATAGTGTATACCCTAATGTTCTTCACATCAAATTGAATTTCGTTCCAAAAATTTTTTTCTTCAAAACGATTCGAAACAGTTGTTTACTCATATTCACGTAGAATTGAAAAGACTCGAAGTTTCCAAAAGATTCGAATCAAAGGTGTCGGTCTGAGTTATTCTACTTCAACATAGTGTATACACTAATGTTCTTCACTTCAAATTGAATTTCGTTCGAAAAAATTTTTTTCTTCCAAACTATTCGAAACAGTTGTTTACTCATATTCACGTAGAATTGAAAAGACTCGAAGTTTCAAAAAGATTCGAAAGTAAGGTGTCGTTCGATGTTATTCTACTTCAACATAGTGTATACACTAATGTTCTTCACTTCAAATTGAATTTCGTTCGAAAAATTTTTTTTCTTCCAAACGATTCGAAACAGTTGTTTACTCATATTCACGTAAAAGTGAAAAGACTCGAAGTTTCAAAAGATTCGAAAGTAAGGTGTCGTTCGATGTTATTCTACTTCAACATAGTGTATACACTAATGTTCTTCACTTCAAATTGAATTTCGTTCAAAAAATTTGTTTTCTTCAAAACGATTCGAGACAGTTGTTTACTCATATTCACGTTGATGTGACAAGAATCGAAGTTTCCAAAAGATACGAAACAAAGGTGTCAGTCTATGTTATTCTACTTCAACATAGTGTATACATTAATGTCCTTCACTTCAAATTGAATTTCGTTCGAAAATTTTTTTTCTTCAAACGATTCGAAACAGTTGTTTACTCATATTCACGTGGAAGTGAAAAGACTCGAAGTTTCCAAAAGATTAAAAAGTAAGGTGTCGTTCGATATAATTCTACTTCAACATAGTGTATACATTAATGTTCTTCACTTCAAATTGAATTTCGTTCAAATAATTGTTTTTCTTCAAAACGATTCGAAACAGTTGTTTACTCATATTCACGTAGAATTGAAAAGACTCGAAGTTTCAAAAGGATTCGAAAGTAAGGTTTCTTTAGATGTTATTCTACTTCAACATAGAGTATACAATAATGTTCTTCACTTCAAATTGAATTTCGTTCGAAAAATTATTTTTCTTCAACACGATTCGAAACAGTTGTTTACTCTTATTCACGTAGAATTGAAAAGACTCGAAGTTTCAATAAGATTCGAAAGTAAGGTTTCGTTCGATGTATTCTACTTCAACATAGAGTATACAATAATATTCTTCACTTCAAATTGAATTTCGTTCGAAAAATTTTTTTTCTTCCCAACGATTCGAAACAGTTGTTTACTCATATTCAGGTAGAAATGAAAAGACTCGAAGTTTCAAAAAGATTCGAAAGTAAGGTGTCGTTCGATGTTATTCTACTTCAACATAGTGTATACACTAATGTTCTTCACTTCAAATTGAATTTCGTTCGAAAAATTTTTTTTCTTCAATACGATTCGAGACAGTTGTTTACTCATATACACGTGGATGTGAAAAGACTCGAAGTTTCCAAAAGATTCGAATCAAAGGTGTCGGTCTATGTTATTCTACTTCAACATAGTGTATACAATAATGTTCTTCACTTCAAATTGAATTTCGTTAGAAAATTTTTTTTTCTTCCAAACGATTCGAAACTGTTGTGTACTCATATTCACGTTGAAGTGACAAGACTCGAAGTTTCCAAAAGATACGAAACGAAGGTGTCGGTCTATGTTATTCTACTTCAACATAGTGTATACATTAATGTACTTCACTTCAAATTGAATTTCGTTCGAAAATTTTTTTTCTTCAAACGATTCGAAACAGTTGTTTACTCATATTCACGTGGAAGTGAAAAGACTCGAAGTTTCCAAAAGATTAAAAAGTAAGGTGTTGTTCGATATAATTCTACTTCAACATAGTGTATACATTAATGGTCTTCACTTCAAATTGAATTTCGTTCAAAAAATTGTTTTTCTTCAAAACGATTCGAAACAGTTGTTTACTCATATTCACGTAGAATTGAAAAGACTCGAAGTTTCAAAAGGATTCGAAAGTAAGGTTTCTTTCGATGTTATTCTACTTCAACATAGAGTATACAATAATGTTCTTCACTTCAAATTGAAAATCTTTCGAAAATTTTTTTTCTTCAAAACGATTCGAAACAGTTGTTTACTCATATTCACGTAGAATTGAAAAGACTCGAAGTTTCAAAAGGATTCGAAAGTAAGGTGTCGTTCGATGGTATTCTACATTAACATAGTGTAAACAATAATGTTCTTCACTTCAAATTGAATTTCGTTCCAAAAATTATTTTTCTTCAAAACGATTCGAAACAGTTGTTTACTCATATTCACGTAGAATTGAAAAGACTCGAAGTTTCAAAAAGATTCGAAAGTAAGGTGTCGTTCGATGTTATTCTACTTCAACATAGTGTATACACTAATGTTCTTCACTTCAAATTGAATTTCGTTCAAAAAATTTTTTTTCTTCAAAACGATTCGAGACAGTTGTTTACTCATATTCACGTTGAAGTGACAAGACTCGAAGTTTCCAAAAGATACGAAACAAAGGTGTCGGTCTATGTTATTCTACTTCAACATAGTGTATACATTAATGTCCTTCACTTCAAATTGAATTTCGTTCGAAAATTTTTTTTCTTCAAACGATTCGAAACAGTTGTTTACTCATATTCACGTGGAAGTGAAAAGACTCGAAGTTTCCAAAAGATTAAAAAGTAAGGTGTCATTCGATATAATTCTACTTCAACATAGTGTATACATTAATGTTCTTCACTTCAAATTGAATTTCGTTCAAAAAATTGTTTTTCTTCAAAACGATTCGAAACAGTTGTTTACTCATATTCACGTAGAATTGAAAAGACTCGAAGTTTCAAAAGGATTCGAAAGTAAGGTTTCTTTAGATGTTATTCTACTTCAACATAGAGTATACAATAATGTTCTTCACTTCAAATTGAATTTCGTTCGAAAAATTATTTTTCTTCAACACGATTCGAAACAGTTGTTTACTCTTATTCACTTAGAATTGAAAAGACTCGAAGTTTCAATAAGATTCGAAAGTAAGGTTTCGTTCGATGTTATTCTACTTCAACATAGAGTATACAATAATATTCCTCACTTCAAATTGAATTTCGTTCGAAAAATTTTTTTTCTTCCAAACGATTCGAAACAGTTGTTTACTCATTATCAGGTAGAAATGAAAAGACTCGACGTTTCAAAAAGATTCGAAAGTAAGGTGTCGTTCGATGTTATTCTACTTCAACATAGTGTATACACTAATGTTCTTCACTTCAAATTGAATTTCGTTCGAAAAATTTTTTTTCTTCAATACGATTCGAGACAGTTGTTTACTCATATACACGTGGATGTGAAAAGACTCGAAGTTTCCAAAAGATTCGAATCAAAGGTGTCGGTCTATGTTATTCTACTTCAACATAGTGTATACAATTATGTTCTTCACTTCAAATTGAATTTCGTTAGAAAATTTTTTTTTCTTCCAAACGATTCGAAACAGTTGTGTACTCATATTCACGTTGAAGTGACAAGACTCGAAGTTTCCAAAAGATACGAAACGAAGGTGTCGGTCTATGTTATTCTACTTCAACATAGTGTATACATTAATGTCCTTCACTTCAAATTGAATTTTGTTCGAAAATTTTTTTTCTTCAAACGATTCGAAACAGTTGTTTACTCATATTCACGTGGAAGTGAAAAGACTCGAAGTTTCCAAAAGATTAAAAAGTAAGGTGTCGTTCGATATAATTCTACTTCAACATAGTGTATACATTAATGGTCTCCACTTCAAATTGAATTTCGTTCAAAAAATTGTTTTTCTTCAAAACGATTCGAAACAGTTGTTTACTCATATTCACGTAGAATTGAAAAGACTCGAAGTTTCAAAAGGATTCGAAAGTAAGGTTTCTTTCGATGTTATTCTACTTCAACATAGAGTATACAATAATGTTCTTCACTTCAAATTGAAAATCTTTCGAAAATTTTTTTTCTTCAAAACGATTCGAAACAGTTGTTTACTCATATTCACGTAGAATTGAAAAGACTCGAAGTTTCAAAAGGATTCGAAAGTAAGGTGTCGTTCGATGGTATTCTACATTAACATAGTGTAAACAATAATGTTCTTCACTTCAAATTGAATTTCGTTCCAAAAATTATTTTTCTTCAAAACGATTCGAAACAGTTGTTTACTCATATTCACGTAGAATTGAAAAGACTCGAAGTTTCAATAAGATTCGAAAGTAAGGTTTCGTTCGATGTTATTCTACTTCAACATAGAGTATACAATAATATTCTTCACTTCAAATTGAATTTCGTTCGAAAAATTTTTTTTCTTCCAAACGATTCGAAACAGTTGTTTACTCATATTCACGTAAAAGTGAAAAGACTCGAAGTTTCAAAAAGACTCGAAAGTAAGGTGTCGTTCGACGTTATTCTACTTCAACATAGAGTATACAATAATATTCTTCACTTCAAATTGAATTTCTTTCGAAAAAAATTGTTTCTTCAAAACGATTCGAAACAGTTGTTTACTCATATTCACGTAGACGCGAAAAGACTCGAAGTTTCCAAATGATTCGAAACAAAGGTGTCGGTTGATGTTATTCAACTTCAACATAGTGTATACATTAATGTTCTTCACTTCAAATAGAATTTCGCTCTAAAAATTATTTTTCTTCCAAACGATTCGAAACTTTTTAGATTCGAAATTGAACTGTGATGGTACTTTAGAGAATTCATTTTTCCAAAATCTCCGTAGTTTTTCCAGTAATCAAGAATAACGATCGAAAAACTGAGTAAAAACGGTAAAATCGGTGAAAATCCTCCGTAAACGAGAATTTCTCTGTTCAGATTTTAGGTATTTAGTCATGAATCGTAAAGTATTGAAGCTAGAAACTTGAAAATTTTATCCAATATCAAATACATACTTTTTTATATTGGACAACATTTTCAGAACAATTATAGCCTTTTTTGACTTAAATATAGAACTTTTAATTTACCAAATTGTTTGAAAGTTTTTATGTAATTTAATTTTAGATATTTTACAAAGAGTTCTGAAAATTTAATATGACCTTACTCATATACCTACCTAATTATCCTAACAAAAATTTTTAGTCAGGATTTTTTTTATACACACTTTAACAAATTATTATAACTCACCAAAAATTATGCAAATAACCGTAAAATACGTAAACAATATTTAAATAATAATATATTATATTACACTGAAGCTTTGCTCAGAATCGTTATATACTAAAGAAATGAGTCATCATTTCTTTAAAACTTAATACATTCATCACCAATATCTTGTCCGAGGATCGAAGGAACGAAGGACGAACTTGTACCACCATCATCTCACTTACCAGCTTTTTTTTTTTCGTTTACTCAGATTCCGAGTGAAATGACGCGTTGTTATATTTTATTTTTTCTATATTATCAGAAACGGCATCTAGTCGTTACCTATTTTGGGTCGTTTTTCTCAATTCTGAATATTTTTTCCAATCGTAAAGATTGACCATATTAATAAAAATTATTGAATTAGTTGATAACTATTAAATAACATTTATGGGGTTCGGGACTTCTTGCATTTGCGTGTTTTTTTTGTCAAATATCCTTAGAATATCCTCGTCGAATATCCTAAGAAATTTTTTTCGTAATGTTAATAATTTAAATAGGTACAAATTGTATTTTCATATTTTTCAACTTTTCATTATATTATAATTAGAAAGAGCATATTTTAATGTATTAGTGCATATAAGTGCATTTATCACATTTCAACGTTATGCGATCATAGTTTTGTTGGTTAATATTATGTTTATATGAGGTGTAATATTCAAAAGAATTTTCTAAAACAGTTTATCTTGGCATAAAATTATACGATTATCTCAATCCGTCATTGATTGAAAGTCTTGTTATCGACATATGACTATTGTTTTATATTTTATTCGACAAAATTACGATTAGAAACTTAATTACATCTTGAATCTATTAATAGTGTGATTATATTCATCTAGTAATAAAAATCAGTACGTGTATGACGTTCTTGTATGTATCGTAGTTATCGTTTCCTCTGTGTTACTATTATTAGACTCCCCTACATAATTCATTAAATATTATTATACATCTTAAGCACTTTAATACCTTCTAAATAATGTGTTAGTTTCACCTTATTTTTGAAATTTTTCTTCCCTTAATATTTGTATACAAATCTTGTATGTATTTCTTTTTTAAACGAAAAATTGTTAACTGCATATTTAGTTAGCTTTTGTATCAAGTCCCAATCCCTAAACATAACCATATAACTACACGAGTAAGATGATATGTCGTATTTTTTGTATGCGCATATTTTTAACGATTTACTTATGTTATGTCGTATTATGTTCCCGTAAACCCATCATTACAGTCCTGTTTACGTGACAAAAGTAAATTAAATATCATCGTATCAGACGATCATTTCGGCCTCCGGCTCTAACGGTGTAAATGAAATAATAATAATAATTATTATTATTAAAGTCTGTATTTGAATGAGTCTTCTTATTTTTATCGAGAGTATCGCAGTTTGGCGGGATTGAGAAATGTCGATTAGTTTAGTCGAGAATGCATAAAAAAAAGTTTTAGCGCGAATTAATACGGTTTTATATGAATAACCGTCGTATTTTGTAGAAAAGTTTTCAAAATTAATTTTGTTTTGATTTTATTTTTACGCCTTGATTTTATCAAAGATATCGTATACAACACGAGTTGATTTTTTTAAGTTATACGTCCAAGTTAAAATAATCAAGATTACTTTAACGAATGTCTATTTTAGTCACTGATATCAACCAAAGAAATAGTGTGCAACACTGACTAAAGTAGGTACTCGAATCGTCAAGCTGATCTATGTTTATACTGTTTAACTAGTACTCGAAAAATTTGTTTAGGCGTATTCACTTTTTTGTGAAAACAAGAGTTGAAATATAAAAATACAACATAATGCGACTCGTAGCTTGGACGACGGGACGATCGCGCTGTCTACACTTAAATTATTTTGAATAAAAGAAGAAAATAAATTTTGATTAGGTTTAGTCATTAATTAAAGTACGTTTAATTAAAAATACTAAAACAATAGTTTCAATATTAATTCGGTGAATCATAGGAGTGTGTTTATAAAATGCCTTGTATTATTGGCGATCGGAAAATCGTTTTATTTGACTACGACGAGCGCATACGAACGTGTGCAGCAGTGATGTTTATTCAGGGTGGGCGAGTTGTGCGTTAACGACTCCAGATTTTTTTATAAGCGTTGAAGTAAATTATCATACGATTTATACGTGATTAACTGATTTCACATCTTTACAACTTTAACAATATATTTGAGGAAGTTGGTCAATCCAAACATAATTTAATTTTGAATACAGATAATATAAGATGTTTTGAATACTGTTTATAAAAATAATAGACTTCTTAGTTCTTTGTCAAACAAAAAAACTTGAGATTATTTTTTAAAAATTAGACGAAAAATGTGAAATTTATGAAAGGCGTATTTTTAATATTTTAAGAAAACTTTAAAAAAGCTGGTAAGTGAGATGATGGTGGTACAAGTTCGTCCTTCGTCCCTTCGGTCCTCGGACAAGATATTGGTGATGAATGTATTAAGTTTTAAAGAAATGATGACTCATTTCTTTAGTATAAAACGATTCTGAGCAAAGCTTCAGTGTAATATAATATATTATTATTTAAATATTGTTTACGTATTTTACGGTTATTTGCATAATTTTTGGTGAGTTATAATAATTTATTAAAGTGTGTATAAAAAAAAATCCTGACTAAATATTTTTGAATTTTTGTTAGGATAATTAGGTAGGTATATGAGTAAGGTCATATTAAATTTTCAGAACTCTTTGTCAAATATTTAAAATTATATTACATAAAAACTTTCAAACAATTTGGTAAGTTAAAAGTTCTATATTTAAGTCAAAAGTGCTATAATTGTTCTGAAAATGTTGTCCAATATAAAAAAGTATGTATTTGATATTGGATAAAATTTTCAAGTTTCTATCTTCAATACTTTTCGATTCATGACTAAATACCTAAAATCTGAACAGTGAAAATCTCGTTTACGGCGGATTTTCACCGATTTTACCGTTTTTACTCAGTTTTTCGATCGTTATTCTTGATTACTGGAAAAACTATGGAGATTTTGGAAAAATGACTTCTCTAAAGTACCATCACAGTTCAATTTCGAATCTTAAAAGATGCTGGACGAAACTTTTGGACAAGGATTTCTATACGAAAAAGTGTTTACAGAAAAAAAAATAAATAAAAAATAAAATAAACATCATTGTAAAACCATAAGATCCTTCGCTTCACTCAGAATCTAAAATATGTCGTTTCATCTGTTTGTATAAAGTAGCTTTAGTTCATATTATTTAACGTTGTAACAATGAAAAACCCATTTTCAATTTCGACATTCAATTTGAAGTGAAGAACATTAATGTATATACTATTTTGAAGTAGAATAACATCGACCGACACTTTTGTTTCGAATCTTTTTGAAACTTTGAGTGTTTTCACTTCTACGTGAATATGAGTAAACGACTGATTATGAATCGTTTTGAAGAAAAAAATTTTCTCGCAGCATAACTATCATAGAATAACCAAAATTTTACAACACATAGAGAAGAATTTTATCTATGTCGTAGTGTTTTTATTTTTTGGATAACATAAATACGATGAAAGTTATTGGTTTGAGAACATTAGGTTTTTTTTGTATTTTTCAATTAATTATTAAAAAGCTGGTAAGTGAGATGATGGTGGTACAAGTTCGTCCTTCGTCCCTTCGGTCCTCGGACAAGATATTGGTGATGAATGTAATAAGCTTTAGAGAAATGATGACTCATTTCTTTAGTATAAAACGATTCTGAGCAAAGCTTCAGTGTAATATAATATATTATTATTTAAATACTGTTTACGTATTTTACGGTTATTTGTATAATTTTTGGTGAGCTTTATTGTAATTAAACCCTCATAAAACATTCAATTAGATATAACTCATTTAAACTTCAATTGTTATAACAATTATAACTCAATAGAAATAAACTTAAAAGAAATCAGACAATATCGAAAAAAATCGTATAATAATTTATTAAAGTGTGTATAAAAAAAAATCCTGACTCACGATTTTTGAATTTTTGTTAGGATGAGTAGGTAGGTATATGAGTAAGGTCATATTAAATTTTCAGAACTTTTTGTCAAATATTTAAAATTATATTACATAAAAACTTTCAAACAATTTGGTAAATTAAAAGTTCTATATTTAAGTCAAAAGTGCTATAATTGTTCTGAAAATGTTGTCCAATATAAAAAAGTATGTATTTGATATTGGATAAAATTTTCAAGTTTCTAGCTTCAATACTTTTCGATTTATGACTAAATACCTAAAATCTGAACAGTGAAAATCTTGTTTACGGCGGATTTTACCGTTTTTACTCAGTTTTTTGATCGTTATTCTTGATTACTGGAAAAACTATGGAGATTTTGGAAAAATGACCTCTTTAAAGTACCATCTCAGTTCAATTTCGAATCTTAAAAGTTGCTGGACGAAACTTTTGGACAAGGATTTCTATACGAAAAAGTGTTTACAGAAAAAAAAAATAATAATAAAAAAAAAGAAAAAAAAATCATTGTAAAACCATAAGATCCTTCGCTTCACTCAGAATCTAAAATTAAATATGACCTTTATTATATATTACACAAACGATACTGAAAAATTTCAAAAATCATGACACAGAATTTTTCTTATAACCTTTTAAGTGAATTATTGTACCATTTTTACGTAATAAACTGTTTTTACGTCAATTTTAAACTTTAAATATTTCTTTTAGAATTTGTTCCATCCAAACGGTATATTTTAATTTTAAAGCTTTGTTCAGAATCAATTAATAGAAATAATCTTTCATCTCTTTAAAATTCAATTCGCCCATCCCCATTAACTCTTCCGAGTAGCGAAAAATATCCTAAAATAATATCATGGGACGAAGTACCTTCTTTTTTTTTAAGTTGAGATATCAATTTTTACCTTACAAAACAGCTTTATTCAAACATTATGTTGATAAGACATACACTAAAAAATGCTACATTTAAATTTATTACATCCAACTCCGAAAAATTCTTATAAAAGCCATAAATGTTAATTTCTCAGAGTTGTGACGGCGCAAATGTAATGAGTGGACGTCTCAGTAGTGTACAAAAATTAATAAAAAATTTGAATTTGAATGAGCATTTAAAATAGATTAAAACTAGATTTTTTTGTACGAAATTTTTTTAAATTAAAAATATTATTCAATCATAAGTTAAGTTATTGGTAAAAACTGTTTTTAGCTCTCCTTAATGTCGGAAATATCGCTTATGCCGTTTTGGATTGTCGCCGCCGACATGATGTTAAATCTGAGTCGTTGAGAGATAGTAAAAATATTTCACTAATTTACGTGTACTTATCGTATTTATCATTTTATTTTATTTTGTATTCGTATTTTATCGTATTATAAAGTCTAGTGTAATGGAGTTGGTTGGCACGTGTGCACTGTACACATAATCGATTGTGGTTTAAATTTTAATATAAATACTTAACATTTCAATATTATTATTATTACTATTTGATAAAATAATAATATAGATATGTCAACTATATACTTGATTTTTTTCAATTCGCTTAAAAGACCCTATAGAGATCAGATCCCTTGAAAACCGTCAAAGTGAATTCCATTACCTATATTGAAATGTTTTCTACTTTTGTAATAATGTTGCTCGTAATTTGGCCGAATTTCCCACGTTTTCGTGACAAAAATATCATGATTGACGGAAATATTATTATCACGTGATATTATATACAGTAAAAATAACACGGTATAACAAGCACAATAGTATAATTAACACATTAATAGGTATAAACATCAAATACAAAAACAAAAATGGTGAATAATCGATTTTTTTTCTTTCTCGTCGAGGTGTACGCGAACAAAAAGTGCCCGCGATAGAAGAATAACTTCGTATCGGTATTAGTGTTTTCTGCGTCAAGTTCGGAAACAAATCGCGTCGTGAACGAAGCTCGTCATACCCGACTTGATTCGTTGTCCTACGCCGCCGCCCCAGTCGGTTGATGCGGATCCTTGCCGAACAGCTTTATTTTGCCATTAGCCTTCCAAAGACCTACCGACGAACAGTGGCGTCATAGTCGTGAACTCGTGTCGCTCTCACGGCTCGACTACCGTTAACGGCCGGATTTGCTGAGGATCTGAAATTTTTTCATTTTTTTATTTTACTCGTAAAACGTCTAAAAAAGTTAGTTTACTAAAGATTTATACAGTTACGTCGTCGAACGCAATACATCGATTACCGACGAATACAAACGAACAGACACGAAATTTTTATTTCTGAGTCAAAAAGCTACAATAGCGGTGGCCGCATAACTACCTGACCGTGATTGGTACAGCTCGTGATATGCGGTTTAAGACGTGAGTGTTTTGGTGGTGGGCGATATTTTCTTTTGTGTTTTTTATTACTCGATCTAAACTTTGTAGACAGCACTTAGTGATATGTAACATCGTGAAGTGTACGTATTTTAACAAAAACGATTCTTATCATGCAAAATAACAGTGGTTATATTTTCTTAATTTAAAATACGTAACTTCGTTACGTATTTTATCTAAAAAGTTAAAAGGTAAAAAGGTTTATTTAGCGAAGCCTCACGACGTGTTATCAATGTACCGAGTTGCAAATAGATCAACTTTATGGACTATTTTCTTATACGCGTATGAAAATAGAACTTCTACTCAAATAATTCTTTACAGAAAATATCAAGTTTCTTTTTGATTTTATTTCTTAAAACATGTAATTCAAAATGAGATCAGAGAATTTTTTTTTGTTAAACTTTCTCTAAAAACTGCAAAATTGATTTTACAATATTAACGTTTCCAAATTTCGAATTTCCCCCTCCTTTAAATGAATTTCCGGGTACGCCACTGGAGAGGATAAACCATGCACCGGGTTTTCGACGAAAAAAGACCGCGATGTTCGCCACGTGTGTAATCAGAAAAAACGTTTCGGATTTTCGGTCTCTCGTCGCGTTAGTCGCGCTTCCAATTATTGATGCGATTCGCGCAATCCCTGACCGATTATTATTATCCCGTGGTATCACGATGACCGTCTTACTTTTAGCGCTCGGTGTGTCCTTCCAGCTCCGTGACTGTAATCCGAGAGCTGTCTTCGTTTCCGTGCCGACGATGTATTTCCGCCGGGGCTCAGGATACGATCGTACCACTTGCCCGCCTTACTCGGCACCGTAACGTCCGTTTTTGCCGACAACGTGATCACGGCCGAGGTCGAGTTCATGTTAACGGTCGTTGTGTCGTTATCGGAGGTTGTCGTCTGCTCACTGGTCGCCGGTGGCACTTCCGGCGACGTAGCGTCATAACTGCAGTCGTCCGCGGAGTCAATCGCGGCCTTCGCCGGCATCAAACGTCCGGAGGAACCATGTGCACTTCCGCGTTGGAAGAATTTCCAAAAACTCTTCGTTGTAGTGGCTGTCATCGTCGCACCCTTCGTCGTCACCATTGTCGCTACCACCGTCGATTCATGGCTGATCCCGGGCTTCACCGGCATCCAACGTCCGATGGGGCCGTATGGACTTCCACGTCGGAAGTCCTTCCAAAAACCTTTCATCGTCTTCACCGCCTTCGTCGTTGCCGGCTTCGTTGCCGTCACGGTCGTGTGCGTGCCTTTGATTTTGGACGGCAGGCTGACCCACGCGAACGGCAAATGCCTGCCATCCGTCTCGCCACGGTCCTTGGCTCCGGGCTGCCACATCTGTTGGCCGGAAGTCGTCTGTCCAGAAATCGTTTTTTCCGAAGTCGCTTGTTCCGTGAAACCGTAGATCCAGTCAAACTGGTGCGTCATCGCGATTGTCGTAGTCGTCGTCGTCGTCGTCGTCTCCGTGGACCGGCGGTCGCTCGTCCGTCGGAACGGATTCTGCAACCGGTCCATCGGCCCGAACGGCCAACGTCTGTTGCCGTGCCCCGTGCTCGCGCTTTCCGAAGCCGGTGCTATACCGGGAGCATCCGAAAGGCCGACGTGAGCCGTCGACAATCGTCGCGTACCTGTTGGTTATGAAAAAAACCCGATCAATTATAATCGTACATCCACTCGACCGCGTTCAGAGGAGTTGAGAGAATGCGTTTAGAGAACGCGCATGTTGTGTTTTGAATTTTCGATCGTGAAAAAAATGACAGACATCCGCGTGTTGCACGTGTCATAACGTCATATCGTGTACGCGCGGCTCGTTATCATGATACATCAATTATACACTCACCCGGATCGATGTGCAACGGGACGACGCGTCCGTCGGCGGGCGAGATGATTTCGCGATGAGATACCACGATCACCAAGAGACAAGAGACAAACACATCAACGTACATTTCGCTTGAGCTACGATGAGACAGAACGTAAATTATAAATTTCAAATGAGCGTTTTTTTTTAAAATTCGACAATGATGAAAACAAACGAACGAACGAGTGAACCTCTATACGGTTTCCCTTGGATATCACGTGATTTGATATCAACATTCAGATTATAACACCACAATATTAAATCGTAACGTAATTTATATTATACGTTCTCGTGTGCGCAGTCACTGGATATTTTTATTGAGTTAATTTAAGAAGCTACCGTGTCTGTACCAGTGGCGGCTCGTATTAATGTGCGATGGTGCGACCGCACTCCCTACGTAAATACGAAAATTTTAAAATAAAATGGCACTAGGTATTATAATAATTTTAAAAAAAGGTCATCTAAATACAACAATTATTCCAAAACGATAATCTAAAAACTGAACATTGGCCGAGCGATTAAAGCTGATTGCACACTAGGCGTTTCGAACGCTGCGATTAATCGCTCAAAATTAAACGTGTACTTTTATATGGGTTATTCACACACGTAAGTGAGACGCGCGTTCGGTTGCGTTCGAACGCACCGAAACGCTCATGTTTAATTCGGTGCGCCGTAACTCCGCACGGATCGTCACCATTTTATAATATATCACCTTAACTCCACATACAAGGTTTTTTTTCGACACCTTAACTCCGCATACGAAATTTTTGAAGCTATGCTTCTTTACGCGGGTTCTGTTTCGCGGTTTCGCTGGGGCCCGCCGTGTAAAATCGAAGATGTCCAATAACGTTCCGTTACCGCAATGATGATGCGGTGTCAACTGTACAGTAGTATGAATACGCGTGTACCGGGTTCGAATCCTCAAACCATAATCAAATTTTTTGCACTTTTTTCCTAAATTTTTTCTGAATTTACGTAAATATGGATCATTTCCTTTATACGTCAACTTATAAAATCTGTTTTGAAGCTATGCTTCTTTACGCGGGTTCGGCGGGCAGGGGCCCGCCGTGTAAAAATGGAAGATGTCCAATAATATAACATAACATAATATAACGTTACCGCAATAGCGACTAGCTATACTCTATAGTGACTGTTGAGAGTGCTGCGGCCACAGGCTGCGGCAGCAGCGCATTGTTAAATAGCCAATAATACTTGTCCACGGTTAAATTTAAAGAATTCTATAAATAGAATAGTTTAATGTGCTGTAGGTTGTTGGTAAATTACTATATCGATAACCGATAATTACGCGCGTGCAGTGCTCGTTACAGTTATTACTTATCAATCGTTCTACTACAATCGAGTACTATATAGAATACTAGACTACAAAATATTTCGTATTTTCATTAGAGTATTAGACACGTTCGAGTTGTTCGATGCAGTACCTAATACCTATAGTAATAATAATATATTCCCATAACGCTTACAGAATTAATTATTTTAAGTAAGAGGTTCTTTTTTTTATTAAGCTGTTAGGTAGAGAGTTGAAGCATAGCTTCTGTCGGCAGTCCCACAACTGCCACATTTTTTTTAACACCCTCACTCCGCATAAAAGATTTTTTTTAACACTGTAACTCCGCACATAATTTTTTTTAATGTTTAAATACAAAATACAATACATGTTATTAAAGTTAAATAAAAATAATATTAGACTGCAGGTAATACTAGGTAATTATAAAATATCAAATTAATAATAATTAATGCATACAAAAAAATAAAATATTATTAAACGAAGCCAAACTTTTTACAAAACTATATCTATCTATTTGGTTGTTATTATATAATTCGATTTTTTTATTTATAAATTGTATATTATTTTTTTGTTTACTTCTAATTATCCTACTTTCGTTATTATCGGCAGAATTCATTCTTATATAAGAATCCGTCTGCATAGCTAATAAATGTTTAATGAATACAGCAATATTTGGATGTGCTGATATAAATAAATCACCAAATTTGGCGTGAAAAGACTCACAGTTGTTTGTAGTTCTCTCCAACGTCGCTTCTTTTTTGGCCCAAATACTGGGTGGAAATATTGCATCGTTTGTTATGTATGTTTTTTCTAAGTATGTAATAATTTTTTTAATTCGTGCATCTTTGGGTTGGTCATTTTTAATGTCATTTTCAAAACATGGTTTAACTTCATTAGGATCCACATACATAAGACCAAATAATTGTCTAAGCCACTTTCCTATGTCGGATTCTTTGTTTTTATATTCTTGGATAACTGACAAGACCAACTGCTTGTATTCGTCTCCACCCAGGGCCGGCGCGAGAAAAATCTAATGGGGGGGGGGGGTCTTACTAAATTGCCGACTCCAAATACAAAATTTACATTCATATAAAAAAAAAAAAAAAAATTATAATCAAAGCAATAATAACGGATGACATTTTAAAACAACGTTTTTCTATAAGTCAAATACATATTATGTTAGTTAAGTCAAAAAACCAAATGAACTTATGTATACCTATAAGATGTTTATATTTTATTAAATTTATCAATTGGGTAAATGATTTGTTAAAAATTAAGTAAAACTCATACAATTAGATAGATAGATAAAAAAATAAAAAAATAAATAAAACTAATATTTTCAGTGTGATTTTAATTCATTCTCATATATTATAAATTTAAATTATAAAATAATAAAAAAATGTTTATACAATAATATATTGTGGACTATAAGAGTTGCCCGATTTTCAATCATTGAAGTCACGTCAATCTCATCCAAAATGTCCTTAGACGAGTTCAGTACCATAAGATCAGTTTTATTAGAAGTTCTAAAAATAGATATCGGTAGACAGTATTCTCATTTAATTTATTCTGTGGTATTCTAAATATACATTTATTTTTATCCATAATCGATCGCCCACTGATATTGGGTGTCGGGACTGTTTTAAAATTTCTTGTGTGTGTGCGTGACAATTATACAATATTTCATTAATTATTCATTTCCGTATAAATTAAATTAAATTTTTTATTTAAATACAGTAAAATATAGGTAATTTTTTCAATATAAATCTGACTGCCCAAGTGCCGACTGTCATTACGATGGCGGGTCGTCATGACCCCCAATACCCCACTTGCCTCCGGCCCAGTCTCCACCTATTAACAAATTAAAAATAATTAATAACTCATCAGTATTGTTTTTCCATACTGACAGTACATCAGTACTCACGTTACACGATCAATAATATTGTCAGTATCAAAAATACTGTCAGTAATATTGATCGTGTGAGGGCCGCTTTACATATCGAAAAATATATCACAAGCACTGATATGACTTGACTGATAAAAGAACAGCTGTTTAAGGGTCACTGAGAAAATGGCCGCCGGTCCATTTACTTAATTTCCTATACTACCCGTGTTATGTTATCAAAGTGTCCATTCTGATTTCATCTATTCTGTGCGTCTACTGACTGTTCACTGTTCAAATTAACTCATTGTTTTACCAGTTTATTACATTTGTGTTTACTGTTTATTTACAAATTTTTTAGTTTAAACAATTTTATTTTTATTTTGTTTTTGTAAATTATTATAACTGTGAGTCTGTGATACAAATAAATTTTATTCAGTATGGGACCTTGTTTAAAGAAAAATGTTGCTAAGAAAGTGTTGTTAAGAAAGCTAATGTTTTTAATATTTAATGTAGGTACGTTTAATATTAATTTGTTATAAACCTTTAAAAAAGATATTTTTAGTTAATAATTCTAAATAAAATAAATAAATTCACAAAAAATAGTTTTGCATTTTTAATAAACTCCACTAATTTTTTGTGTATTATTTTAAAGTGTATACCTTAAACTACAAAGTAAATTTATTTTATATACTATCATGGGACATGGATTATGGATATTGGATAATATCACATAACTAATCATGATTGTTGAATATAAAGGTTATAAGATAGTGCCCCCATAGGCGTAAAAGACCTTAAAGTTAGGGGGGCTGAAGCCCCAACATATTTAATATAAATAACAAATGTGGGGGGCTCTGCCCCCCTATACTTATTACTTAAATAACATTCATTATTAAATCATAACATAATTTTAATATTATAATTTTTGTAGTGTGTATCATGTATGGCATGTATAAAACAAATTATAAAAATGTGGTATTGAGGTAGGTTAACATTACAATAGTAACATATTATTATTATAACATTTTTATACATTTTATTATAACATATTATTCATAAAACTTAAGTGAACGTTAAAGACATTTTAAAAATGTTTATTTCAGCTTAAGCCTTCGTTCAGTATTGTCAAATTACACAGGGTGATTACACAACAATTTGATAACCAAAAAAATAAATATTTTTCCAAGATATTAATAAAAAAAAAGATATTTAAAATTTAAAAAGATAATTAAGTTGAAAAATGTAGCTATCGTTGGTGGGACTAGGAATTTTGACAAGGGGGCTAAAATATATTTTGGGGGCTTATCCCCCCCCAAGTTATGCCTATGAGTGTTCCCCTCTAACCTCTTTAAATCCTACCAAATATCAATTTTGTGAGACAAACACATTTAAAAACTCCTGAAATCATACATTGTGGGCCGTCTGCTTACCTAGAATAGTAGGCCGATACCCTCCCAGTCCGGCCCTGACACTGTTTGTGCAACTTTGTACCGTTGTACCACGTACGTATTCTAGGTGGATGACCTGCAGAAGGAAGTGTTGGTGCTAAAAGACCGCGTACGTGAACAGAGGGCCATCAACGAGTCGCGAGCATCCAAGCAACAAGAGAACATGAACGGGCTGAGAGTTAATCTGCAGCAGCTCGCGGACGACGCGGACCGCGAGGACCAGCGGATAAAAACAGTACACGCCGAGCTGGCCAGTCTCTTGGGCTCAGTCGAGAAACTCTTCTTATCCGTGCACTGTGACGTTTCTCCAATGTACAAGATACTCGGTAAGCGATTACATGCACAACGTTATATACACTCGAGTACCTGATTATTGCCGAAATTCCTTCTATAAAATCTATTTAGTATTTACCGTCTATACCGTTACCGTGGTTCACTCCGAGGTTGGATTAAAAGGAGAATATACGGTGCATCTGTCTCCGGATGTCTTCGGATTTGAAAAGAACATATTTTTATAAGTGTTGTAGAAAAAAAAACACTATTGGTGATTACGATATTCAACGTATTTCAAACACATTGAACCATGGCAATAAACTTAGTTGTAGTGCGTTTAAAAAATTATGACTAAAAGAAGAAGATTATAATAATAGATTTGTTAAAAAAAAAACCGGACGTCTGAATAATTTTGTTTTTATCTAAACCACCTTTGCAATCTAACTCACTAATCCTCCGTTAGTGAATAAAATTAATAAAATTCAATACACCCTGCAATCCCGTTATTTTGTCCGAAGAGTGAAGAACACTTCGTGTTGCGAAGTCCGTCCTTTTTTTTTCTTTATGTCGTGACCCGTATTTTTTTTGACGAAAAATTTCAATAAGTATCATACGATTTGTAGTGAAATAAAATTATTATTTAAATTAATAAGCGGTGAAAAATAAATAGCAACGTAAAACAAAAATTATGTAGAAAAATATTACAAGAAATGAAAAAACGTGTTAGAATAAATTCGTTTTTCGTACAAGCATGCATTCATACATACGTAAATACTAACCTTGATAAGGAAAACAAAAGGCACTTAATATGTTGTAAATATAAGAAGCATCTCTTGATTAGTTCAACTGTGGACTACATTTTATTAGGTTGAGGCTGTGAGTTGAATACGCTCGACTTAAAAAAATGGTGATACTAAAAACGAATATGGCTTATATTTTTCAATATTCTACACAAAAAAATGCGAAAATTATTTGCAATCTTCGACTTTAAAAAATGCGATAAAATTGTGAACTCGGACTACCGTCAAATGAGCCTACGACTAACTACTAATGGTCCACAGTCTTCTGGAAGAAAAATGTCTAGAATATAGAATTTGAAAACTGTTGACTTCAGATTTTAAATTTATTTTTAAGATATTTAATTTAATACATGATAATAGATCAATGTTTACGATTACTTGAATGCTAAATAAAATATACGTTATACTTCTATTTCAATAAACTCTTGGATTATAATTAGGGTCAAGTTTTACGATCTTAAGTAAAAACTTCGAAAAACATTTCTATTTTGAAAAGTACTCATGTCAATTTATTTTAATTTAAAGTTTTTAATAATAATGTCAGAAAAAAAACCACCACGTTCACATTTTAAATTAGACATTGTATTTCATATGCACGAGTAAAAGAATCAAAAAAATTAAAAACAAACAACAACTGTAATTTTTATTCCACTTTTTGATGTTACTTTATTTTTCAAAATTCGTCGACAAGCTCCAAACATGTTTTACCGGCGATAGAAACTTACTGCGGCGTAAATTAAAATTTCAATACGCTTAATCGACAGTATAACGCGTTTGCGAGCAAAATACAAACGCGTCATGAAGCGTATCGTCTATAAAATTTAATAATGGACGAAAGGTTTTAATTAGAGTTTTAAAAACAAATGAAAAATAACCCATCAAATCGCATGGCGTATATTATAAGCGTTACATTTTTCTTTTAAGTACCTACCGTGTTTTACTCACTAAACGCAGAGGAATACATAGCGTGTTGTTTCGATTTTGATTTCACAATGATATTAATTGAAATACGGTAAGCGTATTACGGTAACACGTGAGATATTGT
Source organism: Therioaphis trifolii (assembly GCA_027580255.1). Lineage (NCBI taxonomy): Eukaryota > Metazoa > Arthropoda > Insecta > Hemiptera > Aphididae > Therioaphis > Therioaphis trifolii. The sequence continues at coordinate 41,018,406 of CM050409.1, read as the reverse complement.
ACCACGTATATAATGTGTAACACACAAAACGCGTGCGGTTACTCGGACACTCGGGTCATGCCGCGGACTGACGCACACGCACTATCAAAACGTAACTGACGGCGTGCCCAACGTGTAGGTAATAATGCGTCAACCGCAGTCGGCAACCGGGTTAAGACTTCAAGAGTACGCGGGCTTTATCGCGGAATGGGTCAGATATATTAATTATGTATGTGATCCAACACGAGGTACCGGGCTTCTGTGCGTGTGTATGTAATATGTTATACATTGTGTGTGTGTGTGTTTTTATTTCGGTCGCGCGAACCTTTAACCCTGTTTACGCGTACGGTATAGTATCCCATGTAATTATTCGGCCATAATAATTATGAACGATCGTCGTACTATGACGGACTCGTCACATGTTGTTTCCAAAGAATAATTTAAAGGTTTTCGTAATAATTTGTGTATTCGACGTAGACACTTTGTGGTAGGGTTATGTACTTTGGAAACACCGGTGTACGCAAACTAGTCGCGGTACGACCTTGTCGACCTCTCGAGTGAAAACGAGTGAAAATAAATCTAGAACAAACATGTATGTTATATTTCATGAACCATAATACACATACTCCACAAAATGAAAGTGATCGAATCGAGCGGCGGAATTCTCTCGTCGAACAACAGTGAACTTGTCGCGTGTTTTTACCCGTTCACTAACTATGGCAGAACGAAAACGACAACGTAATAATGCTGAGTTTTCCGATTTTCAACAAATTATTTTACCGTTTATTGGCTAGGCACCCCCTCTCATTCGAAAAAAACCTATAACGTATGTACAATAAAATAATTTATTATCTCGTGATAAAATTTAATTATTTAAAGTAGAACAAATATATAATATTCGTTCATCAAATAAAAATATACCTTCGTGATTACGATTTACATTCTGTATTCATTTTCGAAAGTATTAGATACCTATGCAATATGCATTGTTTCAATTATATTAACGTTTATGATTAATTTAAAACACTGAATATTATTATCTTATTTTTTAAATTGGCTGACAACCCATCATGAAAAATCACACGTTTCAAACTCTTATAATTTTCAGTACAATAACAATAAGTACTTATTTACTCGTCTAAATGTTACAGGAGATGACATACGAACAATGTATGTGTACAACATGTCATTTTACGTTGATCTCATTGAAACAAAGGTGTCAGACGTTGTCAGAAACCTAAAGACTGCAGGATCAACATAGGTTCGGACTAAAAATAAATTGAATAAATTATGATCACAGCAAATTTGAACATCTAATATTATATAGAAGTGCAATCAAGAGCCAACTAATTTTTAATATTTGTTTTTAAAATAACAATTTATAACCATAAATATTACATTTTCCATAATATGTTTATTTAAATATTTAGAATTACCTACTAAAGTTCAACCTCATCAATTTTTTTTTTTTGTCGTTCTTATACTTTTCACTATTCATAAGTAAATAGTAATATGATAATAATTTATCATTTTAATTTGTAATTCACAATAGCAAATACGTTTGATTATGAAAACATTTTAATTTAACCTATGTATCGATTCTAATTATGTTGTCAATTATTTTATAGATTACGATTTATTCTGATATTAAATACATTGTGTTTAAAACAAATATATCATAATCTACATATTTTACACGAATACCTAGTATTGAGAAATATTTTTTTTACATTTCAGTGTATAAATGAAGGGCGACATTCCAAAAACTTTTTGTCATCATTTTTGAAATTTTTTTTAGAATCGTTAGTAAAGTATATGAGTAAGGCCATATTAAATTTTCAGAAGTTTTCATCCAATATTCAAAATATACTATTCATATACTTCATCAATTTTCATCTAATTTTCGGAAGATTTTTTTTTTTAACTATCTAAAGTTTTTTTCTTTTACAAAGAAGACATTAAAAAAAAGATTCAAAACTCTTTGTTCTATCTGTATTCAAAGTTTCATTATGTTAGGATGGACCAATTTTTTAAAATAAATTGTAAAAGTTGAAAATTGACGTTAAAATAGATTATTACGTAAAAATCGTATTTTTTTGATTGATTATCGGTAGGTTTTTTTCAAACTTGTTTAAAGATTACTTATTTCACAGGGAGACATTTTTATTTAACTAAACGATTTAAAACATCTTTTCTATCTGTATCCAAAGAATCATTTTAATTGGATTCATTTTTTTCTAATAACCGTCTAAATTTGGAAAATTTGTGTAAAAATAGTCTAATTTCGTAAAAATTGAGTTATGATTTACTTAAACACATCTTTAAAAAAAATGCCAAATCATTATTAAATTTTTTTTCAGTATCATTGTTCATTGACTTCTCACACACTGACAAGCTAAGGTTGAACAGTGATTAGTCTTCGAGTGAAAATAATAAAATGGCTCTTCTCAGGAGCTGTGGTGATAAAAGCATCCGAGAGACTGGTGGAAAGGATTTTTAAGGCGTCGTTTAAGATTTCGATGGATCTTTCAATATGTTTATTGGTAGAAAATAAAACAATGTCATCTGCGTATAGAAGGATTTTGAAGTCGGGAGAAACTAGAGATTTGCAAATAGGGAACATGTATACATTAAAAAGGAGAGGACTGAGACAACTCCCTTGAGGAAGGCCTCTATGAGTAAGATTGTAGGAAATGGTACCGGAAGGGGAAGTGAATTTAAGTGAACGTTGAGAAAAGAGCGCAGAAATAAAATTGCAGAGTGAGTTCGGAATATGTAAAGACGTGAGTTGAGAAACTAAGGTGGGGATGTGGAACGAATCGAATGCTCCCTTAATGTCAATGAAAGCCGCGCTTACAAATTCTTTGTCACAAAAAGACTTATACACGGGGCCTACGAGAGAAGAGAGACATTCCATAGTTCCGATTCCCCGTCGGAAACCAAATTGATTAAGAGGCACTAATTCATTTGTCTCCAAGAACCAATCCAGGCGGATTTTGATAATATATTCGACTATTTTACATAGAGCTGATGAAATAGCGATTGTCCTATAAGTTATGGGAGAGGTATTAGATTTAGGGATAGGAATGACGTGGTACTGTTTCCAGGAGTCTGGTATAACACCAGAAACCCAAATATTGTTAAGAATATTAAGAAGGCATGTGACCGCTTTATTGGACATGTTTTGGAGAACGATGACAGAAATTCCATCAAGGCCGGAGGCTAATGATGAGCTGGAATTGATAGCTGAGGTAAGCTCTTTTAAACTGAAAGGTGATGAAAGCATGTTTGCGCAGGGATCAGGTTCATCTGTAATAGGCAAGAGTTGTGGACAGACTTCCTGTTGCGAAGGAACATACGATGGAGAAACTTTGCTACAAAAAGAAGGGAACCATTCCTCATTAAGCGAAGGGTTGGTTTGTTTGACGCAGTTTTTAAATTTTTTGGCGGTGTCCCATAGGTCTTTAATAGTAGTGGTATGGTTAAGAGTGGAACAAAATTTGTCCCACGCATTTTTTTTCGCAGTTTTTAGTATGCGTTTTGTTCTAGCGTTGGCGTTTTGGTAAAAATAAAAATCGCAAGGGGACCCGGAAGTCCTGAATTTTCTAAAGGCGACTGACCGGTATTTGATAGCGTCTGAGCAAGTTGGGTTCCACCATATCGGAGAGGTGGAAGGGAATATGGGAGACATTTTTTTGGTTGGAATGGCATAACTGGAGGCGGTGGTCAAGAAGGAAACAAAATTGTTATAATTGTCTATAGGAGAATCGGAGAAGGCACAAGAATCGATAAGAGAATCTAAGTGAGAGGAAAAAAGAGACCAGTTAGCCTTTTGGAATATACTAGTTTAGGAGGTGAGGCAGCCTGATGAACTGTTGACGGAATATTCGGTGTAGGAGAGACGTGTTTGATGATCAAAGGGAAGTGATCACTGCCGTGAGGATCATCAAAAGGATACCAGGAGTGGGTCCAGTAAAGAGCCGCAGCAGCGACAGTTATGTCCACTGCGGTGTTAGGGAAAGGGGGACGGTTGATACGTGTTGGAACACCGGAGTTTAGACAACTCAGGTTAAAATTACTTATAGAACGATGAATAGAATCACTTCTGTGATTTTGATTATTACTGTTGTCCCAGGTGGGATGGTGACCGTTTATGTCCCCACCCAAAATTGAGTTAGGACCAATGACCTGAAATATGTGGTCTATTAATGCAGTGGAGGGATTGGAGGAAGGAGGGATGTACAATGACCATAACTTGAGAGAATGATCGGAGTTGATGAATGCCTCGATGCCAACTAAGTCAATTGATTGGAGTAAAAGGTTGTTTTTAAATGGGACGTCAATAGCGATTTCTTTAATGTGGATAGAATGGTGAGCGGCGATTGCGACACCACCGTACCTATCGACTCGATCCGAACGAATAAGATTATAAGCAGGTAAGGAAAATTTTTGACCAGGTCGAAGCCAGGTTTCAGATAGAAAGGCAATAGAACATAATTCAGAATGTAGAAGCGAGGCGAGGTCCAGTGAACGAGATCGGATGCTTCTGACATTCCATTGAAGGATTTTGTAGGCGTCATTGGAGTTAGTCGGAAATTGTTGGGAAAGTGATTTACTATTGTTAGTACGTCTCATTGTCATCGGAGATAGGGGATAAAAACTTGATTAATGAAGACCCAATTAAAGATTTTAAAGTGGATGGAGAGGTATTGTGGGGATCGGAAGACTGAAGAAGCGTGTGATTACCTCAGCGAGGGATTCTATGAAATTTTTGTTAGGAGGATTAGGAATAGATTGATCAGTGTAGTTGAAAAAACTACCATTAGGCGAAGAAGTAGGAATATACTGCGAATGGAATTGAGAAAACTGAGGAAAATTGCGAGGGGTGGGGTTATTTTTTTTTCTTTTATTTTTATTAGGTTGTGAGTTTGATAAGGGTGGAAATGAGGAATGAGGAAGGTTGGGGCTAGCTTCCTGTACAGAGTTAGGTACAGATGAGGAGATTTTATTAATATTGGAGACTTCAGCGCAGTGGCGTAGCGAATCATGTTTTTCAGAAGCAATTTCTTCTGGTTTCTGGGGGGGTGGTGGTACCTGACCCGTGGATGAGTAAATGGTTAATGTACATGTATGCAAAAAAGTTATGAAGTTATGTTGTATATTTTGTAATCCAAGTATAGACGTATGACGTGTAGTTAAAGGGGCTGAAAGCGCTCTGTTTCTAAGGACTAAACGATAGGCAATTAGTTTATCAGTTGAAGTCGCGTAGTGCTGTAGTTGTGTATGTACTATTTAGTATATTATAAACATTTGTGCGAGTGTCCACCGCGCCGCCAACAGTACCCGCATATTTAACAACGTTAGGATATTCATTATAATTTCCGGGAAACAACTTGCGATTCGCTAGCAATTCGTTGATAATGGTATAAAAATATAATGTTATTATGACAACGATTGATTATAGTTATTACCCTCGTAGACCGTACTACTATGATATGGCTTGATGGGGCAGCGTTCTCGGATCAACACAATGATAAAGTCTTTTTCTATTTTTAGAAAAATATTACAATTTTGAAATTATTAAATTATTGAAATAGTCGACACTAATTCCACATCGACACTCGACGTCTCTATAGACTGCATCTGCACTACGGCCTACGCTTCTAACCTGCGCGTTTTTATTGTCCATTCCTGTGTTATATCTTTTTGAATTTTTCATATATTTTAAATACATTATATATACTAGGTATATTATAATATTTTTTATTATTTAAATATTTTATAATAATATTACAATTTATACATTCACAAGTTTATTTTAATAGCTTCAAGCTTAAACACAATTGTTAAATCAGTTTTATAAATTTATACGAACTGTCGTCGCACGTAAAAGTTGTGTCGTTGACACAATTGTCTCACGTACTCGCGTGGTGTTAGGGAGCAGGGTGACCGTAATTGTACATGCAACGATGTACCTATTAATTGATAACACACGAGTTGGTAATCGCGTCCCGCTTTGTGGGCGCTTTAGAGCAATATAATAAGCAATGTACAAGTAGACATAAATCACAACGAAATTCAATGGGCGCCCTTACAACTAATATTAATAATAATAGTAATAATAATAATAAATAATAAATAATATAAAACAAATACGATAGGAGATATGGTGATCCGATATGCATCCAGCGACGAACTGGTCCCGGGGCACCAACCACCTTGACGAACCGACCGTACAGCGGCCACACCACGACCGGCGGCTACCCGTACACAGTACAGCGGCCACACCACGACCGGCGGCTACCCGTACACAATCCCGACGGTGTCACGCAAATGGCGGACACACCACAGTGCGCACAACGGGTGACAACGATCCGACTCTACGGAATCGGCAACGCGACGATCGCGAAACACACGGAACCGGAACAATTCAGCTCGCAGAGCGACGCACAACGGCGCATAAAAAAAACAACTATCTGCCCAGCGCACAGCAACACGGCAAACCACGCGGACACAAGGCGGCGTGGGTCACAAGGATTCCGCACCAGAGTGAGAGTGACCATAAAACCTCAAAAAGCCCACACGACACGCAACTCGACGACGTGCCGGTGTCGGCGGCGAGCATACGACGATGACTGGGGGTCCCGGGAGCAAGACGGACGGTGACACCGTCGGAGTTTGTCGCGGTTATCGCGGGGAAAACCGCAGATAAGACCGACGGTCGTACAGTTGGACAGCCGGCTCGAACATACTCCCCCCATGGAAGGGTGCTGGTCCAACCTTCCATCGTCAGTGAAGGGGCGGCGAGCCGTATCAGGATAGTACAAATAATTTTATAGTACAAAAAAATGAAAATATTAGTACAAAAAAAAAATAATAATAATAATAATAATATTAGTACAAAAAAAATAAATAAATAATAATAATAATATTAGAAGTAATACACAGTTTTGTAACATGGTGGTAACTTTACAGTTTCGTAAAAAAAAAAACACATTATCCGGAATCCTGGTGTACAAGGAAGTATAATAATAAGTATATAAAACAAAACAAAAAAAAAATACGTTACGGACCTAACGGTCATTATCACATTAAACTTAATAATATTAATAAATCATTATAGAAAATACACAAATTCATAATATAAATCAAATTAATATAAATATGATTGCTTATGGACGGTCATCCAACTCCATTGCAGGCTAATAGATAGTAGCGGAGTTGTGAGGGTTCGAGTTAGCGTAGATTACGGAACTATAAGGACCACCCATACTACGCCCACACCTCCCGAGGTGGTCTTACGAAGTGTTTGACGGAATTACATGGTAGGTAAAGGGACGAGCTTTACCACCGGTCGGGTGATATCGCCCATACGGGTAAGTACCTGAGCCACCCGCACCACCCCGTCAGAACCCGGATACAATTTGGTGACTCGGCCAAGACGCCACGAAAGCGGAGAGGATTGATTGTCGACGATCACCACCATATCACCTACATTAATAGTTGGGGTGTGCGCGGTCCATTTAGACCGTTGTTGTAACGTCGTTAGATATTCGCGCGACCAACGCCGCCAAAACGCCTGATGGCACTGATCTAACAATTTCCACCAGTCTTTTAAATTGCGGTTGTCATCGGGGGTTGACCTAGGGGGCACAGCCATCAATGGCTCACCAATTAAAAAATGCCCAGGCGTCAGGCAGTCTAACTCGTCCGGATCATTCGACGCGGGGGTCAACGGACGCGAGTTGAGCACAGCCTCGATTCGGGTTAAAACGGTCGTCATTTCCTCGTAGGTAAATATATGTTTCCCAATGACACGAACTAATAACCGTTTAGCCGAACGAACAGCGGCCTCCCACAAACCCCCAAAATGGGGTGCGCTGGGTGGATTGAAGTGCCACTGGCAATCAACGCGCGCATTCGCCACACTGATTTGTCCGGCCGGATCGTTAATCAAATCGCGCAATTGCTTGTTTGCCCCCACAAAATTGGTGCCGCAATCAGAATATATATCGGTCGGCAAACCCCGCCTTGCGACAAACCTATCGAATGCCGCCAGAAACGCGTCGGTGGACAGCTCGGTGACTACTTCGAGATGAACTGCCTTGATACTCATGCACACGAAAACCGCGATATAAATCTTGAAAATCCGCGACTTCCTGAGTCGCAACTCTCGCATTTGCAACGGGCCGGCGTAGTCTATGCCTACACGTGCAAACGGTCGGCTCGGTTGTACCCGGTCCACCGGAAGGTCGGCCATGACAGGCTGAAACGGTTTCGGGTTTAATCTTACACATATGGTACAACTCGTCATCACTTTATGCAACACGGACCGCATCGACATTACCCAATATTGACGGCCAATGAGTGCTGCTAAGGTCCGAGGACCGGAATGGCACGTTAGTTTGTGCCAACGCTGACATAACAACCAGGCGAAATGCGACCGTTTCGCCAGCAAAATCGGAAACTTGCAATCGTAGGTTAACAATGAATGCCGCAGTCGACCTCCTACGCGCACTACGCCCGCATCGTCAATAAACGGAGATAGTTGGGCGAGTGGTTTCGACGAAACACGATCGCCGCGGCGTAACTCGCGTAACAGAACCGGAAAATGTACCCGTTGAGATTCAATTACCAAAGTACGGGTAGCGCGGTCGATCTCGCTTTTGGTTAAATATATCGTCGGCAGTGAACTCGACTCACTCTGCCGACAACGCTCAATGAAACGACGAATTCGGGCCACGACACGTATCATGCGATCAAAGGACGAGAAGCGAGAGAACCACTCTAACGGCTGGTCAGTCAATTGCACCGCCAAGGTAACGGGTTTAATTTCGGGTAACTCGGAACGTGCGAGGCGAGCTTTGTCACTCCCCCATTCTTCCGGATCATCGTAGATAAATGGCGGACCATGCCAATATAACGTATGACCGGGCAATTGCGACGGCATCACCCCGCGCGAGGCACAATCGGCTGGATTCGCGTGCGTCGACACATAACGCCAATGGCAGCCGGGTAGAGTAATTTGAATTTGGTGGACGCGGTTCGAAACATATTGTTTAATGGATTCGTGCGGCACGGTCAACCAGGACAACACCACCAATGAATCAGTCCAAGCATAAGTATCTACGATAGTCACACGGTCACCCAAAACAAGTTTTATCCGATTCATCCACCGCGTCAACAACAACGCGGCGTTGAGTTCTAACCGCGGAACAGTAATCGCCTTTAAAGGGGCCAATTTCGTCTTTGCGCCGATTAAAAACACCGAAGACTCTCGAGGTACGTCTAATATACGCAAATACACTACCGCGGCATATCCCCTTAGTGACGCGTCACAGAACCCATACATCAGACAGGACGACCGCGGAGCGGTGTTACAAAATCGTGGGACACGGACGGACGAAAGCTGCGGTAATTCGGAGACGAATTGTGCCCTGTCGGTGCAGATGTCTTCAGGCAGCGGGCCGTCCCACGTGCACGGCGCCTGCCAGGTACGCTGCATTATATTTTTTGCAAGAAAAATTGTGGGCGCGAAGTCCTAACGGGTCGAAAAACCTAGCAGTTAACGACAGAATACCGCGTTTTGTAAAAGTGATCGTCGCGTCTAAACTAAGTTCACAACAGAAATAATCATCAACCGGGTGCCAATGCAGACCGAGCACCTTGGTGCCTACACTGTCGTCGTCAGCAAATGACAAAGATTTCACAGCACGATGATCTGCAGGTACTGTGTGCAATATGGCAGTAGTATTACTAGCCCACTTTCGCAGTTCTAGCCCGGCACGCGCAAGTACTTTATTTAGATCACGTTGAACTGCGACCACCTCGGTGACACTATCTGCGCCGTAACAGATATCGTCGACATAAGTGTGATGGCACAACGCGTCGCGAACTAACGGGAATGATACGCCATCGCTGTCAGCTATCGCCTGTAATACTCTAAGAGCTAAAAAGGGAGCACAGTTAACCCCATATGTCACGGTATTAAGCTCGTATTCAACTAATTGCTCGTGTGGCGAAGTGCGCCACAGTATGTGCTGATATGTACGGAATTCAGGCAATATCAAAATCTGTCGGTACATCTTGCATATGTCCGCCGTAAAGGCGTGGCGAAATAATCGAAAACGTACCAGAATGTCGACTATATCGCGCATTCGCGCTGCAATTTAGGCCCGGGACATAGTGCACTGTTAAGAGACATTCCTGATGGGCACTTTGCCGACGCATCAAAAACCACTCGTATTTTGGTATCCCCGTCCTCGATTTTACATATAGCGTGGTGAGGAATGAAATAGCGTCCGGGTGTTGTCGCGATTGACATATGACCTAACTTGAAATATTCTGTCATAAAATCGGTATATAACACCTTGAGCTTGTGATCAGACGCTAATTTCCACTCAAGCGATTCAAACCGCTTTATAGCCGTATCGCGGGATCGGGCAAAGGTGCTGTCCGTCACGGGGGTGCGAAATGGTAACGGCACGGCAAATCGACCGGACGCCATGCGCACACACTTGTCCCGGAAAACCGCTTCGCAACGCCCGTCTTCGCTAAATGTTTCCGGGGCGGCCTCGGGTTCTTCGATGCTCCAAAATTTATACATTAACCCTTCTAAAGAGACATTAAGCGCAACCGGAAATGAACGATATGGTTCCGAATCGCGGTCAGACATCGAACCCATGAGGATCCATCCGAAAATAGAACTAAAAGCCGTTGGGAGCCCTTTGTCCACAACGATTTTACGCCCGTCCATTATCGTTGCGTATACATCACCTCCCAATAATAAGTCGACCGGCGCTTTGATATGGAAAGACGGGTCTGCTAGCGCCAGACTGGCAAAACGGTTCTGTATATTACGTGGTAGGGGGCTGCGTGGCACATCCCCCGTAATGGACGGCAACACCCACGCATTCACGGCCAGAGCGGGATGTTGCGCATATCGCGGCTGCACAACACATTCGACACGACCCTGCACATTTGTGACGGGTACGCCCGATAAACCGGTAACTGGCGTTGTCCACCGTTCGCGTCTTAATCCTAATCGATCCGCCCCGGCACTGGTTATCACGCTGATTTCGGACGCGCAATCAATCAGTGCACGCATAGTTTGCCACGAACCCGCCCTATCGCGGATATGTACTAACGCGGTCCCTAACAATACCAACGGGGACGTCTTTACGGGTTGTGGCAACGCCGACGCACACAAGACAGCTTCCGATGTCGACGGTTCATTGCTCCCGCGAGAAGTATTCACCGGAGGGTGGAGAAGATGGTGGAGCCGTCGCGAACACTCATGACATCGCGCCTTAGAGTTACATTTTGGGGCCCAATGTTCATTACTGAAACAATTGAAGCATAACCCCTTTTCACGTGTCCAACGGGATCTTTCATCCCCGCCCCATCCCTTAAATCGAGTGCATGAGCCCAAACTATGTGCGCCGTTGCAACATAGACAAATCTGACTACGCGAAGTAGTGGGTTTGGATGTAACTAACGTAGTGGGTTGAGAAGAGATAGGTTTTCCCGCCCGATCTCCCCCGCGACGGAACTGGCCGGAATGATAGGATGGTTTAAGTTGTGCTGCGGGGGCGGTATTTTTCCGCGGTTCACCTACAATTTCGAGCACCGCCACACGTTGCCGTAGAAACTCCATGAGCTCTTCAATCGACGGGTAGTCGGATTGCGTGCCAGTTTCGAATAATTTCCGAGTCGAAATTGGGAGACACCGGAACGCGACCGAAAACATAATGAATGACCCCATATTCGGAATTTTTAACGCGTCCAGCAACGAAATGCCCTCACTGAATAAACACATGAAATTATTCAAATCCGTGAGCGACTCTTGCGCGATAGGCGACGCGCGTAACAACTTATCCACCAACGACGTGGCGACTAGGCGCGGGCGATTAAACCGATTAGACAATGTAGACCAAACTAACGTATAGTTGTCTGCACACACCGGTATTCCACGTACTGCATCAGCTGCGGGACCCTTTAAACACCCAATTAAATAATGTAACTTATCCGTATCACATACATTGGCTCTTTGGTCGACTAAAGCTGTGAACAGATCGCGAAAAGTTGGCCAGTAGCGAAAATCACCATCAAATTGGGGCAGTGGTATGTCTGGGAGCCGCGATAGAGGCTTTTGGGTGACTTGGTCCGTAAGAGGAGATGCGGAACGTTCACCGTCACGTTGAGATGCGATTTTTCTATTAATATAAGATATATCAATTACATCAGCCCCGCTTGGTTTTAATCTTACCGCTACCGCTTTAGCTGAATTAATTAACCCCCGCACTTCGGTCGGCATGTCCGGCGTGTAATCGTTAGTTTTGTCAACAGACACCAAATACTCTAGTATCGAATCATCCTCCGCCTTAAATTGGGCCCACAAACTGTCTAAGTCAGCGATGGCCACTAAGAATTCGGGAACTATATCAGGTTCGTTGAGCGCGCGTATCGATAAGGCTTGTACGGCGCGTATTGCTGATACCGCAGTCAGCCGCTTAATTTCAGCGTGGGTTTTCAATCGGGCCATACGGTCCAACCGCTGCTGTTCCTCAGTTAACACCATATCGGTCTAACTAAATAACGATATAAACTACGATCTAGTAATCAATAAAACGATAATAACTACTCGGATATAAATGATTCTACAATACGACGTAGCCGCGACAACGGCTGTTAGCACCGGGCCTATATAATCAAAATTATTACCGATAATAACGATAAGATAGGTACTATAATAATTATTAATGGCCTTTAACAGACCTTTCCCGTAGCCTAGGAAAATCCCGGGAACGGGCACTGCACTCCTCTAATTTTAACTGTGTGATACTAATAATTATCCCTATTGCCAACCCATGCACCACGCTAACCGAACCCCACGTCAAGTCCGTAACCACGCTCTGCTACCAAAAATGTCGTCGCACGTAAAAGTTGTGTCGTTGACACAATTGTCTCACGTACTCGCGCGGTGTTAGGGAGCAGGGTGACCGTAATTGTACATGCAACGATGTACCTATTAATTGATAACACACGAGTTGGTAATCGCGTCCCGCTTTGTGGGCGCTTTAGAGCAATATAATAAGCAATGTACAAGTAGACATAAATCACAACGAAATTCAATGGGCGCCCTTACAACTAATATTAATAATAATAGTAATAATAATAATAAATAATAAATAATATAAAACAAATACGATAGGAGATATGGTGATCCGATATGCATCCAGCGACGAACTGGTCCCGGGGCACCAACCACCTTGACGAACCGACCGTACAGCGGCCACACCACGACCGGCGGCTACCCGTACACAGTACAGCGGCCACACCACGACCGGCGGCTACCCGTACACAATCCCGACGGTGTCACGCAAATGGCGGACACACCACAGTGCGCACAACGGGTGACAACGATCCGACTCTACGGAACCGGCAACGCGACGATCGCGAAACACACGGAACCGGAACAATTCAGCTCACAGAGCGACGCACAACGGCGCATAAAAAAAACAACTATCTGCCCAGCGCACAGCAACACGGCAAACCACGCGGACACAAGGCGGCGTGGGTCACAAGGATTCCGCACCAGAGTGAGAGTGACCATAAAACCTCAAAAAGCCCACACGACACGCAACTCGACGACGTGCCGGTGTCGGCGGCGAGCATACGACGATGACTGGGGGTCCCGGCAGGGTTGCCACACTTTCAAATTGAATGCTCGTATCAAAAAATTAAAATACTCGTACATGTCATATAAAATCTCGTACATGATATTTTATTTAATCTGTGATATTATGTACAAATGTACAATAGTTATAGTAGTCCGATGCCCGTATAAGGTCTATCATAATACTATATTATATCATTATCAATAATATCACTATCCAATCATCGAGATATAGCATAAAATGTGGAAAAATTGATAGTCCTTATCTAGATGGTTCCAAATTTCCATTAAATGTTTTTGTTCATAACGAATAAGACGTGTATTATGTAATTAACAAATAAATGATAAATTTACTTTGAATGGCTTGTATAATAATATAATAAACTAGTAACTGCAGTTTAAGATACATTATAGGTGATGGATAAAAACACAATATTATACAGTATTATATTTATTAAAATTCACTATTTTAGTACACATTACTAATTAATAATAATATCTTCTGTGAAATTATCAGAAGATGTGTACAATGTTTTGTGTGTCATTTTTTGGTACATGCATTTAGTTGGTTCAAAGTTGACACAATTGAAATCAGACTCTCCACCACCTTTAACGCATTGCTTAGTATGTAGTAGACCACTAACGGTTTCAGTAAGCAGTCGGGATCTTAGTTTGGTTTTTATGCAGTTGACACTTGAAAAAATGCGTTCACAATCTGCATTAGAATGAGGTAAGCTAATAATGTTCAGGGCAAAGTCACAAAGTTCTGTGAAACATTCTGCTGCGTTATCTAATCCTTTTTTCTTAATCTTCCACCTGTTATAAAAATATAAAAATTTTAACTTCAAGTACTAAGTAACATGTTTAAAGTACAATATACCAGAAAACATCAATTTCTTTTTCATCTTCAATATTCTCTGGTAGTTGTGCAATACTTAATGGCAATCGCCTCCACTGATCATCAATTAACTGTATTTTTTTAACATCATTTGTTGGAATTATACACGGCAGTAATTTAATTAATGGGACCAGGGAAGTTCCCATGACACTTTCCCTAAAGCTCATTGATAGCGCATTACTTTGTTTGAGAACCTGAAGTTTGGAAAGAATTGGATCTGCCATGTTATATCTTTTCTTCAATTCTATTGTTGATATTTGTAGAAATTTACGGCATCTGAAACAGGTATAAGTTTAAACTTTCTTATTATTTTATTTTATTTTTCTAGTATCTAAAGTATTCCTATACACATATTAATTTAACCTGTCAAAAAATTCTTTTCTCCTAGCGGGTAGTGCAACAATACATGGATCATCAATATGTTCTATAACTTGAGCACCAAGATATAACTGCCTATCAATTAATAACTTTTCTCCGTTTTTTGGATTAATTTGATCCAATGGTGTTTGCATTACATAGTCTCTTTTTAAAAAGCTTAAAAGAATATCTTGGTATAAAATAATTATTTTATCATGCAAATCGGTGATGACAACTTGTTGGGTTTGAAAATATTGGTTAAATCTACAAGTCATAAATAATTTATACATTTATACCTACCATCAATAATAATATTAATTATTAATTTTAATAGTTACCTTGTAAATTTAGGAAGTGCCCAATCTAAAAAGTAATAATATAATTTTACAAATGGATCTTGTAGGGCATGATAAATATGTTCTGATGATATTAAGCGATCACTAAGATATATTTCGGTGAAGTATAACTTTAAAGCATCCCACTGCTCTAGTAATCGTTCAACAACAGAATTTAACGAAAGCCATCTAGTTTGAGAAGGATGCAATATCTTATGGGGCTTAAGGTTTGTTTGAAACATTTGTAGGTTACATTGTCTTTTTGAGCTTGACTTTAAAAAGTTATATATGTTTCTTGCCATGTCTTCGCAAGATCTTGGAAGTTCTTTGCACGCTTCACTTGCACATAAATGTGCGGAATGACATACACATGTAATCACGTATATGCCTAACATAATTTAAGTAAATAAATATAAATAATTTTTTAATATGTATTAAATTTAATTTACCTGGGCAGTGGGTTTTAAATCGTGAAGAAACAGAATTATTTTCGCCCATCATGACATTGCAGCCATCAGACCCAAATCCAATTATATTACTTTTTGGTATATCATATGACATCAAGGAATTCATTAAGCCATTATATAAGTGTTCAGCAGTGGCATTTCCTGGGTTAGATGAATCATATATTTTATGCAAATCCCAAAAAACACTTTCAACATGACCAGATTTCTCATCAAAATATCTATAAAGTATAAAAT
The DNA here is from genome assembly GCA_027580255.1 of Therioaphis trifolii. Taxonomy (NCBI): domain Eukaryota; kingdom Metazoa; phylum Arthropoda; class Insecta; order Hemiptera; family Aphididae; genus Therioaphis; species Therioaphis trifolii. Next base: position 41,002,458 of record CM050409.1, on the reverse strand, counting down.
AAACACATGAAGTAAATTTGATACAATATTAAATAAATGAATAAGCATCAGTCAAATTTTATATGACTTATAACTAGAACTTGGGTGAAATAATACACTTGTAAATATTTAATTTCTGAAGTATCTGTTATATGAATTAGCTACCTATATACTTGAAATAAACAACAACCAACCTTATAACAACACATGCAGTTTTAACTGCCCCAATATCGGTTGATTCATCGGTGAGAACACTAAATTTAGTTTTCCTTAGTGTCACAGCTAGGGTTGTAAATTTGAAATATTTCACATGAAATATTTCATGTGAAATATTTCATAATTGAAAATTTCCCGCTTTATGAAATATTTCAATGAAATATTGAAAAATATTTTTTTTTACGTTTGCGATATTGACTGTCAAATGTCGTTTAATCAGTTGATATTTTATGATATCGTTTCTGAACAATGTTGGATTTTCCCATTTAATGTGGTATAGACCATCAGCTGCCTATAAATAGGTAACGAGTAACGACCACCAGTTCACAAATATATTTAATATTAATACAATAATTTATAATACATATCTGTGGTAACATTGGTAACGACAAAACTGGCGCATTATTATTGATAGCAGCTATATTATGATAATTGATAATATTCGTTTAATAAGGAATGGTTCTAATCGTCTGTGATTTATTTACGTATTTATTTACGTCAAGTTTTAAGAATCTGTTCTATATAATTTTAAAAAATGGGCAAACATAAACACAATATTCACAAATGTTTCCGTGATGAAAGTGTTAAGGAAGGGAAAAAAACAATTCAAAAAAAAGTTTGTAACTTTTGTTCATGGACAACGTTTCCAAACGCCACACGCCAAAAGCAACACATTTTAAAGTGTATCAATTGTCCTTCTGAAATTAAAGACAATTTGAGAAAACATGGAAAATATTTTAATAAATCGTCTACTATAAGTAAGCATATTTACAAGTATAATATAATTATACCTAGAATTAATTTTTCTTTTTACCTATATGATTAGGTAGCCGGTAGGTATTTCTATCTACAATTTATTTAAGATAATCTATTCTTTATTGTATATTTTTATTTTAGCAAAACACCTATTTGAAGATCATATTGAAGATCGGGTTGATGATGATGTTGATAAGCTATTAGATCTAAGCCATGAACCTAGTACAAACTTTTTAATTTCATCTACACCAAACAGTACTGAGCAACAGCAACATTGTAACTCAACATCAACTAGTTCATTGAATTGGAGTCAAAACGTATTATCTAGTGCTAACAATCGGCTTAGCTCTATTAATTCAACACCAAGTATTCTTAATTATTGTGATAAAATTACTCCTGAACAAAATAAGGCTATTGATGTTCTCTTGTCTCGTGCTATATATGCTACATCGGCTCCATTACATTTGGTAGACAATCCATATTGGATAGATTTTTTTAAAGCACTTCGTCCAGCATATAAACCGCCAACTAGGTATAATATTTCTAATAAACTGTTAGATGATGAGGTCAGTAGAATAACAGACCAAAATACAATTTGTATAGCTGACTCAAAAGTACTTGGCATTATGTGTGATGGTTGGACTAATGTTCGTAATGAAAGTATTGTAAATATTGTTGTAACTACCCCCAAGCCAATTTTTTATAAGTCACTGTCCACTGGTGTTCAACGTCACTCAGGTGAATATTTAGCAGATTTAATTATTTCTGTAATTGAAGAATTAGGACCAAGAAAAGTTTTTGGCGTTGTTACGGATAACGCTAAAAATATGAAAAAAGCATGGGGAATTATATCTAAAAAGTATCCTCATATTACCACATATGGATGTGTTGCACATGGTCTTAATTTATTAATTAATGATATAATAAATTTAGACTCATTTAAAGAAATTATTGAAGATGGTAAAGAAGTAATCAATAACATAAGAAGAGGACATATTACCAAAGCAATATTTGAACAAAAAAGAAAGGAAGCAAACAATGCGAATTCTATGGCACTTGCGTTACCAGTTGTGACCAGATGGGGCTCAGTTGTACATTTTTTAAAATCTTTGTTAGTCAATAAACAAATAATTCGTTCAATGAATGTTGATGAAGCTATTGAAAAAGATATAAAACTTAATGTGAAAAAAACAATTAGTAGTCCAATATTTTGGAAAAAAATTGAACATTTCTATTGTCTTATGAGCCCAGTAGCCAAATGGATTGAAAAAATAGAAAGTGATTCTCCTCAGCTAAGTGTTGTACCTATTATTTTTTCAGAACTCAAAAAATCTTTTGAAGATACATTAAAGAGTAACAGTATTTTAAAATCTAATGAAAAACATATTATGGAAGCACTAGCAAATAGAAAAGAATTTTGTGTTGGTAAAATTCATAAAGCTGCTAACATACTTAATCCTAAATTCTTGGGTAAAACATTTAATTCAGATGACCATGAAGATGCAGTACAGTTTATTTATCAATTAGCTAAACAAATGATTAGTTTGGAAATTGATGCAAGAAAAGTAATCTCTGATTTCACACATTTTAAAAGCAAAACTGAACAGTTTTCTAAGCATAAAGAATACCTTTGGGTTGCTGCTGAAGATACAAGTGCAATAGATTGGTGGGCAGCATTTTGTAGTGATACTGAGCTTTCTAAAATTGCTGTTAAACTGTTATCTCTACCAGCAACTTCAGCAGCAGTTGAACGTACATTTAGTATCTATAAAGACGTCCACAGTACAAAAAGAAATAAACTTTTAAATGAAAGAGCAAGCAACCTGGTGTTTATAAAACATAATTTACAGGTTAACTTTAAAATATGTTAATGGTTTTTTGTTGACTATTTAAAATTATTGTTTTTTTTTTTTTTTAGATTTTGAAATCTTCAAAACCATCTGATGAAAATATTAATAATAAGTCAAATTGGGATTTAAATCTGACACCATTAATCCCAATAAATATTGAAAGTAAATTTACTTATTCAGAAAGTAGTTATAATGGAGTACATGATATAGTTTCAGAAAATGAAAATACAGATGATGATATTGATGATTTGTTTTCTGAAGTGTCTTCAGCCATCTAAATTTTAATTTCCATACTTGAGTATATTAATGAGAACATTATACTTCTCTAATTTATAATTTGTTTAACTATGCAAAGGAGCTTGTTTTTATTTTATTATATTATTATCTTTAAATAATATATTAACATTAAATGAATTCAGTCATACTAACCATACTTTCAATAATATATTTATAAAAAATGTATATTTACCTAATGGATAATTATTATGATTTTATATTTTATACTTATTAGTTATTAGTGATTTGTTAAACTATGCAAAGGAGTTTATTTTAATTTTAATTTTATTATATTGTTATCTTTAAATAATGTATTTACATTATATAAATTCGGTCATTTTCATTTTCATTTCCATACTTTCAATAGTATATTTATAAAAAATGTATATTTACCTAATGGATAATTATTATGATTTTATATTTTATACTTATTAGTTATTAGTGATTTGTTAAACTATGCAAAGGAGTTTATTTTAATTTTAATTTTATTATATTGTTATCTTTAAATAATGTATTTACATTATATAAATTCGGTCATTTTCATTTTCATTTCCATACTTTCAATAGTATATTTATAAAAAATGTATATTTACCTAATGGATAATTATTATGATTTTATATTTTATACTTATTAGTTATTAGTGATTTGTTAAACTATGCAAAGGAGTTTATTTTTATTTTAATTTTATTATATTGTTATCTTTAAATAATGTATTTACATTATATGAATTTGGTCATTTTAATTTTAATTTCCATACTTTCAATAGTATAGTAATGAAAAATGTATATTTACCTAATGATTTTATATTTTATAATGATAAGTGTAGTATAAAGAAAATGTTATAAAGATATTTGTTTAACTATGCAAAGGAGCTAATTTTTATTTTTTATTAAATTATATTTATTTTATTACATTATGTTTATTATCTTATATATATATATATATATATATATATATATATATATATATATATATAAATCTTATATATATATTATATATATATATATAATATATATATAAATACAATATTGTACACAAATATTGAATTGTAATCTTCGTCTATCAACAAAAACATTTCCAGATGTTGGTATAAAATTGTGTGTTTCACAATATTCACAATTAATTGTATAAATATGTGCTTAACTTTTAAACTACCTTGGTACCAATATATTTTTTTGATGAGAATCTTCTGCAATAGCCAATAATGTAATAGCTGATGACTGATGAGTAATGGGACTACTGGCAACTTATTTATTAATTCATCTATATTTTGTAAAATTTCTTCAGATGTTTCAATGACTATTGGTCTCATACCTCTTAAATCAATATTTATAAATTATAATAACTATAAACTAATATGGTGTTAATTATTAATTTATATAAATTAGTTTTATTTCTATTTAGTACAATTAATAATACAAAAAGTATTCCATAATAAATAAAACATAAAGCATTATATTTTTTACTGAAATGAAACAAACATTTTATTATTTTTTCATCAAAATGAAATAAAATTTTTATTTTTCACTCAAATTATATATTTCATGAAATTTTCATGAAAAATTTCATGAAAAATTTCATGAAAATAAATTTCATGAAATTTTACAACCCTAGTCACAGCTAATGATTCTTTGTGTGACAATCCTATCACATTTTTAATTATGGCTGTTGATTTTGTTCTTTTCATTGCTAGATTTTTTGCAATATTTGAGTCAGGAAAACATTCTTTGAGCAATTCTGTTAGATGGTCTGTGGCTAAGAACGATATATTATGTTCCGCCACAAATGATGCTATTTTAATTTCTGCCCTTGACACTTGCATCTTTAAATCGGAACTTATATCTTTTGTTATAAATTTCGAAATTAAGTTTTGGGTCTTAGTACCGGAAGTTAAAGAAGCTAATATGTTTTTGTGTTTTTTACCGTTACCATGTCCTCTTATGTTTGATAATTCCGCCACGAATTGTACGTTGCAATATTTGCATCTAGCTTTATAAACGTCGTTTTTTTCTGGTAAAAGCCAATCTCTAAGTTTGTCATCTTTACACCATTCAAGGCGGAATTTTTGACTGCGATGTTTACGAGAATTTCTTGCCTGGACAATACTATCCAAATCATCCATGTCTTCATTACCTCGTTTTGATTTACTTGATGATGCCATAATTTATATTGATATAATAATTCACAGAAAAAACGTACCTCAATTTAATAACAATTAAAAACGTCAATGAAAATTAATAATGAGACACAGTCACGGCAGTCACGCTGAGGTCTGAGACACGCACTAAATTAAATCACTATAACTAGTATAACTACAGTACTACACAGTACACAGTGACAAAGTGACAACTGACACTGACAGTACACACCGACAAGTAATAAGTAACTAGTAACAATAACAATAACAATTTATTAATATAACACATTCAAATCTATTTTTGTCAATAACTAAGGAAAACCTCATTTCGTTTATTTTTATATATGTATTTTTCTACCATGATATAAATAAACCATCAGTAATCAGTATATTTGATTATCACAATTATATATATATATATATTTTTTTTTTTGTAGAAATTGTTTTTTTTCCGAGAAATAGCGTTTTACCCGTATATATTTTTAAAATACAGTCATAATCAATAAATTCTCCTACAAAAGTGTACGAGAATCAATTCGTCCTCGTACCTCGTACAAATCCCATTAATTAACGTACGAGTACGAGAATTCTCGTACCAATGGCAACCCTGGGTCCCGGGAGCAAGACGGACGGTGACACCGTCGGAGTTTGTCGCGGTTATCGCGGGGAAAACCGCAGATAAGACCGACGGTCGTACAGTTGGACAGCCGGCTCGAACACGAACGGTAAGCAAACATTATTACTTATACAGTTATTGATTTATACATAATTACATAAATAACCAAAAAGGTTATAAATTAGTAATTAAATTCATAAATTAAAAATTTTGATTGATCAATTAGCTTGTTCCCGATTCCCGAGCATGACAAGTTGCGAAATTTGTGGGCGACAAAAAGGTGACATGAATGCAACAAATTGGACTAGACATGTCAATAGTTGCAGGTCTAAAATTCCAACATCAAAAAGGAATTTATCAAGTATTTCAATAAAAAATTGTTTCTTCAAGAAGCAAAAAGTAGGAAGTATTAGTAAGTCTATATTTTATTTTATTATAGGTAGTTTAGTAATTTAGTTTTTATATATATATATATATATATATAAATTCGAAAATACCTAAAGTCAACTACAAAAACAACCTATCAAAACCAAATTATTAGACTATTGCTCAATAAAGATCGTTTAGTACCCTACAAAAAATTTATATACTGAACTAATCATTCTTCCTGTAATCCTGTTAAGAAAATATATTTAAAAATAACCAGCATATTTTTAAAAGTCATAATTTTTTACAACCAATAACGCATGGTGTCAACACAAGATACACAAAAAACAATTTTTTCATAACAAAAACTAAAAAAACCACAACCAACAGATATTTTGAAATAATTGGTACCAAATTGTATAACAAAATACCATCTTATATGACAAACCTCCAAATAAATGTATTCAAAAAAAGCATTCTAGAGTGGCTATCTGATTATGATATAAAGAATTAATATAAATTAATATTACTTAGGTACTGTAACAGACCAAGTACTAGATCGTGCAAAAATAACACCTACTAGTGCAACTAGAACCCATCCTGAAGTAAACAAAAATCCAGTTGAACAGACTTCATTATCAGGTAGAATATAGATATCTTATAAATTATGTTTGTTGATTTTTAAAATTGGTATAACTTATGTGTTTATAATTAGGTGTTGATAGCTATAGCATAGATAATGATAACTGTACTTTAACAGACCAAGTACAAGATAGTCCAAATATAAAATCCACTACAGCCCATGTTGAAGTAAACAGTGATTTGGTTGAACAGACTTCATTAACAGGTAGATATCTTAAGAATAAAATATTATACTGTATATTTAAATGTGAGTGTAGTTCGTGACACATTGTTGGTCTGGCCCTCCGTGACTCCGAGTTTTATCTGTAGTGGGGTCTGTAACGTCCCCTCTTTACCACCTTCTTCTGTTGTTATCGGTCGGTGGTGGATATGTTTATTTTTACGAGGTCTCGGGGACTCGACCTCGGTGTGTGATACTTATAAATATTATAGATCAGGGTTACCTCATATAAAAGTATAAGACGGCACTTTATTATAAGTATATATTATAAGTATAAGACGGCAATTAATTAATATATTACATAAATACCATACTGTGGTGCAGATGAAGAAAGAGAAGGTGAGCACCGCGGGTCGATCTGGAGGATGATGTTTCTCTGTCCGACTGGTGTTCTTCGGCTCTCTACTCGGGTCCCTCTGCTCGACTGTTGTTGCCATTATTTCCCGTGTTATATGTCCACACCGTAAACCCTTGGTCAGCATTCGTTCATGACCTCATTACCATTTCCGCACACTCAACATATTAGCATTTAGCAGTGCTATACTTAAGGAGTGATGTACGATGTCGGTAGACGACAATCGTTACATGTACCCCTTGTCCATTTAAATCTGGACCCCAGATTTGGGAAGTCAAAGCAATGCTAACCGTGTTGGTGGTGGTGGTGTAGATGCCTGTGAGTGATATGTATGTCCAATTGAAAAAGTGACAGTACTCCTACCGCCTCCGACTGCTACTTCTCATATTGAACTCGGTGGACTCTCAGTTTCTTCTTTTTGATTTGTTTATTTTGAACATCAGAAACGGGTCCTTTAATAGTTATCACCACATTGTATACACTCTACACCGAGGCAAGGGTCATGACTTTCAAAAACTTCCTTCGGGTTGACGATGCAGATTGAGATTGGCTCCTTCTTTCTTGCATATCGACACCCACGGTCCTCACTTACCCCTTTCTTTTTAACATTTTCAATTATTTAACATAAATTATATAAATTAATACAATTTTCTTTTTAGAATACATTTTCATCAAATACATTTTTATAAATATTTTTCATTTTTTTAACATACATAATTTTTTTTTTTTTTTTTTTTTTTTTTTTTACTTTATATAATATTTAACATAAAAATAATTTCATTATAATTTGTATTACATAATTACATGAATTACATAATTTTTTTTTTTTTTTTTTTTTTTTTTTTTTTTTACTTTATATAATATTTAACATAAAAATAATTTCATTATAATTTGTATTACATAATTACATGAATTACATAATTTTTTTTTTTTTTTATTTTTTTTCGAAATCTTATTAGCACACATATATTATACAAATTTCATATATATTATTTTCACAAATTATCATTTTCAGAATAAAGACCAATTTTTTCTCTTTATCATACTTTAACATAATTATACATTGAACAGTACAAATAATTTCATTTGAATATACATAATACATTATGTCTCAAAAATAACATTTTTTTTTTTTTTTTTTTTTTTTTTCATACAATTATTAATGTGACTAATATAAAATTACCGTACTCGATTAATATTGATAAACAATATTAATGAGTGGTATTGTGTCCTAACTCGCTAGTGTCGTATATGCTTCTCCTCCAACTACAATATTATTTAAAATAAATAATATTGTGTGGAATAGTAACATACTTGCAAAACAACATATTTCTGTTGCACATTTTAAAATTATATAACCTTTGAACAGCACATTCTCTGGTTATATTTGGTCTATTTTTATATTCGATTATTATATTGTTCTCTTTTGAACAACATTTCTTCACCCCTTGTATTAATATATGAAGTACAATGTAGCCTAATGATGACCTCAATTGTATAATAATAAACACAAATATGATATTGCTTATTACGAATAATAAAACACGTTCATAATTTCTGAACGGTCTCTATATTGTTTGATTTGATGAATATGTTTTTTCTCTATATATTTTTTTCTATTTTTTATTATTTCCACTAAGTAGGTTACCGGATTTATTTTTTTGGTTATGGTATAAGGCCCCTCATATCTATCTGAAAATTTGTCTTTTTTAACATTTGTTTTAATTAAAACTTTCTCTCCTACATAAAATTCTATATTATTTTTTCCTTTATCTGCATACCATTTTTGTTTATTAAACGCTTTTTTTAAAATTTCGGGTAGTTTCTCTCGAATTGTGTTCAATTTTTTTATTTCATCTATAACTGAGTGATCTAAATTTGACGGAATAACTGCAATATCAAAAAGTGATTGAGGTTCATAGCCATGTACCAAATAAAAAGGGGTAAATCCCGTTGAAAAATGAATAGCCGTATTATATGCATGTAGTACTATCGGTAATACGTCAGTCCATTTTTCACCCTCTGCCACATACGGTGAAATCATATCAATAATAACCTGATTTTGTCTTTCTACTTGTCCTTGACTAGTAGGCCTATAAGCTATACCTTCCGTTTTTTCTATTCCTAAAGCTAATAGTAATTGTTTTATTACCTTTGCTGTAAAATGAGTCCCGTTGTCTGACCTGACTATACGAGGTGGGCCATATGTTAAAATTAATTCTAAAAGAAATCTTGTAGTTGATTTTGCATCAGCATCTTTAAAAGGTTTTGCGTAACAAAATTTTGTTGCGCGACATGTAGCGACTAAAATATATTTGAACCCACGAGACATAATCATAGGACCTACGTAATCAATGCAAATGTCTTGAAAAGGGATACCATTAATAACTGTATTTGGCTGTAGCATACCTACTGCTGGTCGCTTATCAGGTTTGCGTTGTTGACAACTTTGACAAGACACTACATAATTTTTTATATCTTTATTCATAGAGGGCCAATGGTATCGTGATCTAATTTTGTTAAAAACTTTGTGAACTCCCAAATGAGCCCCTGACATTTTTTCGTCATGAAAATGTTTAATTACTTGTTTTATTAAATCGTTAGGTAAAGCTATTACTAATTTTGGTGTACCATTATATATGTTTCGATAATAAAGTAAATTATCTTCATTATTAATAATATAAGATTTCGCTTTTCTTATCCAATTTATTTCAGCCGAATTAGGATTTTGAATTGTTGAAATAATTTTTCGCAAGTAATCATCGCGCGTTTGTAATAAGTGAATATTAATGGGTTCAACTAGTGATATTATTTGCTTACTAGGCGTAAATGTAGACACTGTAATATCTATTGTTGTGTCGTCAAACACGTATTTTAACATATTAAACACAATATTCCAATCTAATTGATCTCGTCCACAAGCTATTTTTGGCATTGCTAATTTATTTATATTATGAGAACAACAGAAATTTTTTAAATATTTTATGGTATTGAATAAGGGTTCATATGTTGGTTTTGAATTCGATTTTAACTTAGTTATCAAGTAAATTACATATTGACTATTAAATTTAAGGAACGCTAACTGACCCACTTCCTTATTTTGAGCTATTAATTCGTCTACTTTTCCATATTTGTTTTTAAATTGAATAGCAATACCTTTACCCATTACGAAGTCTTTAGAGACACAATGTACTAAATTAAATGTCTCATCAAAATAGTTACTAAATAAATCTTCATTAACTTGTTTAATATTAAATCTAAATTTTATTCCCGCGTCATTTTTATTTTTAAAATCGTTATAAAAAATTTTGTTATTTAATTTTCCAAGAGAACTAATATCATAATTGTTTAAATTTGAATCGTCTTCGTAATTAATTTGTGTTGATTCATCAAAACCTATTGGGTGTCTTGATAAAAAATCAGCTGCTTTATTAAAAATGCCTTGTTTGTAAATAATATTAAAGTCATATCCTATTAATTTAGTTCTAATACGGTTTAGTACATGTGAGTCCGATTTTAATTTTTGTAAACCAACCAAATTTTTATGGTCAGTCCATACCGTAAATTCATTTCCGAAAATATATTGTCGATAGTAGGTACAAGCGAAGTATAAAGCTGATGCCTCTAATTCTAAAGCCGAATAATTTTTTTGTGCAGGTAGTAATTTTTTTGAGGCAAATGAAATAGGATGAATATTACCAGCTTCGTCTCTTTGTTGTAATATTATGCCTAGACCTAATAAAGACGCGTCAGTTACCAAAATTATGTCTAAATTTTCATTAAAATGTATTAGTACGGGTGGCGTAGTTAGTTTACTTTTTAAATCATTAAATGCATTTTCATGTTTAACTTCCCATTTTATTTTATCTTTTTTTGTTTTAAAATCACCTTTTGTTAGTTCAGTTAAAGGGAAAGTTATTTTACTAAAATTTGGTATATATCTCCGAAAATAATTGGCTAAGCCTAAAAAACTGCGTAACTGGTTTATATTCGTTGGGGAAGGGAACTGTCTAACCGCCATAAGTCCCTCATCAGTAGGACGAATACCTTTATTACTAATAATGTTTCCTAAAATTTTTAATTCGTTGTACCCAAATTTACATTTAGATACTTTTAATTTTAAATTAAATTGTTTAAATCTTTCTAAAGTTAATTCTAATGAATTTAAATGTTCATCGAACGTCTTGCCAAAACAAGTACAATCGTCTATATAATTAACATTAATTCTATAATTTAAGTTAGTCATAATTTTATTCATTGCTTCTTGATATTTGCTAGGTCCGTTACAAATTCCCATAGGCATTCTTTTAAATTGATATTTCCCTGTTGTTGTACAAAAAGCTGTTAATTCCTTTGATTTATTATTTAATTTTAGCTGGTGAAATCCGGACATTGCATCGAGACATGAAAAAAATGTATTACCGGCTAAACAGTCATAAATGCTTTGTATTACGGGTAATGGAAAGGATTCTTTTACAGTAATGCTATTTAATTTTCTATAGTCTAATACCATTCTATATTGTGTATGTGTATCTTTTTTTGTACCCTGAGATAGTCCCTTTGCAACTAAAAAAACTGGAAAAGAATATGGCGAGTGTGATGGCTCAATAATACCTGCCTGTAACATTTCTTGTGTCTGTTCTTCTATCTCATCTCGCTCAAATTTGCTTAGTTTAAAATTTGGTAAATTAATTGGAATAGAGTTTGTTATTTTAATATCTACCGGATCAGTATCAGATTCGCCTAAATCCCATTTTGATTTTGAAAATACGGTTTCGTATTTATGCAAAAGTGATAATAATTTATTTTTATCCTTGGTCGATAAATCCGGGTTGATATCGAATTTTAATTTATTATTTAATATATTATCATCTGGTAGATTTTTTATTATTTTATTAAACTTTGCATGAGGTCTTGGATATTTGTCTAAATTATTATGATTTAAATTTTTTAAAGAAATTTGTTCAACCTGTTGTGAATATGGTGGTTCTATGTTTAATTTAGCTCTTTTCCCTAAAATTTCACGAGAAGTATCAATGGACCGAAAATCATTAGTGAAAGTAATTCTTTCTACTCTAAGTTTTGGATTACTATTATTATCATACCCTCCTGGTGTCCAGTGATTATTTTCGAAAAAAACAATTAAAAATCTTCTATTCGGTTTATAAAATGCTATGCCTGCAGTCGTATTTGAATTTTCTACATTAGGGCAGATAATTAATAAATTGAAATCATAATAATTGGCAATGGCACAAATGTCTTCTCCTTCCAACCAAATCGGCTGATTATTTAATTTTATATTTAATAATTCCGCGATTTTTTCTGTTGCGACATTTATTTTCTCGTGTGCTAGCATTGCAGATAATGCGTGTATACCACAAAAACCATCACTAGGTACTTCCTTTAATTTATAGCAACTCTCGGCAAAAAAACGCAAGCGTTCATTTATACTTAAATATGACATTTCTGCAGTTTTATTTTTAATATCTAATACATTTCCACTGCAGTTCGTTTTTATTAATTTTTGAGATTTATTTAAATTGTTTCTATCATTGCCAAATTTTAAAATTACTGACCCTTCACTTTTTGATAAGGTTATTTGTTTATTTACAAAATCAATATTTGCTTGGTATTTATTTAAAAAATCTGTACCCAATAAACTAGGTCCTACTAAATTTTCAACAACCATATACTTTATTGGAAAGTCAACATTATCAAAATTAAGAGTTACATCAACTATACCAAGTAATTCTAAATTAGAGCCGTTTGCTGTAATTAAGTTTACGAAATTTATTTGTTTAAGTTTAACTGGCGTTGGTAAATTTTTTACATTAATTATTGATACGGTAGCTCCTGTATCAATAACAAACGAATGATGAATTTTGTTTATTTTTCCGAATACTTCGAGTCGTGAACTCGGACTTCTAGTCGTAAATGAGATCGGATTACATGTTGAAATGAATTTTTTGTCTACATGGCTATTTTTTTCATCGAGCATAGTAACATTGTGAAATTTGTCATCATCATTTATTTCATTCATAATAGTGTCTATGTGTGCTTTATTACTTTTTTTACACTTGGCAAGGACAGGTTCTTTAAAAAATGTATCTAGGTCAAAATTCCAATTATTGTTACTTGAAAAATCGCTTTTAGAAATTACCTCATCTTTTTTATAAGTATTTTTAATTATTTTTTGTAATAAGGCAATATTGTGATCATGTTCTGTTGTTTTATAACATTGGTTTATTTTGCTATTAGGATTTTTTATTTGACTCGAAGAATACCTAATTCTATTCTCCTGCTCAATTAGTTTTTTTGGTTTGGTACATTTTTATTCGAATCTATAGAATTATGTCTTGAATTCTCTCTAACAAAATTCGTATTAACCTCCTCTAATCTAACATCTTGACGATTAGAACCCGACTGTCCGCTGTAAATATTAGAATTTTTATGTGATATATTACCATTATTTGTTTTTCCCAAAAATGTATTATTTTTACTAAAATCATTATTGCGGTTTGAATTGTTTGTATAATAATTATCATTCGATCGGTTTTGATTTGGATTATAATAACTTTCATTGTGTTGATTATCAAAATTATTATTAATATTTCTTCTATTATAAGTATTACTGAAATGTCGATCAACATTATTATTATTATTATTTTCGTAATGATCGTAGTTCCTTTGAAAATTTCGATTCTTATTGTAATTATTATTAAAATTTTGAGGACCATTAGAATTTCTATTATTATTAAAATTGTTATTATTATTATATCTTTGATTATTGTTAGAAAATGGTCGATTATTGTAGTTATTCAAATTATTTTCCCTGAAATTTCTATTATTTTGATTTCTAGTATAACTATTATTATTATTAAATCGTGTGAAATTGTTGTTATTAGGTCTACCACTGCCATACCCACTCTCCTGGCCTATACTTAAATTCCGTACCTGTTTTTTCAGTATTTCTATTTCACTTTCCATCCTTTCGGTATCTCTACTGCCTCTGTTCTCCTCTAACCTCATTAGTAAAGCCATCTCGTATTTTTTTAAATTATTTTCTATGCCCTTTATAGTTGAATTATCCAACATTTTTAACGTTTCGTAAATTTCCTTTGATAAACCCCTTAAAATATGTTCACATATGTCCTCTTCTTTCATATCTCTATCTATTCTATTACACAAATCGATTATATCTATCACAAATTCATTTAATCCTTCTCCTTCCTTTAATTTTCTATTATATAATTGGGCCTGTAAACGTTTATTATTTCCTACAGTTGTGAACTTTTCTTTCAATTGTAATTTCGCTTCATCCCACGTAATAGTGCGATTCTTTGATTTTATAATTCTAAAGAATTTTTCTGCTGTACCTTTTAAATAAATTGGCAAAAGCGTAATTTTTTCGAGATCACCCCATTCATTGATAATAGCTGCCAAATCGAAATTTTCAAAAAAAGTTTCTACGTCCTGTTCTAAGTCAGCCGAGAAAAACGAGGGTTGGTGCACCATTTTAAATGCCATTTTTGGTTTTAAATTAAATTTATTTTTATTAATTATTGTTTTAAGATTATTATCTATCGTTGATTGTTCTCTTATTTCACTAGTTACCTTATAATTTTCTACTTCTGATTTAATGATATTTGATTTTACATTAATATCTAAAGTTTGATTTGAATTTTCGGTTTTTTCAATTACTCCTAAGTTCTGGTTATTCTTATTTAAGTTTGAATTATTATACAGGTTTTCTGTTTCATCAGATTTACGTAAGTCGTCAAGAAGATTTTTGATTTTATGTCCTATACTTAAAGTATCTACGTTATCCGTTTCGGTATTTTTTTGATCGTCTTCTATAAAAGTTACGTTGGCCAAATTATCTCCACTATTATTTAAATTTATAGATAATTCCTCCTCTATAAAAGTTAACTCTGTATCAATAAGATTTTCTGTTTCTATTTCGTCAATGTTTTGGTCCCTTCTAAAAGATTTTATTGCTGAGCTAGCTAAATGTCTTAATTCTGCAATTGTATTTGAATCCTCACAATGTATGTTACAAAATTTTAAAAACCCCACTACTTCTGACTTATCTAATAAATTGACCCACGCAATAGTTCTTTGTGTGATTATAAATTCGAATTTTTCCTTTTGTTGTAATTTATTAAATTCTTCTTTACTCAAAATTTTGACCTTATATAATGAGCAAAGTGTAAACTTTTTTAAAAATTTAGCAGAAAATGGTAACTTTCCGAATTTCGAATTTTGGAAAAAATCTCCTAATGTTGATTCATCAGTTGAACGTATTAAAGAAAATAAATCTTCTTCGCTAGTTTCTAATTTAAAATTATTGTCTAAAAATTTAATGTTTTCTTTAGTTATTTTAGCTACTTGATTATTAATGTTTCGTTTAATATAATATTTATTATCCATGAAAAGTTGCCTTTTTGAAAAACCCGTTAAAAGTATAATTTAATACTCATATACTAAGTAACCATAATCTACAACACAAAATAAATATCACAACACAAGGGGGGGTACCTTTGAATGTAGCTTAATGAAATAAATTCCAAAAACTGGATTCAAGGAACGAGGGCCTCCACCACATGTAACGTCCCCTCTTTACCACCTTCTTCTGTTGTTATCGGTCGGTGGTGGATATGTTTATTTTTACGAGGTCTCGGGGACTCGACCTCGGTGTGTGATACTTATAAATATTATAGATCAGGGTTACCTCATATAAAAGTATAAGACGGCACTTTATTATAAGTATATATTATAAGTATAAGACGGCAATTAATTAATATATTACATAAATACCATACTGTGGTGCAGATGAAGAAAGAGAAGGTGAGCACCGCGGGTCGATCTGGAGGATGATGTTTCTCTGTCCGACTGGTGTTCTTCGGCTCTCTACTCGGGTCCCTCTGCTCGACTGTTGTTGCCATTATTTCCCGTGTTATATGTCCACACCGTAAACCCTTGGTCAGCATTCGTTCATGACCTCATTACCATTTCCGCACACTCAACATATTAGCATTTAGCAGTGCTATACTTAAGGAGTGATGTACGATGTCGGTAGACGACAATCGTTACAGGTCCAACACTAATATATAAAAATTAAAAATGTCTACGTTTAACTGTACCTAACCGAGCAATTTCTTTAAGATTGGACTTTGAAATAGAGTTATGATATGAAATACATATAAATTGTAGTATTTAAAATAACATTTGATTTTTTAACAGCTATGGCGCCCAGGGAGAATATATTTCCAAATGATCCTGTCAATTGGCCAGAAATTATGTCTTACCAGCTTTTGTCTCATTTTGTTGAGTTAGGACCTTGCCAGCCTTCTCCACTCGATTTGAAGCTTAATGCATTTCCAAAAAGAAAATATAATAATGGTATTCTTAGATCTTTTCATGAAAACTATTATTTTAAACGCTTGGAAGATGGTACATTTTGTAAACGAACTTGGTTATCATACTCTCCTTCATTAGATAGATTCTTTTGCATGACATGTAAACTTTTTGGGCTAGTTAAAGCAAAAACCTCGTTTTTAGCTACCACAGGATCATGTGATTTTAGAAATATTTCAAAAACCATTAATCTTCATGAATCTTTACCTGAACACATACAGAGTGAAATAAGCCGAGGCTTATATACGTCTAATACACGAATTGATGTAACATTATTGGAGTCAGCTAACCGTCAGGTAGCTGAAAATCGGAAGATTATGGAAGTTATAATATATGCCTTGGTTTATACTGCTAGACAAAATATTGCAATAAGAGGTCACAGTGAATGTGTGGATTCAAATAACAGAGGAAATTTTTTAGAACTCCTTGGTTTGTTGGGAAAATATCATGCACCTTTAAATGCACATTTGCAGAAAATTAATGCTAAAAAGTGTAACCGCTTAACATTTTTATCTGCTGAAAGTCAGAATAAAATGTTAAACATATTAGCAGAAATAGTACGTTCAACGATTTTGCGGGATATAAAAAAATCTAATTTATTTTCTGTCATCATAGATACTACAACTGATGTATCAAATAAAGAGCAATTTACATTTTTGATGATATATGTTAATGAACAAGGGAATATTGAAGAAAGATTGGTTGCATTAGTGACAGCACCAGATTCGACAGGTCGTGGATTATTTGAAGTATTTTGCAATATCACTGAGAAGTATGAAATTGACTGGAAAAAAAGATTATGTGCTCAGGCTTATGATAGTGCGGCATCAATGCAGGGTAAATATTCAGGGTTGAAAACGTTCATAAAGAATGAAAATCCCAATGCATTGTATGTTTGGTGTTCTGCACATTTGCTAAATTTGGTTATAGTTGACACTTGCGATTGTTGCATAGTAACCAAAGTTTTTTTTGGAGATATTAGAGCATTGGTTGAATTTATGCGAGCAAGGAAGAGGACTGCTAGTTTTATTGAGTGGCAACAAAAATTGTATCAAAATCAACGTATAAGACGCTTAAAACGTTTTTCAAACACAAGATGGATTTCTCACGACAGAGTGATTGTGGTAGTTTATGAAAAATATGCAGCCCTACTAAAAGCACTAAATTCTATCGCTTCTGAAAATGATTCTGACGGGGATACTTCTTCAACTGCCAAGAGTTTAATTTTGAGAATTTCTTCTTTTAACTTTGTATCTACCATGGTTTTTATATGACAAATATTTTCAATAACTACTCCAGTGTCAAATTATCTCCAGTCAAAATCAATTGATTTTATACAAGCTATAAAATTGGTTAATATTGCAAAAAAACGATTAGAAGACCTTAGACTTGACAATAATGCACTTGAAAAAATATTAAATGAAGCCAAACAATTTGCATTTGATCATAAATTATTAGAACAAGACTTCAAAGAAAAAAGAATCAGAAAAAAAAAGTTATGCCTGGGGAGTTATCAGGTGATGATATTTCTCCATCAAGTTTAGACAATTTTAGACGGGATGTATATTATAAAGTATTAGATATAATTATAAATTCACTTGAGTCTAGATTTAAGGACTCTCGTGAGGTCATGATAGATTTAAGTCTCCTGTCTCCAGAACGTTTAATGTCATACAGACAATGTAGCGGTAAAAGTTTACCTGATGATGCATTTCAAAGTGTATCAAAATGGATTAAAAGTATTAATTTAAATAAACTAAAAGTAGAATATTTAACTTTTAGTAGTAGTTTAAATGAACTAATTGATGGTTCAGCACCAAAGCAACTGCACAATATTATTGCAAGTACTTTAAATAACCATGAAGAAGAAAATGATTCTGAAAATACTTATTCTGAAAAAAGTGAAAGCGAAGATGAAGAAAGTAAGAATGAAAATGTGAATGTTGAAAAAATACTTCATATATTGTCAAGCCATGATTTAATAACAGCATATCCAAATTTATATACTGCATATAAATCACTTGGAACTATTCCTGCGTCATCAGCATCAGCTGAACGTAGTTTTTCAAAGGTAATATACAATTTTCAAGCAATTTTTCTACAAAGTACATTTATCAACAGAAGAGGGAAGGAAAAAACAAATTGATTTTTCTAAATAGTTTTACTTAAAAATTTTATCTGTTGAATGTCGATCGATTGATTAAAATTTATCGTTTTTATTAGTTATTCAAATTATTATTATTATTATTATTCTCGTATGGTTTAATCCAACACTAACACTTATTAAAAATTCAATTTATTTTATTGAGTCATTGAAAAACATATCTAAAAACATTTTGACATTCCGAAACTCTGTCAATAAGATTATAATTTTGTTTGTCTAAAATTTTTATCTAATTGTTGTAATTGCATTCAATATAATCTGTATTAGAAAACGGATTTTGACGCAAAATTGATTTTTTTCCTTGTATTCTAAAACGATATTTATATTCTATAACGTGTCACGTATCACAAAATTTGTTTTTCAAACATCACCTACTTTAAAATAATAATTATATTTTTGTATTTCTCAACTTTTAAAGAAATTTCTATTGCATTATTAATTGATGAAAAATGAAATAAAATTGTATTAAATCAGAGTCAGGTATTTTGCCGTTTGGTACAATATTATAATTATTACAATTTACCGCCCTTTAAATGATATTACATTTATAAACTATAAATAAATTTATAATCAACAAAATTTTTTTATTTATTTTCACTAAAAAAAAAACCACAAAGTTTAACTAAAATATATCCAATTCTTTATTGGGTTAATACAAATATTTATTTATTTATTTATTTATTTATTTATACGGACAAAGTTAAGAATATAAAACACATAAAAAATGTTGAGTTTTTTCATAATAATTATGTAAACGAAGTATAATAGAAAACAAAATCATACATAATATATTTAAATAGTTAAATTGAGAAAAATTATAAAAAAAATATTTTTCTTCCTTAAACGACAGCAAAGTCTATAACTAAATCAATTTCATTCAATTATTCTGCCGATCCATGTTCTATCGCTATCATAGCTAATTAATTTAATCTATCGTCAACTGGACCTTAGATACGTTTTCATAAGTTTAAGTTTTGAAAAACTCCGTTCTTCACTAATTAGTTACCGGTAGTGTCGAAAGTATACGCAGCGGTTGTACACACATTGGGAGCTAAGTGTCCAATATTTATCACAAATTGTAATAGTTCAATGGGAGATAAATTTGTATTTTTATTTATTACTATACTCATTTGTATTTTATTGTTACAACATAATTCATATTGCTTTTGGCCTTCCTACAATAAGTATTTCACATTTAATACAAGTTTTAAAGAGCGGCAGTTGCAAAATAAGGTTCTTAATGTTTTATAAAAATCTCACAACACATATAAAAAAACAAAGGAATATTATTTTATCCTCTTAAAGTTACATATATATGAAATTAAAATGTCACCCCTAATTATCCACTAAAAATTTCCACCCAGATGCAGACTGCTTGCACGTGCTTTAAGCCGGCCCTGATCAGATTATCTGCGTATATAATGGAATACAAATTGTATAAAATTATCTGTGTGAAACCACGTAACTGCAATGTGATAAATTGTTATATAACGTCGAAAATGAATTGAAATATTTGTAGTTATAAAAATGAATGAAAATGGAATCTATAAATCGTATGTTTTTTCTAAAATTTCAAAACTACAGTTTATGGACTGTAAGACAAAAACGAAAAAATAGTTTTGAATTTATACTTGGCACAGGGTCTTGTCTTCGTCACTGGCGTCAGCACAATCCACGTACCCGTCACAGATTGAATTACTATGAACGCACTGACCACTGATACACTTGAATTCTTCTTCTTGGCATAAGCGAGTCTGCGATAAAACATGATTACATTTTCATCACATGCAAGATGTAACATTGCAGGTGTGTGCTTAAGAAGAAGAACGAGGGAATGATTATTATTCCTCCTCTTTTTGTTTATCAAATTTATTCATTGATTTCTCATTGACACAAAAAGCTGCATAATTTATGGTAAAAATAAAAATTATTGTTTTTAATGTATTTTTTTCCATGTGATTTAATTCAAGTAAAATATGTAACATCGTATATTTTACCATCAAATATCACGTGAGGATTTAAGGTCAATGATTTCACTTAACCTAAAAACATCTATGCCAATCTATTAACAACACTGATTATGATAGACCAGAAAGTATACTCTCAATGTTTTAAGCATGATTTAAGATGTATCTAATTATACAAGTAAAATATGTCTGGTATCGCGTATAATTTACACGAGTCTAAGAATAGTGAAAAATTAATTTTCCTCTTCTTTCGAAAAATATGAGCATACCATCGATGTCATAATATATCTAATGTAATTTTCACATTGCACCTACAACGACCGCTGCACTAAATAAACTATAGTGTTGAAAAAAATAAACGTTGATTACAATTTAGAGAACTCGTACAATCACATTTTTAAAAAAAACTACAGTCAAATAAGGACCGTTCTTGTGTGGTATTCCACTTCAAGTTCTATAAGTTCTATTCCACAAAGACTTCTGGTTTCATCGTATTAAATCAATAATTGCGTGTACTCAGAAAAAACAGACTTTTTTGATGGAATATGTTCTTACTTTACACCAGTTTAAGACCTAGTCACTTCCGTCACTGCAGTCGTTGTACCCGTCACAAGTTGTCTCGTTGAATATGCACTCCAGACCACTGGCACATTTAAACTCAAAAGCTTTGCATAGCAACGACTGTAAAAAATAAAGATATATTGATGTTACAATGACGAGTGAACACTAGTATCGTCTACAGTTAATTTGATCAAGTCAATGCGAGAAAAGTGGTCACCTACACGAGCAGGAAAATTATTTTTTTTTTTATTTTTTTTTTTCGAATATTCCTTAAAACATGTATTTTACAAAAAAAAATGTATTATTTACATATGATATACGAGTATAGCAATAGTTTGTGCGTTTTTGTACGAATAAAAGAGAACTCAAATAAAAAATCGTTGTTACGTTGAAAAACCTTTTGAATATATCTTAATAAATTGCAAATGCAAAGCCGTACAAAATTTTAAAATTATACTAATAACAGTCATTATAAATCTCGAAACATACAGAAAAATAAAATAAAAATTTTAAAAATGTAATATTGCTCAATGGTGTTTCCTAGTAATTTGATTAATACTTACATGCAATTCTACTTCACCAGTCATTTTTTTGGAAGCAGTGGTCGCTTCTGTTAAATTATGAATACTTCGAGGTTTCTATTGTAAATTCAAAATAAAAAATGTCATAATTATTAGATTTCCTAAAAAAATTCGTCAAATGAATTATTAATTTACTCTACTCATTTCCGTGTCATTCGTATTACAAATTCGCATTACATTACGTATGCATTGTCCATTAGTAGGTACATATTTCAAATCCTGTGTCCGTACATGACGGTGCTATAAAAAAAAAATAAAAAATACAGAAATTTACTTAAAATAAAAACAATGCGATTTAGATCCAGTAAACAACTAAACAGTCGATGATAAATGTTTTCAAAATACATATCATGACAAATTTCACAATTACATTGCAAATGTAGAATTTAAATTTTAATGTAATGTCATAATTCATAAGTATACGTATTCTATAGGTAAGTAATACAATACTACGAGTAGCTCTCGTTACCCGGCGTTGCCCGGGGTCTAGTTTTATCTGGGCTGAGTGGTGCGAATATAAATAAAATTAAAAATATGTTAGAATGCCAGGTTGAAAATTGGAATTAATTAAGATACGCTGTATATAATAAATAAGTACTACATTTTCTGACTTACTGAAAAAACGTACGCTAAGATAATTGCGCTTATTATAGGGTATACCTAAAAAGTAATTTAATTCATAGTCCCCAATTTTTCAGGAGTTAAGTATGGTATAAATTATACGTATAAGTGTAAAAACTATACATATACATTAAACACTATACATTAAATATATATAAAGTTAATATTTATATAGTCATTGTTATCCAGCGTTGCCTAACATATTTTATTAAACCGTATTTGTAGTGTGTTGATTTAAACTTTGAATTTTTCTTTAAATCTTGGTACAACTAATTTTATTTGTTTGTGCTTTTGATACAACGAATTTCGATATAACGAACTTTCAATAGACCTAACTTTTTTTGGTCCTTTGAAATTCGTTCTATCTTGAGAGAAAAATCCTCTATTAATGGATACCTACGTTGCATAAGGATACTTTTTTCAAAATTTCATGTATCTTGACTTAACGGTTTGGACTGCGTCTTGATCGATGTATTATACTTTGAACCCCTTTTTTTCAATATCTTATTGAATTTAAAAAAAAAATCATTTCTTAGAGTTCACTTCAGTAGTATAAGAACCTCTGTGCAAAATTGAAGGTCTCTAGACTTAGGAATTTAGACTATTTGTTGATACCTCAGTCAGTCAGTTTATCTTTATATATATATATATATATATATATATATATATATATATATATATATATATATATATATATATATATAAACTCCCTTTAACTCTCTTAAGGATTGAATTGTGGAAAATATTTTTATAGAGTCACTAATCATAAAACGAAACTACTGAGTAAATTTCACACTCGTATCTTCAGCGGTTCCGGCTAGGCGAGTGTTATACATTTGAAATGTAACATTTCACAACTTTTAATTCTTTTGACCTCCTTGGAGATTGAATTTTAAAAAATCCTTTTTAACGGATGTCTACGACATAATATCTATCTGTACCTCTTTCAGCCCAATCCGTTCAGTGATTGGAGCTGTGCGAAAATAGATCAGTCAGTCAGCTACTCAGCTTTCCCTTTTATTTAATATACAGATCATTAATTAAAACTAAATTTGTTATTAATGAGTGTATCGTAATTTTGATAAGTAATATTTAGCAAAAATCTCAAAAAGAATTAAGAAATAGAATTCAAATATAAATATGTGCCACTAATTTGATCGCAATAAACCGAACAATAAACTCGTTAGATTTTCTTATTTTGATTAATTTGATTCAAAACGTCACTTATTGTTTGAAATATTCTATGAAATTGTTTTCGTTGAAGTAAGTGCAATATACGTTATCCAATATTATTATTAGTTAATACCATTTCAGTAGTAACATCGTCTTACCGAAATCAGTTGGAGCGGAACGAATACATGTCAAAAATAACGTCAACATGACTGACTGGACGAAACACATGATGAGAAATTTAGTTAATTCTAGTGTTGGCCAACGATATAATTTTAAATATCGAATCGTATTTTTTCCCCCGATATCGTATTGCGATATCGGAAAAATACCGATATCGATATCGAAAAAACATTAAAAGTATAGAATACATATTATATTATATTATGAGTGTATTGAAATTTGAAAGTATATTAAAAGTATAGAATACATATTGTTTTAATATATTATGAGTGTTAATTAACAAACAATTATATATTATTTTGTACATACTGAAAAGTATCCAATGTATTTAATCAACAAATTTCTTCTTCGAGCAGTTTTCTTTTAATCTACTTTTACAGATATAATAAAATAAGATAAAATATTATTTTATTTTATACTGTTTGCTCAGTTTAATGTTTAATTATCCGTAAAACCGCAAAATTCCGAGCCCCGATTAATCACACCGATATCGCGATATTTTCGATAATTATTTTTCGATATCGATATCGAAATTATTAAGAAAAAACCCACGTTATCGATGTCGTATCGAATTATCGATATCGTTGGTCAACACTAGTTAATTCACTATACCTACTGAAAAATGTTTACTTTAAAATGTTTTATTTGTTGTTTCTTTTTCACTGTTTTCAAACAAATAAATGTAAAATTTAAATTATTTTTTAAATTTAATTAAAATTATCCTGAATATTAAAAAAGGATTTTTTTTGCCACAGTATTTAAGTCAGTGAGTAGTGCGTAAAACTAAGAATGCCAAATATAATACTGCGTGAAAGACAGACTTGCTCAACACTATTTGTGACAATAATACACCTATAATCAGCATTGTTCATTCGACATTCAGAAGATAGTTTATCTATACGCAATAAATGACCGTCTAGAATCTAGTTTGTGCGAGCGGAGAGAGAGAATATTATAATATAATCGGGGCTGTAGTGGAGGGTATACGGCGGTATACGACACATACCCATGGGCACCGACTATTGGAGTGCTGCGGTGCTCAAGCACCCCATGAATCATTCTATGGGGTGCTCTGCACCCCATGAAATAAAAATATAGAGCAATATGTAATTTAATACGTTTATAATTTTTTCGTTGTACAATATTAATGGCAACAATATATTTTGGATGTTTTGATAACTCGTTCCTAACATACGTATATGAAATGAAAATAATTTTATATATAATAATTAATATGTATTTAAAAGTTTTAATATATGAAAAAGGTCGTATTAAATAAGGTAACAATTTATGCTGAAAAAAAATTATTATTTATTTAAATTGACATTTATTAATATCTAAGGATTTTAGGCACCCCATGAAATTTGGGAAACCCGGCGCCCATGCACATACCTACTGGTAATTTCTAATGAACTTCGTATACGTTCTGATTAAGGTCGTATGCTCTCTGTTGTAGTGAAATCCCAAAATAATGTAAAGATGAAAGTCATTAATATATTATTATTATCAATATTTTTTATAGAAAAACTAAAAATACGTAAAAATAACACCGTAAAAATCCGGTGAAATACGTATATTGTTAAAATAGACGATTTGTATAAAAAATAATTTATATAAATATATTTATATTTTTTTTTTCATTTTTTTTTTCAAAGGATTCAAATAAATTATACGATTTTTAAAGTAATAATCTGTTTTTACGTCAATTGTCAACTTTAAATTTATTTGAAGAAATAGATCCATGCTAATGGTATATTTAAATTCCGAAACTTTTCACTAAATCATTTAACTAAAGAAATGATCTATCACTTCTTTAAAATTCAATACACCCATCCCCATAAACTCGTCCGAAGAGCGAAAAATATCCCTTGGGGCGAAGTACGTATTTTTTTTGTACACATTTCTATACATTTCCGATATGTCAATAAATATTTACAAAATTACTCAATTTCTCAAAATAATCAGACTTTTTGTTTCCAGAATCTGTTATGATTTCAATTTATTCATCACATTTTTTATGTAAATTTTTCAACAAAAAATATATATCGGTATCAATTTCTATTTATTATAATTATGAAAATTTCTAGTTGCACTTTCAAACGGTTTTTCCGGGACACCAACATGTTTAATATGATCCCGTTTTCCGCGATGTAATTTATCTTCGTTTTTTTTTTTTTTTTGCAATCATCACTAAATTGACTGCCACATTCCAAACACTTCACTTGTATACGTTTTCATTTTCGTTAATCCACGCCATTCGCTTTAATTTTGATGAAATACAACAATAATTACGAAAATGAATTAAAAGATCGAGAAAATAAACATTATGATTTTATGATAATTGATTAATTCTATAAAGATTCTAGGACTGGAAGCAGTAAAATATTTTTTCGTTGACGGAAGACGATTGTGTTTGTTTTTGTTCACACAAACAACACGCTTTGGAAATCGTATAATGTGACAGGATAACCACGCAAATGTTATCTATATTGATTATACAATATACATACACCTTGCCCATCACGTCGACGTAAAAAACCTACAGACTCTTGATTTATTTTTGTCACGTTGTCGCAAGACTGCAAGATACATATACATTGTTGTACTTAAATTGAACGGCTGATTAGAAAAAGGTTAATATTCCAAAAACACGTAAAATAAACCGATATATATAGTCATTTTGTAGGCAAGTATAGGTTAGGTTAGGTTAGTTTAGGTTAACCCGTCGTGTCGGTCGAGAATACCGCAGAGAAATTGGAAGCCCGCGTGAACGAGGCGCTCGAGCTAGTCTCTTCGGCCACATCCGGGGATTGGGGCTGCGGCTCGCGGTCTTCAAGAACCGGTACCTGTCGGTGGACATCGAGCTTCGGATCGAGGGCCATGCGGTACAGCCGGGCCCGGCCCTCAAGTATCTAAGCGTCAGTGCGTCACTCTGGATAACAAGGTTTCGTGGTTCGGCACGTACTTTCGCTCCATGACGGACAAGGCCCGTCGCGTGATGGCGGCACTGGCGGGGCTAATGCCTATAACGTCGATGGCCCCCGGGAAGGTCAGACGTCTTCGTCTACTGACGAGCGTCGTACAATCAGTCCTGATATGTACGGCGCACCGTCGTGGACGCACGCACTGCCCTATGAAAAACCGGGCGTCAAGGCTATGGCCAGCAGTCCAGCGGGTCGCCGCCATCCGGAGCGTCTGTGTGTACCGCACGGTGTCCTACGACGCCGTGACGATAGTCGCGAGCACCATACCGGTGGATCTCCTGGCCGATGAGCGGTGCAAAGCGTTCGAGCGCAAAAGGAGGGCGTAAATGGTTTCCTACGCGCGACTGAACTTTATCGTGACGACCGGCGACACTGCCGGTCCGAGAGCAGTGTATTGCGACTGTCGCGCGTGACCGTTGATTTATTTTAATCACAAACCAACTCTTGGGTAGTGAATTTCGACTATCCCGTGCTATATGTCAATGCCAATTTTTCCACGGCTGTTATTGGTTTCTTCACTCGGTTGCTAGGCAATTGTGTTAATTGTACCTCGACAAGTGACAACAAGAAATGAAACTGTTTTTTATTAACACGAAAAAACTCGCGAAATTTTGTTTCATATCGCATTAAATGTCTACTTATTAAAATTTCAGAGTAACCTTGATTTTTCCTATTAAGAAAAAGTGCATCAGCTTTTTCTCTCTGTTCGGATTGTGTAGTGATTAATAAATAATTGTCCTCTTGCTCTTTCTCAAGAAGAAGTAACATTATTTTATTAATGTTAATAATTGTATTCATACTCACAGTAAATATAAAATTTAACTTGAAAACACTAGCCCTCACTGCGCGAAAACCATATTGATACTGAATACAGATACAGAATTTGACGTTTTTTTCGATGTGAAACATCTTATGGCGCGGTACAGTAGTGAGACCGACTGTGGCGTGGCGACGCCCCACTCATAGCTCGTCGGCTCAATTCTCCGAAGCTCGGCGATTTCCTCTCTATGTGCGCAGTATCGACTTATCTATTTTTATACGATTTATAAACGTATATGTACACCTATATTGTTGCGTATAAATTGATTGTATATTACGTTATTATATTGTTACGTGCAATATGTATATTGTATATTATGTTGTTTTTAACGGACCATTATAATAACGATATATACTTTCAAAAAAAAGCTCCTGTAGGTGACATGTAAGCATCTCAAATTGTTATGGATGACGGAAGAGAATTTCTCGTGGTCATTGTATACATTTCACCCAATCAAAAAATTAACGATATCATTGCATTTTTACATCGGCGATTACTTCCATATAGTCACGAAGGATCGATGCTTTTGAAAGATAATTTGGATAAATTACCATTACTTTTAGCAGGATATTTTAATGCTAATTTCGCAAGAGACAATTCATTACAATTAATTACATTTCTTCAAGAAAAATTTAGTTTGCATATTAATAAGGATCCAAGAGAAGCAACAACCAGATATGGAACTGCTATAGATGGAGTATTCACAAGGTACCTTGATAACGTTAATTCACGTACTTTTGTTGCATATTTCAGTTATCATCGTCCAATTGTTACATTGATACCAGCAATTATACCATTAGAAGCATCAACTGCTACTGTCACAGAAATAACTGACGAAGCAACAGATAATATTCATTAGAGTAGTTACATTATTACATTTATATATTTTTGTATGTCTTCGTAAATCTTTTAAGTACTTCATATGCAAATAAAAAACAAAATATTCGTATGATATTAATTTAGAAATTATTTCATAGTCATCTTATTCACTATCTATTTTCAACATTATTACAAAAAAAAATTTTTGATGTTTCACATCTGCCAGGCGTCCCGCGACGGCTCATTTTTTTTTTTGCATATTTCAGTTATCATCGTCCAATTGTTACATAGATACCAGGAATTGTACCATTAGATTAGAAGCATCAACTGCTACTGTCACAGAAATAACTGACGAAGCAACAGATAATATTGCTTAGAGTAGTTACATTATTACATTTATATATTTTTGTATGTCTTTGTAAATCTTTTAAGTACTTCATATGCAAATAAAAAACAAAATATTCTTATGCTATTAATTTAGAAATTATTTCATAGTCATCCTATTCACTATCTATTTTCAACATAATTACACCGCTGTATTGGTACCGCTCATGCTCGAGAACCGGGCGAACTGGGAGGCGGTGGCACGCTTCGCGACGGAAGTGATGACGGTCAAGGAAGGGGAAGAATGCGTGAGACAGTCCCAACAACGATAGCCTCCAACACGGCGGGCGAGAAGAGCGCCAAGGAGGAAAGTGGCCCGTCAGTCGGTTGTCTAGAGCGATGCCGGGTGTTCGCGCGAAGGCTAGGTCGACACGTTTACTTTCCACACGGGGCGAAGAAATTGCATTATCATATGTATATATTTGTACTATTTTTTGTAAGAGGAAGACTGTGGGAGATTGTCCCACCCTCTCCTCAAACAGGCCCGAAAGGGCAAGTTGTATGTTTTTGCAATAACGATGGCGCCCCGCCACCTGAAGAATTACTTAACGGTGTATCCAGGTGGCGGGTGTATTGCCAATTTAAAAATAAAAAAAATAAAAAGGTTAGGTTAACCCTGATTTGCAGGACACTCGGTAAAATATAAAAAAAAATTTAATACAAACATGTATACTTGTTAGGTACCTGAATTATTGTAAAGTTTAATAAAATATCAAAATATCAATAACGATTATATACTATATGTCTATATAACGAACTATAATTAATAATTATACATAATGACATGTGTGCTTTATTCTTGGTTCTTATGTTAAAATGTAAAAATAACACTTTTCATTTAACGAACAACTGAGATTACACTGTTTACAGATTACGTTTTTGACCCAAAAGTCGAGTTTTCTGACCATTAGTCCTTCAATATCGCATATCTCGTGACAGTGGCGGGCCTAGAATTTTGTTTGGGGGGGGGGCAATATTTTTTTACATTAGTACATATTTTTATAAAAACACTTATATTAGTATTATGGTATATTAAAATATATTATTAATTATAGTGTATTATATAAGTGTACCCACATAAAAAAGTATTAAAATTAAAAATATTTGTACGAGTATAAAAAAAATATATAATTAAAAGTAGTGTTTTATAAACAAAATTTTAAACGTCTTGAATGTTGTTTTGCAAACAAATACAAATCTATTACTTCTTCTGGTTTTATATCAATTTGATGATAAATATTTACTAATGATTACCCATTCAAACGATTTTCTCCCATTGTCGTTCTCAAATACGACTTAATTCTTTTTAAAGTAGAAAAATGTCTGTCATTTGTTGATGTAGTTACAGATAATACAGCAAGAATAAGTAATAGTGACCGTATGTTCGGGAAATATCCACCTTCAGTTTCTTTAAATGCTTCCATACCCGTGCTGATTTTTGATTTTTTTTCTGGTAGTTACATGTTATAGCAGTTTTCGTGGTTGACTTACAAAATATATAAAGTAACATATAATATAATTAAATATTAAGTATCAAAACAAAATCAGAAACCTAAATTTTTCGTGAATCGTGATTATAAGTTTTACGTCACAGTTATATTCTTAAACATCTTATGGACCAAGGGGGGGCCCTCTGTCCCCCCTTAAATCCGCCACTGTCTCGTGATAATTGAATTAAAGGACATCGAAACTAAGTACGAGTTTAATTTATTATATATTTAAACGAGTTAATTTATCAACACGCGTTTCCGTTATAATAGCGTACAATGTAAATTTACATGACGTGATTAGTTATTACAGCATGCGATATATACATAGAACGTAGGTAAGTACAACGAATCACTAGAAAGTCTAGAACTCTTCAACTCGAATAAGTACTTACGATAGCGCGCTAATTATCAATTAAAGTTGTACTCTTTGATTTTCAAGGTCTTCCAAGACCTTCAAATATAACGTGGTAAATATTTCAAATATGATATTTTGGTATTCCGCGATAGACTTCAGGGGGTAGTCGAAATCAGTACCTTTTCTATGAGTAACAAGTAGTGTTGGCCAACGATATAATTTTCAATATCGATATCGTATTTTTTCCCCCGATATCGTATTGCGATATCGGAAAAATACCGATATCAAACTGTTATTAATATTATTAAAACAGCCAACATTTATAACATGTAAGAGGGTAATTTAATTTGTTTTATCGCACTTTTCACTATTTTTTCAATATTATTGAAAAATAATATTGAATAATATGTTTTATTATAATTTATAATTAATAAAACACTAACGTAGAATCTAATCTAATAGTTCATTTAATAGAAATGTTGAAACTGAAACCGATATAGTTATTTCAAATGCACCAAATATACCAGTTGTAGAACAAAGTGATTCCGATATGTCAATTTCTAATCCCGAATCGGTCCAAATTCATTAATACAATCTTCTACAATATCAACCAATTCTGAAAATAACCAACCCGCTGTGTCTCCAATTGATATTCGAATATTTTTAATAAAAAATAAAAGTTGACATTGTTTGTAATTTGTCATTTAAAATACCTGGGACAAGTAACCCCGAGCCTTGTGACAACCAACCCTTCAAAGGGGCTGGTTGTCACAATTTTTTTTTTTAATAAAAAAATTTAAAAATGCGTTTAAATTGAATATTAGAGTTTGATATTTTTACAAGGAGTGCCTAAGATAATATATTTCATTGTGAAGTTACCACGATTAAAAAAAAACAAAAGATTTTTTTTTTTAAATCAATATGTAAAAATTGTGACAACCATACCCGGTCTCCCCTACAGATATATATTTTTTTTTGTATATTTCGACGAGTTTTATAAACTATTCGTTTTTACACTTTTCCTTCATAAATAATTACTTTGATGACTCAGATTTAAAAAAAAAAAAATCTATTATCGGAAAAAACCAATGACACTCGGCAGCATAGATAATACATGTATTATCTATGCTCGGCAGTGACACGCGGGGTCAACGTTTTTTTTCAAAAACGAAGCTGTGGGGACCCGACTCTCAGCTGGTCTACAATGAAAAGGACAAAACGAAAGCCGCCGCCGCCGCCGCGGTGCGTAGAACATTCTGGAAACGTCTAGAACGTGTCGGAACACGGTGAATTTCCGTAGTAAACGGTGCGACGGCGAAGCTCGCGGCGGTGTGGTTTATACTGCGGTCCCGGTGATAAGACGCGCGCGCACGCACCACAACAAACACATCCCCGCAGTGGTCGTGATAACGACTCGCTGTTGTGACTCGTCGAAATTCGAATCAAGCCGTCTCGAATCTGTTTTCGCTTAACCGTCCGGTACCGTCGCCAACGTCGTCGACGTTTTTTCACTAACCCCTCCTGTCCCCGGCCACTAAAGGTCAAGCGCTTTTCCTAGTATATTTGTCCATCAGTCGTCTTCTCGCGGCTCGTATCACACGCTAGCACTCTAGTGCCGCTCTGTACGGACTCCGGTGACTAACGAGCAGCTTCCTTGATCCGCGGAAGTCGGGTCTTTGATGTGCGGACCGCTTCCGGCCGCCGCTCTCCGACGGTTCCTCTCGACGGCAAACGACGATTCCAGCTGCTGCTACGGCGGTGACCACGAAGACCACCGGCCGCGGCGCTTGTCCGTTCACCGCCGACAAGAACAGCTGACAACAACCTATACCACCGCACGGCCATCTTCACACGTCGCCCCGCACCCTGTACCACAGCAGGACGCATACCGCCGCCGCTGCCGTCACCCTTGTCGCTTCGCCCCTTATTGGTCACCGTTGTCAAAAAGTCCCGTGGACAAGGCACCAATGTTCAAACAAGGATTCCCGTCGGGCATCGGTCGCATGACTGATGCCGATCAGACCGCTCCGTCTGTTCCGCTGCCTCCTCCTCCGCCAGCAGCGACCCTACCCTCTGCCTTTAATCTACAGTTCAACCATCAAAGCCCCTCAGGTTTCTCCAGCTTTGCATCCGAACACCACAACTACTATCATCATCAATTCCCATACACATTCTTGTCCGCCTCGCCACCCACATACAGCTGGGCCAACACCAACAGCACAGACATCATGAAGTGCGTTTACGTTCTTGCTCAATATCCAGCTTACTGTATTTTTATGTGTTTTCGATTTTAGGTTCACTGGTTCGAGTAATCCGCGACCCTTGGACACGTCCAGTTATCACGTTAGTAACTTTGGATCGGTGCCCAAACGGAAAATCGATCTGGAAGCTGAGTAAGTGCAATGTAGTATGTAATCTAACTATAGGAATTTACCTATGAATATTGATAAGAACTGTTTTTTAATTTATTTTAAAATTTAGCCAAAGACAACAAATGTATAATATATACGTCTTGATAACCTTGAAATTTAATAATTGAAAGTAGAAAGCTTTTTGAAATAATATAAATAATCTATGTGACTCATATTTTTGATACCAATTGCCTGGTAGTACGAAAATTAGCTTTCTAAAATGATTTTGATTAAAGTTTCATACTTGAAATTTAGTTGGCTTGGAATCAACCCCAAACCTCACAATACCCATTTTAACTTTAAACTATATATTTTCATAACAAGAAAAGTCTAATATTTAATTAACCGAACCACATGTATAAACATAGTACCTATTAAATAAAAGTTAATCCATTGTAAAGAGTGAATGCTATATATCACAAAGTAATTTATTTTGATTTTATTTCAAATAAAAATTGTTGTAATGTCTTATGCTATTTTATTTCTTTGATTTTCCACTAGAAGTAATTATAAAGTGGATCAGTCTTTAATGATCAATCTGGATAAATAATATTGAACTTGTG
Organism: Therioaphis trifolii; assembly: GCA_027580255.1. Lineage (NCBI taxonomy): Eukaryota > Metazoa > Arthropoda > Insecta > Hemiptera > Aphididae > Therioaphis > Therioaphis trifolii. The sequence goes on along the minus strand of CM050409.1, from coordinate 40,968,554 downwards.
CATTAGAATTCATTATGAAGTACTGTATCATAATGTAATTTAGTATTTATAATTGGTAATAAAATTATGACATTTAAGTCAGAATTATAAATTTCTAATGAAAAAAAGAATACAATTGTAATTTATAATCTTTATCATCATGGCAAGTTTATACATAATGATGTTCTATTTCTATATAAATTACTAAACGGTTCAGTAGTACTTTTCGAATTATTCTTTCTTAAGTATCTTTCTTAATTATCTTTTTTAAGTAATAAGTATTAGGTTATTAAATCGCATTGTACTATTAGATTTGTAATAAAGGTTATAAAAAAATATTTTAATATCAATCCGTACTTTTTGCCCAAAAAAGTTGAACCTCTTTTATGAATAAATTAAATAAATTAATATTAAAAATTAAACTCATACAATACAAAAAATATTAACATTTAAACCACAATAATTTGATGGAAGAAAGTATAATATAATATTTACGAAATGTATACTATTAATCAATTGAAGACTGTATTTTTAAAGTTAGTTTTTGAACAATATGTTTTTAAAATGTGTTGGTAATTTAAAATCTATATGGTAAATAATAAATAAATAATTGTGAAAATATATTTGAAATAATTAATTTTTAATAAAATTAAAAAAGTTGTATTATAGTTAAGAATTTCATCTTAACGATAGTTATTATATCATCAACTGTTGATAAAATGTGTAATGTTTTAATAAAACCTATAATTACTAACAGACTTTATTACTTGGTCATGGGTATTAAATTATAATAGTGAGTACTTGAGATTTTTCATAAAATATTATTTTAAAAATTTGGGGAAATTACTAAATATTCAGAAAAACATAATTTTTACTAAAAATCAATTTTCAACTTAATTGTGAAGAACATGTATAAAAAAAAAAATATTCATCTAAAATGTAAATAATTTTTATATAATGGAATTTTTTTTTTTTACATGTTTATAATAATTGTCAAAATAAAAAAATAAACTATTGTAATGGCATGTAAGCTATGAAAATTTAAGAAAATTAATGCGGTATGGTTAAAACATTATAAAACATAAGTAAAGTTTTTTTTGAGGATGTAACAGATATTGTTATAGTCAAGAGTGCTTCATTTATCACCAAGAAGTTTGTGGTACACTAAATTAATATGTTTAACTTTTACTTAAAAATGCAAATTGTATTTTAAAAATATGTACCTCACATCTGCAAAAATTGTTGTGATATAAAAATTGCTTTTTTAAAGTACAATTCACATTTCATTTCTGATCTATAGAGTTGCTTAATGAAACTTTTTGAACTGAAAAGTTTTTACTGAAAAAAAAAAATTAATATCATTGTGAAACCAATAGATCTGTAGCTTCACTCAGAATCTTAAATTTTCAGTATTAAAAAATATTTAGTCATTATAAAATACTAGCAATCTGAATTATATTATAAGTAGTGATGTCACAAACAGTTCGATTTTTGAACCGAACCGAACCAACCTTGGGGTGTTTGGTTCGGTTTGAAAATCAAATTTAGAATAACAAGTAATTGAACCGAACCAAACCAAATAACCAATAATTTGACTCGAAAATCGAACCCCTTAAATCTTTATTTTTGTTAGTCTGATAAAAACTATTGAAATAATGAAATATAGGTATAATAATTCAATGAAATTTAATTCCTTGGCAAATGGATAATAATTGTATTTTCCAAGTACTTATTGCACGTTGCAACCACAATTGGTATAAAAAATAACTAATAAGTATTTTAGTATTTTACATTTATTTTTATTTATGAAACTTTTGACTTTTTTAAAGTTCGGTGCGAGTTCGATTAAATATTTTTTAAATATAGTTTGGTATGGGTTCGAATAAAAATGAGTGGGTTCGATCCGACCTTCAAAATCTAAGTTCGTAACATCACTAATTATAAGATGTATAATACATTTGAAAAAAATCATGTTTTTTTCATTTATTAAATACTAAATTTACATATGGGCTTTATTTCTTATAAAAATTATTTTGATTAAGTATAACTTCTAGGGGTTTTCTGAATATTTGAAAAAAGTATGTACTTCACACCATTGGGTATTCGTTGCTCCTTGCATAGTATAATAGGGATGGGTGTGTTGAATTTTAAAGAAAACATAATTTATTTAGTTAAACAACTCTGAGCAAAGTTTCAGTATAAAATATACCTTACATTCTATTATATTTTACCATTTTTAGTTTAAGTGACATTAGACTTTTTTTTAAAGTTTTCTTGCTAGACAAAGACTTTTTTACCAAAAATACAAAACATGTTGTTCTATCTGTATCCAAAGCTCCATTATAATTAGATTAATCATTTTTTTTCATAAACACTTTTTATGGAAAATCATGTAAAAACTGTCAATTCCGTAAATGTTGTAAAATAATTCACTTAAACTCACGATTTTTGTAATTTTTTCAGTATCATTACTTAAGTGAGTATGAGTACGGTCATATTAAATTTTCAGAACTTTTTGTCAAATATTAAAAATGTTATTAGAGATAAACTCGAACAAAATCAGGTATTTGGTACATAAAATGTCCTTCAATGACTGTAGTATTATGCATAAAATTATTCATTTTCTCCTTAATATTATTCTTCAAATTATATTGTACATTTTTATGTCATACTATGATACTCAGGTGAATGTTGCCGTTGTTTTGGTCTTAAACCAACCAAATAATATTCCACAGATGACACATGATATTGTTATTAATATTATTGATTAATGATTATACATTTATAACATTTTTAATAATACTTTTATTTTCTTCTTAGTCTTCCACAACCACCTAAAATGCGTATCACTGAAGAAAAAGTTTCAGCCAGCTTACGAGACATGCACATCAGCAACACATTCAAACCTCATGATTACTGTGCCAGCACCAATGCCAGTGACATGGATCCAGATATGGTAAGTGGTGTTGTTTGATTGTTCTAACCTAATCTAACGTTACATGAATCATTTGAAATAATTTTGTATTTTTCGTTTATCAGATCATAGAAGAACAAAGCCTGTCAAGTGTTATCAGTGCTAACAATATAAGCAAAACCGAGTCCAAGACCACATTAGTTATGTGTGAAGAACTACGGAAACTCAACAAAATTGATTCCATCATACCTCAACCATTGCTCAATGTGTATGTCACATAATTTAATAACGTTATAAAGTTGGAATACCTACTAACAAAAATTATGTTTAATGGTTTAGAGGTAGGCCAACCAATGCCATTGTGGTATGGAAACCAAAGCCTGTAATAGAATTGGTACGTTCGTTCGACGACTATCCCCAAGAACCGGAGTCCACTGTCGTGATTACTGAAATCACCGACGAAGAAGAGAAGGAATTAAACAATGATGAAGAAATGTTTGTTGAGGATGATAAGTAAGTTGAACAAGTGCACAATAACTGAGAATTGGATTAGATTAAAACATGTTCTCTTTCGTTAAATTGTGGGGTATCAGTTGATTTTATTAATTTTATCAAACAGATATTCTGATTACTTATCTTTAATAAGTGTTGCTAGTAAATAAACTAAGGCTATGTGTTTGTTTAAAACTTAAGAATTACAATAGTCAATATTTTGCGATATTTCGGTGTAAGCATAGGCAACTATACACTTAATAAATCAAAAACATTCAATAATTTTAATGACTGAACTGTCACAACTCAGGCTCAGTATATATAGTTTTTTATTTAATTTATTTTATAGTTTATTATGAGTTTACATCAAGTCTTACTAAGTTGAGTATAAAATTGAGTCTGTACAAAATATTATAGTTTTTTTGTAAATTCTGTTGTATACATTCATTATTATTAAAAAGGTATTTTACTTAATTACACTTATCGTAAAACAGCACAGACACATTTATCAATAATTATTTAATAATTCATATTTTCTTTTTATGTAATGTCTAATTAACAAAAATGCAAGTATAAAATAAATACAAAATACAACATTTTCAGTACCATCGCCGTTGAAGATGATGAAATGGAACTATGATGATAGAAGTTGACCATCTTGTGCTCTCATCTCCTTGTTTTTTTTGTGGATTCATGGAAGGCGAGTTAACTTACTGCCAAACAAATAAAATTTGGAAAAAAATGATAATAAACAATTAATACCAATGTATTATTTTTAAATTGATTATTTGTAATTTTAAATAGTAAGAAGAAAACAATTTTTTTTTTTTTTTGTTAATAAGTAAAACTACATATTATATATATTTTTTTAAGGATTAATTTACTCATTTGACGTTTTTTTTTTTTTTTTTTTTTTTGTAAGACTAATGAATGCATAATTATATTTTCATTCAATTATACTTTAATAAAAAGTTTGTTAGTGATAAATACATGGAAATGGTTAAATTGATGTTTAAAATGTATGTATATATTAATATTATATACATATATATCAAACTAAAATGTTATAAACAAGAATATAAACAGTGGCGTATGCAAAAATCTTTGATTTATTATACCTAATCAATCCTACATTACACAAAAAATTGTCAGGCAATTTTTTTTTGTTTTGGAACTAACGCACAGTTGATTACAGATTCAAAACAAGTGTTTTTTTTTTTTTTTATTAACTAGATTGAGAAATAGAATACATTTTTATACAATAGTCAAATAAATTGATTGCCACTCAAGTACAAAAAAAACTATACTAAAAACTCGAATTTTCAAAAAAAAATACAGACAAAATATGGATCATTTAAATGAAAATAAAAAAACATTTTCATCAATTTGGACTCAAAACAATATTATTATGACAAAAATTTGGTGAAATGACAGAACCCCTACAAATAAAGTTCCTTTAAAATGCTATCCTTTATGATAATTATTGGTAAATTGACAATATTGACAAATGAGATGCCAGATTAGGTATAAAAAAATATTTAAAGTGTTTTTTTCAGTGGATACAATAATAATCACTTTGTAAAATATTTAAACATTATTTCAGTCTTTACTCTGACTATGATAATTATTTACAAAAATGAAAAAAAATATGACATAACAAAAAGTAAACTAATTTGATTCTTCATTAAAATTAATAAAATCAAAAGAGTTTAATACTTACAATTAACAAATGTTTGAAACTCAATACAACTTTTGTTATTATTAATTCAAAATGTTATACATTAATTTGAACCAAAAAACCAGCAAATGAGGTCTTCATTTGAAAATTCATGTAAATAAATGTATCTAATAAAATTTGGTGTGAATCTTGGTAACTTAAATCAAGAATAATTTTAATGTTATAAATAATGGCAAAATAAATATTTTTGAAATTGTTTTTAGTCAGAATATAAATAACACGCAATAGTAAATTACTATATTTGACAAACCTTAGAAAAAAAAAAAAATACATATTTAGTAAAATAACTCAGAATCAAGTTTAAATGCTTAACTATTGCACAGAACGTACATATAAAAAGAAAACATTTCGAGTTAACTCTCAATACGATTGTCATACGCCACTTTTGTTAGTGTCATTATGGGAGGGGAATTTTCTTATTACTTACTATTTAAAATACTTAATAATGATTCTTATTACCATCCTGGTGTAGTGTTGGCCAATCGTCTCATACGCCTGGAATACAAACAAGTTTTAGTATTAGCACCAAATATAGACAATACCTTTAATTGAATGGATTAATTTAAAAATAAAAATAAAAAGTTATAATTAGATCCTTGCCTTGTGTTCCTGTCTTGATCTCTAATCTTCTTCTCCATTTCTGCATCTGTCAATGTTTCTAAGAATGGACTCCATTGGTCTGCATCTGATGGAGGTCTAAATGGAGTTTCAACAACTGACAATGGTGCCTCGCTGATTGAAAAAAACATTATACATAATACAAGTTGTAAAATTTGAATTAATAATAAAAGTCTACCTAAACGCATAGGTACGCTGGTGCCAGCTCAACTGTCCTCTGATTGAGTAGGCAATAGCTGTCACAAATTCTCCACCCAGACCTAATTCAGCACACAGTTTCATGGCAAACTGCTCAGGAGAATTGTCTTTTTCACCCATATCCCATTCGACCTGGTCTACAAGTGACGTGTTACCCACATGAATATTTAACTAAAACACAAATATTAATGGTAAAGATATTAAAAATTCAATAATAACACTATTTAATATAGGTTAGGTATATATATACTCGGCACACGTTAAGATCATGACCGGGCGGCGGACCATTTAGCGTTTGTTATGTGCAGCCAATTTGTCATAGGTTCCCCAAAAATCTGTTCAGTTAATCAGCGCCGTTACAAATGTGAACCACATACACTGTGTTGTAGTGGTTCGCCCGTTTATCACTGTTTTAAAAAGTGTAAGCACTCGTATTCTGAGTAATTATTTTTAATGTTTGTAATAATGTGATTATTACAAACAATAAACATAAATTACAATTAATGTGTATAATATTTAAAATAAATACTTTGACATAACCATATAATACTGTTTTAAAAGATTTCCTTTCATATTAAAATATGTTTTTAATTTTTAGATTCTCAATAAAGTGAAAGATCTATTGGTTTTTATAAAAATAAAAAAATTTAATTTGAATAGTAAATATATAAAATAATTATACGTGGTAGGATGATAGTTGTATTGTTTTCGCGGCGTGTGTCTTGCAACGCTGCAAAATCATAAAATCGATGATACAGCGTGGTGGAGTGAGTTCTATTGTTTTATAATCACGTGCACATCTCTGTTGACACATGAGATGTTCCGTATACACAACTGTTGACTGCCACAACGGTGGAGGAAATTATTTTGAATGCACGACTAGTCATGATCTTAATGTGCGCCGAGTATACTTATTTCATGAAATTTTATATTTATAACCTTAATGATAACTCTTTGATCATGTTGTTCATCTAAAATATTATCATTATGAAACGCTTCAATTTGTTGACGAATAGATTGAGCGATGGCTGGAACAAATGGTAACGGGTTTAGATCTAAATCGTCACATAATACTTCAGCGAATTGCTCTGGAGTTATCAAACTCTCTAAAAAAACCATAATTACAGATTATGACCATCAATTATATAATAATAAATTTGAATAGTTGAAATGCAATTTATTGTATTTCTGTACCATTTTTATTCCATGTAAATGTATCCCTCAATTTCTGCCCTTCTATTTCCATATCGAGTCTAATTGGAACCAACAATTCAGAAAAGTTTGCATTCTCATGTATGCTTGCTGGATCAGTATCATCATAGCTAAAATAGATAAAAATTAATAAAAACAATACAATGTTATATTTCAAAGCACTAACCATAATGGAAAAGTCCTGACTTTTTTTTGAATAATTCTGTTACGGTTAATAGGAGTAGCTTGAGGAACTGCGTCCAAATGTGAACTATTGGGTAATGATGGAACCCATGGCACAGATTTTTTTCCTTTTGATTCTCTGTAATGTAAATATTAATACTAATCAGTAACAAGATAACTATACAGATCAACAAAGAAAACATTTAATATTATAGCTATTAAACAAAAGTAATAGTACTTTTAGAAAAAAAAATACTGTTTTTAAAATTTAATAATATTTTATAATACTAATTTAAATAAAATAATGTTTGTGAAATGTACAAAACATAAAATATATTAATAATTAAGTTTTAAATATCAAACAGGGTATTTTATACTTTTTCACTTAATCAATTAAGTAATCTAAGTAATCTTATTTTAAGAAGATAATTAAGTAATCTAAGTACCTACACAATCACATTTTAAACTAGATAACAAATGTGACAGTTTAAAAATAAAGTATTTTTTATTTGTTTATTTTTATGATTAAGTAGAAGAAATTAGCCAACATCTTATTATATTCTTTAAATAGGCAATATAATCTAATTAGTACTTTTATTAAGTCATTTATGAAATTGTAAATTTTTTTAAATAATAAAAACCGAACTATTCATGGATAAAAAACTAATTGTCTATAAGAATAATAGTAGGTACTTAATTTGATTTTATTTTATTAAAATAGTAATAATTATGATTGGCCCACTGTGAGTAGACCTTTAAATGCAAAATTTAGAAAATTGAATGCCAAGTTATCTTGTAAATATTATTTTATGGAATCACATAACTTATCAGCTAGTTTGTATTAAAGACACATAAACTTAATTGAATATGAAATAAATATCTCCCACTAATTAAAACAAATAACTTAATATACATTTGAGATTGATTAATTGGCAATTTGGTTGTAAAAGCAAAATATATAAAATAAGTCATGTAGTCAATAATAAACAGACTATATATTATATAAATTATATGACAATTTAATTGCTAAAAGGATTAGCGACTTAAAACTGTAAAATGCAACATCATCATATCAAATAAAAATACAATAAAAACTTAATCATTATTTTTAGATACTCTTAAATTTTGAAAGCACTTTCAATTAGATACAATTCAAAACTATTTTTTTAGATGAAATTATTTACATTGTTACATTCAAATACAACAAAAAAATACACTTAAGTATCAAATTTCAATAAGAGAAGTTAGTTGAGTGTTCAATAAGAAAACACTTAGAATTCTTTTTTTTTAATTTATACTAAAATTTGAATTAAATGTAAAATATGATTTTAGTAATAGAACAAATTAACATTCATTAGTTGTCAAATACTGTTAATAATTTTACCTTGTAATTAATGGTTCAGTTGAAGTTACTGATACAGCTTTGTAACGTTCATCATTACCATCGATAATATCCTCAACTTCAGATGCTCTTAACAGAGACACACTTGATGCCAAACAATGAGCACTTAAACCTGTATGAATAAATATATTATCATAAATACAAATCATGTAATAAAAATGCAGAAAGCAGTAAAATGATAAGATATTACATTTATAATTTTAGTAGCTGATTTAAAGTTAAATTTGTAAAATTGTGAGATGAATAACAATACGTTTAAATATATGGTTGAAATAAAACATTTTCTCAAAAATTTGTGTTCTCAATTAAGAAGATCAATTATATAGAAGTCAATTTACAAAATAACTAGAACATTTAAATAATAATATTACATCAAAATGATTAAGATATATAAAGGATGTAGATAATAGTCATAAACATAGACATGTAATTACTGATTGTTGAAAAGTAATGAAAAGTTAAATGTTTTTGTAACAATAATTATTACAATTAACTAAACAATAAACACAATTTTACCAATAATTGTAGAATTATGCATTATAATTAATAGTCATAAATAATCATAGCTCATCATTAATAACAGTGCTTATTTAAGGGATGTTATTTTTGTATTTCCTGTCTTTATACATGTCACAGACAAAAACTAAAATTATATTACATAATACTTAAACTGTGACGTACTTATTGGCTACATTTATTTATTTAAATTTCAAACGGGCCAGGCCCAATACATACATTAGAGAATAACAATCGTTCGTAATGATAATTATTAATATTAATTTACAAAAAAGAAAAAGAAAAAAAGCTGGTAAGTGAGATGATGGTGGTACAAGTTCGTCCTTCGTCCCTTCGGTCCTCAGACAAGATATTGGTGATGAATGTATTAAGTTTTAAAGAAATGATGACTCATTTCTTTAGTATAAAACGATTCTGAGCAAAGCTTCAGTGTAATATAATATATTATTATTTAAATACAGTTTACGTATTTTACGGTTATTTGTATAATTTTTGGTGAGTTATAATAATTTATTAAAGTGTGTATAAAAAAAAATCCTGACTCACGATTTTTGAATTTTTGTTAGGATAATTAGGTAGGTATATGAGTAAGGTCATATTAAATTTTCAGAACTTTTTGTCAAATATTTAAAATTATATTACATAAAAACTTTCAAACAATTTGGTAAATTAAAAGTTCTATATTTAAGTCAAAAGTGCTATAATTGTTCTGAAAATGTTGTCCAATATAAAAAAGTATGTATTTGATATTGGATAAAATTTTCAAGTTTCTAGCTTCAATACTTTTCGATTTATGACTAAATACCCAAAATCTGAACACTGAAAATCTTGTTTACGGCGGATTTTTACCGATTTTACTCAGTTTTTCGATCGTTATTCTTGATTAGTGGAAAAACTATGGAGATTTTGGAAAAATGACCTCTCTAAAGTACCATCTCAGTTCAATTTCGAATCTAAAAAGTTGCTGGACGAAACTTTTGGACAAGGATTTCTATACGAAAGTGTTTACAGAAAAAAAAAAATAAATAAAAAAAATAAACATCATTGTAAAACCATAAGATCCTTCGCTTCACTCAGAATCTAAAATAAACATCATTGTAAAACCATAAGATCCTTCGCTTCACTCAGAATCTAAAATTAATAAAGATACAATAATATACAATACTTAATTATACATATTCAATAACAAGTTTATTTGATGACAAGTTACAAGCAAATCAATATGTTTTGATCATTTTGTAATTGTTAATTAACGAGATACATATGTCCGTATAAATAATATGAAAGAATAAAAATAATTTAAAAATGCAAATAAGTATAATTGTTAAATATTGTACTTAGACGTAAAAACACATATAAATAGAAACCATAACAGTATTTAAATGAGTGCCAGTTATATGTGTAATAAATGTCTCTCAGTTGATACTATCATCACACTATATCTAATGGACTGTTATTAACGGTAAAAAGTTTATAATTTGAATAGTATAGGTGAAATATTTGATAAATAAATATGAGTACCATGTCAAGTAAGTACAAAGTAAAATATATATAGTTAGATGGTGCAATGGACGATTACATTAACAGGTCAGTTTAGTTATATATAAAGCTTAATACTTTGAATGAAACTAGTTCACAAAAAAAAAAAGTATTACCCAAGTCAATCAAACGTTTCCTTTCATCGTTGGTGATAGTTCGACGAAACATTCCAGGATAACGTTTGTACAGAGATCCGCGAAACAGTCGCAAGTAATTTCCGACCTAAAATACATGGAAAAAAACAGAACATTTAAATATTATGATTATGTAATAGAAAACTATCTTCTCACCTCGGAACCGATGCAATAATAATCGCCATTCTCTTCAACTTGAAAACTAATCGGCTTGTCGCCGTATGTGCGGAGCGCCATTTTTGCCGAAGCGTCGGACTTTTAGTTGAGTGTCAAGCGTGAGGTCCTAACACGTTTTGAATTCGAGTCTCCAAGGAAATGACGAAGATATACAAGAGTACAGAGTCTAAAACTAAGTAACGCACAGCCGGATGAAATCGGTTAGTTTGACGTAGATTTTCGATCAAGCGTCTGTTCACAGACTGTTGTTATATCATAAAACAATAAGCGTTGAATACGATCGATTATTATCACTCGGCAGAACGGTTTTAACAGTGTCGCCAACAGTCGCCGCCGAGGGCTCCGAGCGAAATATAGTTCACCCACCAACTGACGAGTTCAAAAAAAAAAAAAACCGAGTGACTCCAACTTCAAATTTCCTAAAATTATTTGAAAAGTAAATATTTTTGTTCGACCAGGCTGCCCCTGTATACTTAACCCATAAAGGATAAGAAGTGAGCTACGTATAATTACGAAATAAACGACTTTCGCTCTATTTTGCTTACTCACCTTGCTTGTATCAGGGCTTTTCTGAAGAATTTACGAAGTAAATTGTTCAATATCAATTTTCTGGACCACAGATTTAAATCCGACAAAGATGTGAACATGCATCTGAATAAATTTAGTCAAAACCATTGAACTCTTTCAGTCGTGGTCTGTTCATTGTTATAATGACTTTGTATTTCTGTTGTTCTGTAACATAAAGTCCGTGCCCATGTGGCTATGCAGGGGAAAAAAAAAGCCCCGGAAAAACAGCCCTGGAAAAGAAAAACGGAAAAAACCCGACTGTAGAAAAAAAAGCCCCGTATCAACTAAATATATAATTATTCTTTTTTATTCAATTTTTAAACAATATACTTATATTTAAATAATTATTCACGTAATTATCATAAAAAATATTTATACAATTAGGTATACAATTTCACTTAATTTAATTTAATATTAAACATATCTAAAATATTAATTATTATTAAATATAATTGTCATAGGTTAGGTTGCACATAATTTTTAAAATGTGAACAAATTAACAATAATTTAATAGCATTGCTTTCTAATGCTGTGGCTAACTACCATTAAAAAATCTAATATACTTATTTCATTATTTTTAAACTTTATAACACACCACATGAACGAAAAATCCATACTGAAGAGAATATCATACCTGTTGGTATAGGTTATATGCTTATAATTCAAAATAATAAACAAAATATTTATATAAGATAAGATTCAGTCTACAATAAAATAACGTTTTGTTAGGTACTATAATATAATACACTTTTATTTCTTATACATTTCAAATGTATATTAATACATATAGCTCAAAATATTATTATTTACATAGTTACTCTAATACAAATTAAACTAATTTTTTTCTGGGGCTATTTTCCGTCTTTTTTTCTGGGGCTTTTTTTCCGGGCTGTTTTTGCGAAGCTTTTTTTACGAATACCGTATAGGGCGGCTCGTGCTTCATCATCAGCGCACCGCATAACATAAACTAAAAATGTTGTTTTCTTAACAGTTAATTGTTTCGTATATATTTTGTAAGAAATATCTTTGTAATATTATGCAATATAATCGGTAATATATTTTTAAACAAGCCAAATACCACTCACTCACTTATCATTATATCTAAAAAACTACACAACCTACGAATTCGAAATTTAGAATAGAGTTACCTTTCTAATATAATATTCTATTTGTGCAATAAGAAAATATGTTTAATAATGTTGCGTTTAACTGGATTAATTAATAATAATAACTCACTGCCAATACAAATTGCCATTGATTATAGAATAAATATAAGTAATATAAATAATTTATTCTATAATCAGTGATTGATTTGGGGGAGAAGAGGGCGGAGTCCCCTTTCTTGTCTTCAGAAATAAACCGTACTCTTTCAAATTTTTTTAATGGAACGTAGATAACGGGACGGTGAAGACTCTCAGGAATTTGATTAAATTGCTTTAGAAAAATTGTTTTTTCTAATTTTATTGAAGTAGATTTAATAAAGATTTGTTATTTTATTTTTATATATAATTTAACGATATTATGTTTTATAATGTTCATAATGCCGAGTTCACGCTATTACAATATCTTGCATTCTAAACTTGCTTGCAATATAAATCATACAAGAATACGCATACAGTGGCGCGGCGAGGTAAAGTTTACATGAGGGCGAAGTAGACTTAAAGAGGCCCTTTTTAAAATTATTGTAGTAAACATTATTTAAGTTACAATAGTTATTTAATAATTATTAAGATTTAGAATTTTTTTTTAGCAATAAGCTCTAATTGTTAACCTTTTATTTGCAAATGTAGTTTTAATATAATATTAATTTTATTAACACATAATTATATAATTAAATACATATTTTTTAAAATTAATAATACTATAAGAAGTTTCTATTTTTTTTTAATTTAAAAGAAATGGACTTTTCGGCTTTTTGCTTCACCTATATATGTAATTACCTATTATGTTTATGATTTTTTTTTTTACAATAAAATAATTTTATTATAGATACAAACATTTTTGTATAGATATTTTTCCCATATTTCTCTATGGTTAATTTTATTATAAAGCCCTTTGGAACGCGAGGTCCTTTGAGGTGCGAGGCCGTGGGCAATGGCCCACACCGCCCACGCCTAGCGCCGCCACTGTACGCATAGCAATACGCAAGTTGTGTTCCCATATTATTTTCTATATATTTATTCTTGTATCCATATTGTTAAGTTTCAAAAGTGATTCGATCGGGAGAAGTGTAGTATCTACCGATATTTTCGTATTTTTTTACACTACCTATAGATAATAAACGTTTCAACATGGATTCAACAAGAAAGGGAATTCTTATCGTTTGTGATATCGTATTGCATCTTTGTTCTTATAAGTTATAATGCTCCAATTTTACATTCCAAAGAACTTCATGATGACGATACAAAGAAATCAATTTCAATACGTTTTCTTCGTTCATGTACTTTGGTTTTAAGGACATCTTTTGTTTGAAAAAATATTATTCAAAAAATATTATATAATATGTTCGAATTACTTACGTCGAACACTATCAGTGATTGAAAATAAAATGACATACAATTGACAATTTGCATTCAATTTCTGACTTCTGCCCAACATGACGGACTTCATGCAAGTTAAATCATGGAAGAACATGCATCCATATTATCATATTATACTTTATAATTACAAAAAATTTTACTTCTGCCGCAGTTATTTCCATTTTTTGTGAAATCGCCTACATACGTTTTGCCTTTAATTGTCTGTCTTGGTATTCTTTTAATGAACAATTCCTAAGTGTAGGAGACGATTCAATCTGTTCAATGAACTGGTAAGTTTTCTTTTTGTCCTACACAAAATCACTCATCGTAAAAAATTTTGAAGAATACTTTGAATAACTTCAAACAAAAAACTTGTTATATTTTAATAAATTTTATTTAGGTTATAATAAATTATAAAAACTGGTCAATGTACTGTAATGTGATTGATAAAATAATATCAATATTGATTTTTTGTATTGTACAAATTTATTGGTATTTTATGGCGCTCTATTTATAATCTGTTTACTCTATTTAGCATGCTGAATAGATCTAGATTTCTCTAGCTAGAGCGTCTTATTTCTGTGTACACTATTTATTGTTGTTTGCTCTACCGAGAACTTCTTGGTCTAGCTAGAGTACAGAGAGGCAACTGCTAGAGTGCTATAGGTGTTGTGTACACTACCTAGACTAAACGTAAGGAGCTCTAGCTAGATTTACTCTACGAAAAATTTCTACAGTGTACTGGTTCCTTCATAGTTCACATTTGTTCAATTGCGTTCTAACACGAGTAAAATACGTATGAGGGAAAGAGCATACAAGATATTTTAATAGTGTGAACCCGGCATAAGTTTTATAAAATAATGGAATAGTTATTTATAATTGAAATAGTATTTAAGTTGTTTTGATTGTTGTAAGGAGTGAGGAAAAAGCCTTAAACAAGATTATGACATGTAAAATCAAGCCCATACATTTTTTGGATAGTTACTTAACATGGCAATGATATAATATGTAGTTCCATAAGCGTGCGCAGACCTTCAGACCTTATTGGCAGGGGGACAAATTTTTTTCACCATCATGTGGAAATATTTTGTAGGAGAAGATATAAATAGGTTTACTTCATTAATATAACATGTATTCATCAATATCATCTGTATTACGTAATGTATTATTTATTACATGTTCGTGTACAAATATATGTTAATATTATAAAAATAAAAAGTTATAATAACTATAAAATACAATTGTTGAGTTGCATGACTATTTAGAATTTTAATTTTATAGCACCATTCTTCTCTCGGAGGGAGTTAATATTTTAAATTGTTGAATCACATCAGTATTAGCTTTTGGTTTGAAAAATTCAAACAATGTATTCTGTTTGTTTTGAGCCATTTAGTAAAAACTAATACAAATACAATTTAACAATAAAAACAAAAAAAATAAAAACTCAATAGTCGCCAATCGCCAATATTAATATTTTCATTTGCGCTTATCGGCTATCGACATATTATTCTGTTTTATAATAAAATTGTAATCACGGTCTAGTGTCGGTTATAAAGAACTCTTTAAAATCGTGGTTTATAACAGATAACTTGTTTGTCGGTATCATTGGTAACTATAATTCTGAACTGATAATTTTCCCATATCACAGATTCGTGGTAAATTTTTATCATATTTATAATTTATATTAGTCGCAAACTTACTCTCGAACACGATTATCCAAGTGGCAAGTAATATTAATTTGCAAAAAAGTTCGGCCCGCAGTTGCCCCCCCCCGTGCGCACGCCTATGTGTAGTTCTATATTTTGCTCTTCTTTTATTTTTCATACACTATACAGAATTCGCTTGCCATAATTTTTGTTTTCATCAAAACGAGTTTATGGTTGTATGGAAGAAGTGGAAACTGCAGCTTTTAACTGATCAAGTGTATAATATTATGTTTATTGACATCGATTAAATTGCGAGATTATATTTTTATACGCGGTCGAATTGTAAGTTATAAAAAATATAACCTGTCATAATTGATGTTTTCCAAGATAAAAGCATTAATCTCACATGCATACAAATACAAGTTTTGAGACGTTGTGATTATTAAACCTGTATATTTTACCTATATAGTGTTTTAAATTGAGTGAAACAAATTTCCGTATAAGGCACCTATACATATAATAGATAACCCGACTTAATCTGCAATTAAAATAAAATCGATTTTTCAACCAAATTTAAACATATCCGATCATAGCCATGGAATGATTTCTGCATAGGTATTGGATTATAAAAATTATTATTAACGTATTGTGATATAAAGTTAGCGTAGATATATTTGTTGTGTTGATTTACTCTTCATTAGTAATTTTATAATTAACATTCTTGTAACAAACCTGGTGTACATAAACTGTACAAATATCTTATGAGTCATTATTTTCTTTGAAAACAACAGACTCGTAATACCAGACGTAATAATCACATACAGCTCTGTGTCTGTGAGCATTTATTGATTCATACTTTGTATAAATAAGTACATTATTAAGAGGATACAACACTATCATGTAACCATCAAACCATGCATGTGGATGTGTTACCTCCGTCTTGGCAATATGCAACATAGGGAATTAACGTTCGGCAGGACCAATAATATTGTGTTGTTAACTTTAGTATTTGAGTGAATAGAATTATAATCTTTTATCAGACTTAAATTAGTAAGAACGTTATCTATATGTACATCCGATGAATGTCTTACGGTATTTTTATTTTTAAGCAAATTATGAATAAATATTGTGTTTAATCTGTAAAGTTTTACATGCTCATAACTCATGTCATAAGCATAATTATAATTTTAAAAGTAAAACACCATAGAAAACCCGACATCAAAAAACATTAGTACCTACTATTGGTACTGAACGGAAAGTTTCTGTACCTACATGGCTACATTGTATTTTGGTTATCCTATCAAATGTCCTATCAGATGTAAAATCGTAAAAGTTCAATATAATTGTATAAAGAATTATTAGTAACAACGAACAATTAGTTATTCATGTAATGTGTCTGACGATTTTGGTCATAACGATTATACCTATTTCAGTTCGGTTTAATAGGCTGAATCGGGGAATTACAGTTGGAGAAAATACCACAGCCCCCCTCCCACAAAAAAAATCCAAATACACCCCTGGACGGAGGTAATAAGTGACAAAACACGAGAGTGTAAATCCCTCTTTAGTATAATTTTGTATAAATCATTATTTTTATTTATTATACTTTTATTGTTTCAACATAATACAAGGTAAGGTAATACTGATAGGCATATAATAATTTAGGTATTAGTGTTTGGGGTGTATACTGTATACTGTATAGGTACCTACCATATTATGAAAAAAGCTTCGTAAGTTTGTATACATAGATATAGGCGATATCGCTATTTAATTGTTACAGTTACCTATACTACTTACGCCTACTAACTTTTAAATACAAGTGTTCTAAACAATCTAAACGACGCTAATTATTTTCATTTCATTTGACTTAAAACAAATTAATCATACATCATACGAACAATATTAATATAGTTAAATGTCGCAGTCTATTAATATATTATTTATCAAACAGTAAAATTCAAACAAAAGTAATTAAATACTCACAATAGATTTGAAAAAAAATTAATAAACTAGTTTTGCCTTTATCTATTAATTTATAAACCAATTTACTCATTAGTGTTATTTATTTGTACTTATGCACATATATGGCTGTATACCTGCGTATGTTGGTGATTCTTAAATAGACGTACCTATGTATATACCTTTATAAGCTATGAACGAGAGCTACGCGATGAGTGGCTACCCCCGCGTAAACTCTCCAGTCCCGCATGCACTGCTAAATGCTTTACCATTAAAATAAATAGATGCGTATCGAAAGTTCTAAACGATTATTGCACATATTAGGGAAATAACACGATTTCCGCCACGATACAAACACTGTATGCTGCAGACGTGTGTATATACATAATACATATATATAAGTAGTATATATATGCCGATCCTGGCACACTTTTGATATTTTTCACTTAAAACAAATTAATTGATATTTTTCACTTAGTTTTTTTAAAAAATATTTATATTATGGTCCATGGTCTTTTTCACTTAGTTTTTTTTAAAAATATTTATATTATGGTCCGTGGTATTTTTCACTTAAAACTAATTTATTGATATTTTTCACTTAAAACAAATTAATTGATCTTTTTCACTTAAAACTAATTTATTGATATTTTTCACTTAAAACTAATTAGTTGATCTTTTTTACTTAGT
Source organism: Therioaphis trifolii (assembly GCA_027580255.1). Taxonomy (NCBI): domain Eukaryota; kingdom Metazoa; phylum Arthropoda; class Insecta; order Hemiptera; family Aphididae; genus Therioaphis; species Therioaphis trifolii. The sequence continues at coordinate 40,950,095 of CM050409.1, read as the reverse complement.
TTATTTTTCTCTAATTATTTAACATAATTATTTCAAAATGTTTTTGAAATAATAAAATTGTTATGTTGAAATCCAACATAAAAATTAAAATTTAGATTTCTGGAGTTCCCCTGTATAAAAAGTCCCCTCAATAATTTCACCATCAATATCTTTTATTTTATAAGTTATAGGAGATGTGTACACAATTTTGTTTATTATAAATATTTTACGAGTCCAATTAGGATCATATTTATTGGCAAATTTTTGTTTAAATCTGGTAATTCGAACCCTGTCTCCAACTTTAAATTTAATTTTCTGTTTCGATTTATTCTCAGAGAATACTTTTCTTAAAACCTCACACTCATTACTCTTTTTGACTTAAGCAGGTCTCATTCCAATAGTTCTATGAATGTCTTTAAAATTATATTCATACAACAAGGATTGTAAAGTATGAAAGTATGTATCCATTTTTTATTGTTTTGTACTTCGAAATGTATTCTCATCTTTCCATTGAGTGTTCTATTAAATCGTTCGATTATTGATGATTTCTCTTTATTTTGAGTATGATACATTTTAATCTCATATTTTTGTAACATTTCTTTAAACAATTTATTTTCAAATTCTAGTCCTTTATCGGTATGGAGTAAAACTGGAGGGTTATGGTTTTGTATTTTAGCTTCCTTTAATATTTTTTCAAAAGCTTTGGATACACTTTTCCTGTCTTTCTTTTTAAGTGGATAAGACCAAGCAAATTTGGAAAAAGTATCAATTACATTCAACAAATAAGAATAATTATCGTTTTCTTTCTCATAGTTTTTCATTATAACTAGATCAGCAGCCCATAGATCATCAACACCCTTGGTAAATATTTTTCTTTTCGGAAATCGTTTCCTTACAGGTTTGTGAAGTTCTTGAGCTATTGGAAGTTTATCCTTTGCCTTTATTTTTTGGTTGTTTTTAATTTTTTCTTCATCTTTAAGAGGTTGAATAAATTTACTTTGATTTGTGTTACATTCAACACATTTTGCTGAGATTCTCCACCTACCATTATTCGTTTGAACTTTTATTGCATCGATATTTTTTGTTTTTTTCTTACATTTCAGACAATGTATAATTTCTTTTAAAATATCATCCATTTTATAATAGACAATCTTAAATTTTATCGAATTTCTCTAATTGAGTTTTGTATAATATCGTATACAAATTTGTTACTTGGAACTAGACAAATATAGCAAACAGTACCATCTGCTACATCTCCATCAAAATCAATATTCAAAATGACTGTGTGTTTAGAACCTGATATACTCACAGGTTGTCTAGTCAGATTTATAACGAATAAAGGTTTAGAATTCTTAAACTGTTCTGGATCTGTGTAGATTAGAGGGAGTTCTCGGAATGTTCTGTAAAAAACTTTTTTGTAGTCTCCAAGCATATCGTAAATATTGCCAACTTTATCGTTTTTGAAATCAATATTCAACATCTCTTCTGGATATTTTTCTCCGTTTATTTCAAAGTAAATATTTCTAACATTACAATGGTCAAAATTACTTGATTCTTTTAGTTGAGTATTTCTGTTTGTTTGTAAACCTACAATCCCAAATAAAGGATCATGAGCATTTCTATACATGTTTGTAATATCAAGAGTACACTTCTTTCCACTCAATTTTCTTACTTCAATACATTTAATAGTTTTAAAATCCAAGAAATAATTATTTTTTTCTGATAATTCAACCAATTCATTTAGTAAGAGGGTTTTACTCATACTATCATATTTTACTACACGAAAACTAATCCTAAAATCCTCAATAATAATTTTTCCATCTGTTAGCATTTTTTTATCAGAATTTTCTTCTTTGAATAATACATCATGGTCATGATTTCGAGTAAACTCTAATTGAATGTCTCCTTTTTAAAGTGGATGTGTTATATCCTCAAAGAAACCCAAACCGAAATCAGACAAATTGCCATAAACATTAAATTTCCCCCCTCCTTTAAATCTGGATTGATATCCTGAGTTTATAGTAGGACCATGGTTATTATTTAAAGCAAAACCAACAACCCCTTTCATATTACTTGTTATACCAGGGTTTTCGATTTCCTCAAGTAATGTTCCATGTTTTTTCAGTTGGATGTTGGAAAATAGTTTGCTTGGAAAACCATTCTCTAATTTTATATTGCTATTCAGTACCGTCTAGTTGTACAACTTTTCCAGAAATGTTAAATTTTGTGAATTTTAAGTCTAGAAAACTATCACTTTCGTCTATTGAGAAAGTTGTCTTCCTATTTTCAGTATTAAGATTTAACACAGAAGTTGGGTTGAAATCTCTATATTCAGCCCGGATAATATTATCATCATACTTTTCAAAAATTTTTTCCATTTATTATACATATATATATATATATTTTTTTAACAAAAATTCTAAACCAGGCAAAAAATCCGGGTTAAAAAAAATTCTAAACCAGGCAAAAAATCCGGGTTAAAAAGAAATCTTAAACCAGGCAAAAAATCCGGGCTAAAAAGAAATCTTAAACCAGGCGAAAAATCCGGGTTGGTTAGAATATTGACAACCAGGTTTATATTCATTAGTTTGTAACAGTATAAAAATTTTAAAGATTTTCTCTTTAAAATTAACAATACATTTTATTATAATTTTTTATAAATTCCAAACACAAATGACCACAAATAGGTGGGCCATTATCATCTTGGTATATATTCGTTGATATTAGTAGGTTCTTTTTCCCTAAATATTTAACAAGTTCTGTAGGTGGATTAAATTCTCCATATGAGTCGAAATAAATTTTTAAATTTCCTTCTTTTATCCATGCTACCCAATGTGAACCTTTCTCTTTAGAATCATTTAAATTTAATATACCACTTTCATTTGTCCAAGGTTTTAAAGGAAGTTCGTTTCTCATGAAACACTCTCTAAAATATTTATTTTTTTCAGTAAATTTTAAGATATCAAAATTAGTCAATGCTTTTTCCCCATATTTTTTAACAAGGAAATTAACAGATAGATCTACTTTTTGATTGTTTTTTTTTCTCTTCAAACCTGAGCCAATATGTAATGTTTTAACATTTTTAATAATTTTTTCCAATTCCTGATTGTGTCGAATTGTTTCTTTTTCCATTGCTTTTTTATGTTTAGTTTCTAAATAACTATCCCATATAGCAGATCCTCCTTGAGCTGCAGCAGCACACAAATGCACTCCACTTGATTTTTGTATTTCCACGGTAATATTACAAATAAAAAAACAAATACGAATCAATAGATATCCAAAAAAACTATATCTACACAGTATACATATAGTGTGAATAGTACCTATATCACAAAAACATCATACGGAAATATTTGAAGTACCTATATGTAATATAATATACTCTATAGCCTATAGATACCCGGAGAATGATATCTTTGTAAAATTGATCGGTATATCTCGGTGGTGTTGTACATAATATTTATTTATACAGTATATTGATATTGATACGTCTGTACGACTGTACATGATCACAATGTCATGTTTACATATACATATATGTAAATAAAATGTTTGTCTTTGTAAAACGTCACAAACACAACATTAGAGAATAATATAACGCGTATGCCGTATGTGTATAACTCATATATACAATGTATACCTAATATATGTACATATATATTATACATGCTTTGCTCTCTTTGTTCAAAATCATTTCCCAAAATATTGCATGTCAATTAATATCATTATAATCACGTATTTACACCTCAAAGCAGATTAAAGTATACTATTATGTTTAATATATTTATATCTCATATAATCTGTCTGTTATAAAATAATGTGATGCAGTTTTTCAACGCGTTTGACCGATTTTTTTCATCAATGATATTTTTCATAAAAGAGCGATATAGTTAGAACGTATTTTCTATGAATTTATTTGTCTTCCAAATAAACTGACCATCAGTGGCGAACCTAAGATTTTGTTTTTTTGGGGGGGGGGGCAGTACATCAGTACTTATTTTTATAAAAAAACTTATATTAGTATAATGGTATAGTTTATATTCTTACACATCTTATGGGCCAAGGGGAGGAGCAGACCCCCCTTAAATGCGTCACTGCTGCCCATGACAACATATTGCAATTAAAATACCGCGGATTTAATTATATATTATTGAATATACGAGTGCTGTTATTCTTTGGTAGAACTTTACTGTTCAGTGATTTTCTTCTATGACACATGGGCTGTAAATATTGTATAACGAGCCACGAAGCTTGGGTATACAAGGTAGGTGTATAGTTAATTTTCTAGGTTAGTATAAGAACAGCTGATCTTAATAATTTAATACTTAAATACATAACAATTGAATTCCAAAATTCAACACGATGTGTTTTGTGAATGAATCATGTCATATTATGATCTCAGATCTGATATATTGAGGTGTAAATACTCGTATGTATTATTCATACATGTTATTTTAATTTGATCGGGGCATCTATATATTTACTTGACCATGCTTTGGTTCGGTCCGGTCTAAATATATAAAAATAGATGAATGATCAGTTCAGTCCGGTTTAAACATTTTTGGGAAAAAATAGGTCTGGTCTAGGTCTAAAGTATACATTATTATTTTGGTTCGTCCTGGTTCTAGGGCCGTGAAAATTATGGACCGAGCAGAGCACTATATATGGTGGGTATAAAGGCGAGGGTAGATCATAAAGGTACCCTATTAAATTTATGAAATATAATTTTTTTTATGAAGCAGATAGTTGAATAATAATCAAAAACCATAGACAAGAACAAACATTTAAACATTTATCTAATAATTGATCCCTACAGAACCCGTGCTTAATAACTAGAATAGTAGGCCAGCCCCTCCCAGTTTGACTCTGACTAAAGCCTCTCCACATAAATCTTCTGAGCACACCCTAGGCTAAATATTACAAAAGGTGTATGACACCATGATGAGCTCCGACTGTATATGCAAAATATTGTGTTATATATCGAATTACGCGAAGGTCAGTGACAACATATTCGTGACTACATCGACAACAAACGAGTCACGCCGTGATAAAAACTTTCGAATGCGGTTAGAATGAAATTTTCCCGAAAGTTTGCCGAACTGAATTTTCTTTTGCTGAAAAACCGAATAAAATCTGGCGAAGACTTATTATTACAGAATTACAACATAATACACATATATTGTATTGTATATAGATATATATCTTATACTATAAAACGAGCAAGGAATTGTATGTACCTATGTACCTATTTCCAGTCATGCCATCTCGAAAACGGCTCTAACGATTTTTCTTATATTTCATATATAAAGAGTTTTCGACCTCAGGAATCCAATGGACTTAGTCAAAATTTCAAGAAAATTTCATTTCTATGAGTTTTCATAAAAAATCTTTATACAGTAAAAGTATCTGTGGGTGAGGTTCGCGGTACGGCAACGGACGGCGGCTAGACGTGGCCGCCCAAACTTCCCTTTCCATATCACCGTCGCGCGACGTGATATTTCATATCTTTATACGTTGTTAATGGAAAACCTTTCTTGGGACCACGATGATGACAACGCGACGTTCTGGGTTCTGGTAACCTACAATTCGATTCTCCCTGCATGTAGCGTTCTCCCTGCATTGGACCCCCAGATTCTCCCTGCATCGGACCCCCAGCGTGTCCGACGGCCAGTCGTTGAGTGATGAAAAAAAATACACATTTAACTATTTAAATGATACAAATAATACTTTTAAAAATTCAAAAAATTAATTTTTTAAATAATATTCACAAATTTAATGGTAAATATCTTTTAATTTTACATTTTATGAAACATTTTATTAAACAGTACTTCTGCAAAAAGAACAAATTCAAAACTCAAATTCAAACTTCCGTGTATATACTTATCAAGTAAATATTAATATTTTTTATTAAATGCAGTTTACAAATTATTTTATGGAAAAAAAATTTATTTTAAAATCATAAATTATAAAATTTTCTTCGTTTAATTACACGAAATTTCCCACGTATACCTCATATTCGGAAAGTACCAATAAATTCTTTAAGCTTTGAACTTTCAGTTTATCACTATCTGCATTGGGGAATTCGCGATTCCATTGTAAAAATAATTAACTTCATGAATTCTCTCCATTATTTTTTTATTTATTAACGAAAATCTACTTAAAAAAATAAGCATACTTTGTTTGTGTAAAAACAATACAGTGTAAAATAACCGCACCTTATTTACTAATAAATAGATCGGAGATCTACGATATCTTACGATCGGAGATCGGCCTTCCTGGTACTATTGTATATATATGTATTGATATATATTGTATCACATATATTATTCATGTATTGTACATGATTCAAATTATAAATAATCGTAACGAAAATTATTTATAGGTATTATTGTATTAGCTAGAAAAGCAACACAAAAATGTTCGTGTTTTTCGAATCTAGGTTTTTGATTTTTGATAATTCGTGAGACTCAGATATGTCTAGAATAACATCATTGAAAATACGCGTTTTGTACCGAAAATATACTAAATTCAGTACCGAGATAATTATACATGAAGGAGATATATATGATAACCTAACCTATATATGTAAGAGATTTAAAACAGTAGGTAAATTCCGTTTGAAAAATTGAATTAAAAAGTATTATAACTATAGAAGTTATTTTGAGCAGTATGACGTGATTTTGAATAGGGGCATAGATAAAATCAACTAGGTATTATATCGCAGTGGTAAAGTAATTGACTACCAAATAATACATTTCAGATCCGTTTATTTACAATTAAAAACGATAATTAAAACATCATACCAACGTGGGTACAATTGATGTTGCAACTTGATTTAATATCGACATTCTAAACCAAACGTAAGTTTTATAAAAACAAAACGAAACTCGAGAGGGCCGGAAAGGAAGTAAAAATTAAACATTACACTCTGTTCTCTCGAAGTCTACCTTGATCATCCTACGTTAACCCTTGGTACACCTAGATACATATAATCTATTTTATTTAGCTTTGTATATATAATAAAATATTTTATATTGTTAATGAATTGTCAATATCATATATTATGTTTTGCACTTGAAAGTTTATCTATAACTCTAACGGGACAATACTCGTATTTATGAGATCCTATAACACACACACACACACACACACACACACACACACACACACACACACACACACACACACACACACACACACACACACACACACACACACACACACACACACACACACACACACACACACACACACACACACACACACTTATGTCTATACAAAGGATTGACGTAGTGGGGCCGATGTGACTATATTTATACATACCTAAAAGTACCTAACGTATTTCCGGGTGCAAAATACGGACGTTCGTGTGCGCTACGGGTGGTCCAACAGGACTCGGAAATTCGCTCTATGACCGGACGGCCAGTGGCATATTGTATATATGTACTAAAATAATAATAATAATAATGTTGATAATAATGATAATATAACATGGTACACACACAAAGTATACAGCATAAAACACTCGACACTCACAAACGCGGTGTGTATGCGTGTTTGAGGGAGTGTGTGTGTGTGTGTGTGTGTGTGTGTGTGTGTGTGTGTGTGTGTGTGTGTGTGTGTGTAAAGGCCGAGGTAGTAGTGGGTTACGCGTCGCAACAGATGTGTTCGCAGCGTGTCGCCGCAGTTCGTCACCTACTATTTATATACGCGCTTCGTCCTCTGTACGCAGCCGGTAAGGTTTTGTTTTGTTTTTTCGGTATTCTTTCCGTCTCCCTCCCGGGGTGAAGCGCGCCAACTGTCACGACCTGTGTCCGACGTATATTTTCTCCACGGCGTGGCACGTAAGTCAAATACACGACAATGTATACATACAAAAGGCATATTCGTCAATTTACTTTACATACGCGCATAAATACACACTATCTGCATAGAGTGTACCGAGACGATTTTATCTAAATTTACATACATCCAAAACATAGCTAATTATCATATCAATTATATCAAAATATTTTATCAAACTCAGCAGATCAATGATCTTCTAAATCACTGATCAATAATCATAAATGTGCAAAACTTCAAAAACAACACTCAGTTCTCAGAAAGCACAAGCTTGAATAAAAATATTTTACTCTCTCTCTCTCTCTCTAGGGTTTCAATCTAAAGACTGGTTTGCCGCCATCTTCCATTTTTATTCACCATCCGCTTTTCTTTTCATTTACACACAGGGACGGATAGGCTAAATAAATATTACCGGGCAATGTAAGGAAATAGGACCCCCCCAAAAAAAAATAAATGAAACAAATTTTTACCATGCAAATGTAATACATTTTTATATCTATAAATGTTACCAGTGTTATCACTAATCAATTTTAAATATTGTAGTCAAAAGTTCAGATCCTGTATTTATAAATATACATTTTCATAAAAATTGTAAATAAAAAATTTAAATTACAAAATTTTTCATTTTTATTATTCCTATGTACACCATAATAATATGTCAGAAATTATTAACTATAAAGTCTTAAATGTTAACACTTAATACACTATTAAATATTGAAGCCCTTTTTGAGGAGATCACTTTTGGTTGAAATTGTGTTGATTATGTCATTATTATAGGGATACATTAGAATTTCATTTTGATGTCTCACCATCTACCAAGAGTTTAATTGTATACCACCGACAAACCGCTCGGTGAGCAATCTATAGTATTTATAATCAATGGCATTATGTTCTATTATTGATATTTTTAGTATTTAGCTTAATTTGTATTATCTACGAGTATAAAGTTATTATTTATCAGGTATAATAACTTATAAGTTACAAAATATTAGTTCGGCCCTTGTGGCTGTGTATATTTAAAAGTATTGAGTAGCTACTATATCGAACTCTGTAATTATTATAATAGTCTATAAAAAAAGCATACAGAGAGAAGGGCCTACCGGGATTTTCCCGGTATCCCGGTGGGTCTATCCGCCCCTGTTTACACATATGAGTCGCATCCTTGGTCCTCAATTATTTATTGAAAATATATTCTAATCTTGGGCTTCCTCTATAATTTTTCTCTTCTACACTTCCTTCTATAATCAGTTTTAAAGATCCTTCGTGTCACATTATAATATGGCTTATCCATTCGTTTCACATTTTAACTATATTTTCATACCTAATAACTTTCCTTCTGATATTATTTCCAGTACCTCTTCATTGCTTACTTTCTCCATCCAATTTATCCTATACATTCTCTTATAGCAACACATTTCAAACGCCTCTATTCTTTTTCGCTCGTCTTCTGCTAAAATTCAGATTTCACATCCATATAGTATTATACTCCATACATAATATATAGATTTTTTATTATTTTTAAAATGAAGTTTCTGGATGTAAGTAGCGTTTCCTTGTTAATTCGAGATTATCTTGGCAGGACAGAAACGTTTTGTTATTTCACTCCTATTTCTTTCATCGTTGTTAATTGCACACCCCAGGTACGCAAATTTATCTACTTGTTACATAATTGGTTTCCTCATAGTTTCATAATTACTTTGGCTTTACTTCCCCTTCCACAAATGAGTATTTTTGTTTTTGCACATGTCCGAACCCGTATTAAATGTTTCATCCATAGTTTTGATTTGTTGATCCAAATCTTTCTCATTTCCAGCAATCAAAGTCATATCATCGGCAAAACGCAACATACTTATTTTCTGACTGTTAATCTTTATCCCTTGAATAGTATCTTCTTTTATCTAATTTATTGCTTCTTTAATATACGCGTTATATACAGTGTGATCACGATAAGTGGAAACACTTAATAACTATGTGCAGGCTTCATATATTTCAATTCTGATTTTTCGGCTAACTAATAAACATTATTATACACATTTTCAAATAATTATACTATTTTTTTGACAGTTAACTTTGCGCATGCGCACAATAACTTTTTTTTTTTAAATGACATGATCCATTTTTGACCACAAATTATTATTTTTTTGGTATTTTTTAATGAATTTTAGTAGTTGAATTTCTTTTCTAAGTCAAAAAATGACCGAGTTATAGCAATTTGATTTTACGTTATTTGCACGGGTATAACAGATTATAAAATACGTAGTTGATAATAATAAATACGTGAATAATAAAAATAAAATTACAAATATTAATTTTTTTATTCATAAAAGTTTTATTTATCTAACAAATTGTTCAAACTTTTTATTATTATCAACTACGTATTTTATAATCTGTTATACCTGTGCAAATAACGTAAAATCAAATTGCTATAACTCGGTCATTTTTTGACTTAGAAAAGAAATTCAACCACTAAAATTCATTAAAAAATACCAAAAAAAATAATTTGTGGTCAAAAATGGATCATGCAATTTAAAAAAAAAAAGTTATTGTGCGCATGCGCAAAGTTAACGGTAAAAAAAATAGTATAATTATTTGAAAATGTGTATAATAATGTTTATTAGTTAGCCGAAAAAGCAGAATTGAAATATATGAAGCCTGCACATAGTTATTGAATGTTTCCACTTATCGTGATCACACTGTTTAATTGGAGATAGCGTGCATCTTTGTCTAACTGCTTTGTTTATTTTTGCTTCTTCTACATTATCTTGAATTTGTATAACAGCTAACTTATATTTATATAAGTTAAACAAAAGTCTTTGTGTTTATGTGTTTTATCCCCAAAATTATCATCATGCTAAATATAATCATTCAATTCACATAATCAAACAATTTTTCTAAATCTACAAAAGCTATAAATGTTTATTTATCTTACGTAATTGGTTTCTGAATGATTATCCTAAACACCTATATTGCTTCTATTGTTCCCATATTCTTTCTGAACCCGAATCGGTCTTTCGTAAGCGAATGTCCTATATTAGATTCAATATATTTAAGTTTAATCTCTGTTAATATTTCATATGCAAGCTGATGGTACGGAATACTTAAAATTTTTTCACTACTGATTTTTGAGTACTCTACATCTTTCCCGTCCTTCAGTATTGATCAACTTTCTTTTTTCCTTTTTTTCCTGTTTTTGTGTCCTAGAGTTTTTGCTGTAGTGTAGGGGGGTCAGAGTGGGCAGTTTCCCCAGGACGCCAAATTTATTTAGGGCGTTGAATTTATATAGGACACATCTCAACTAGGAGTAAAGGGCGCCAAATCTGGTGCTGACCCAGGGCGCTATAATCGCACGCTACGCCACTGTGCATATAGGTAAGCATATTTCAATATATTCACATATTGATTTAGAGCAGTTTAAACCATTAAAAAAATATTTGAATTAATAACCTAAAGCTTTAACTTCAAAGTATTATCAAATTTACTTATTAATCATTAACTTTGTTATGCTTTAACCCGATAAGGATAAATGGCGACGAGTAATTCAGTTATACATATATTACAATTTTTTATATGATTTTGTACATACTACGATAGACATTAATTATTAATGAAAAACCAAAAAATAAATTTCCCCATACTTTTAGTTTGGTTTCTGTTTGAGATAGTTTATGATTTTGTAAGAGGCTTCTTTTCTTTGGTAGTCTCCCAACCCCACGATCTGTAAATTAGACTCCCTCTGCACAAGTACGAATGCCCCGGGATATCAATGACAAAACGTCGATCGGAATAATATTCTCACCGCGAGTCGTCATAAAAAGGTGTTCGATAGCTGTTTTTCTCCGAATTTCATACAACAAAACGAACAAAGTGTAGGCACACTTGTATTGATATTGTATAATATAGTATGCAGTGCATACAATAATACACCTGATGGCACTAATAACTCATATAATCCGCGGTGAGTGAAACGAAATTTATCGTTATTTTTTTTCTCCTCCCCCGGCGGCGGTGACATGATATATTATTATTACAAAAACTATTATATTATGTACGGCGGCGTGTCATCGCAAACTACAGAACAATACTCAGATGCTATTGTGCATTATGCCGCGGGTGTGCTCATATTTTTGTATTTATTTTTTATTTTAGGAAAGAGAGATAGAAATAACGTGAAATTTTGAAAACGGTGGATACCTGCATTTGGAAACCGTATTGATTAAATTTTATTTCCATAAACTATTCAAATTTCAATAATTATGATGATTTAAAAATATGTCGTGAGATAAAAATAAGCTCATTTAATAAAGAATCGTTTGAAACAAATTTTACATTTAGTCGAAGTTTATAAATTGTAGACCTTTATACAAAAACATATACATAACGTAATATGAGCTCTATAATAATGATAACATGCCTAGTTATATACATAATATATTCATATTATGTATATAAGTATTAACCAGTAAACATTTTAGCGTTTTATATCAATCACATAAATATAAAATTAGCCAATGAAACTCCATCGGCGTGACACCTATGTACACTATACATATATGTATATACACAAGTATGTAGACAAGGTGGATTTACGAGTAAGCCAAGTGGAACAAGACCTAAGGGTGCCATAATTTTAAGTTTTGTTAGGGCTGCTGTCACTGACTTCGACGTATAAAATCATGGTTAAACAAATTTGTTTTATATTGACTAAAATAAAACTATATAAATTAGAATAATAATTCTTGGTTACTTAAAATATAAAAATATAAATGATTCGTATAAGAGATTTGAGATTCTGAATAAAGCGAAAGACCTATAAGTATTACAATGTTATAATTTCTTTTATTCTGTAATTACTTTTTCAGGTAGTAATAATGCTCCTAAACTTTTTATCCAACAACTCTATAGATTGGAAATCAAATTTAGATTGTACTCTAAACAAGTAATTTTTTTCTCCCCTCAATTATTTTGCCAGATGTTGGGAAAAACTACCGAAAAAACGGAGTAAAAACGGTAAAATTTGCCGTAAATGAAACTTTCACAAAATCCATTTAGTTACATAGTATCATAACTGGGAAAGTAATGTTGCTAGAAACTTAAAATGTTTACCATATTATATTAATGAAATATCGCTTCATACTTACCGAAAGTTTCAAAAAAATTAAAACTTTAACATTGGGCTAAAAATAGAACTTTAAAAATACTTTGTTTTATTAAAATGTATTTTTAATATTTTACAAAAAAATCTGAAAATTTTATATGACCATATTCATATATTTAAACAGAAACACGAAAAATATTCGAAAATTGTGACTTGAGATTTTTTTTTTTTATTAGAGTTTAAAAAATGATCATATAATTTTTACAAAATTGTCTATTTTTAAGTCAATTTTCAACTTAAAATATTTTTGAAAAATTGGTCATCCGATCATTATGAAACTTTGAATATAGATTATAGAACAACATGTTTTGAATTTTTCGGTAAAAAAGGATTTCTCATTTTGTTAAACAGAAAAACTTTAAGTCGATTTGATAAATAAAAAACATACTAACATAACTAAAAACGGTTAAATATATAAATGGAATTTTTGTTTTTATACTGAAGCTATTATGCTAAGAATCGTTTAACTAAAGAAACTGCCCATCATTTCTTTAAAGTTCAATACACTCATCCCTATTGTCTTGCCTGAGAAAAAATACTCTATGATGTGAAGAACGTCCTTTTTGAATATGTGCCTCCAAAATTTTCGTGTTTAGTTTGAAAACATAAGTCAAGAATTAAATATAATAAGGATGCTATATTATTCAAAATCTAGGGACGCTACATTTCTTAACCCGGCACTGATTTTAGGTATAGGTGTATATATTATAATATAATATATTGTATAATAGTGTATTAGTATAAATATATATTCCATACTTCCAGTGACTGGTCGCCATTTTAAAACGAGTTTACTGAATAGGTAATGTATGATGTTGTGTTTTTCATATTTTTTTCTCATAAGTAACAACCTCCTCGTGTTATTTGCGAACATTTTTGTAAACGAGCATGTATGTTTAAATATACATATATATATACAAGAATGTATGTATATACACAACACACATAAAATAATAATATTTTTATATACGAGCTCGCTTTGCAATGTTTCCATATACATAAATTGATGTATTCATGTATGTATATTTATTTATAAACAAAATAATATATACATACATGGTCACATAAAGACAGGTATATTATATCATATTACTACTGTACACTTGGGCTATTATTAGTATCATAATTTTTGGGTAGGTCTTAACACAGAAGGAGAAAGAGGCGTAGCGAATATAAGGGAGGTGTGAGGGGGAGAAAATTCATGTTATTCACATTATGCGTGTGTCCAATAACGTACGCGGTTTCACTGTGCGTAGGTACCTATATTATATGTGTATTGTGAATGTATGATACATATCAATGTGTAATACGTGTAAACGTCATTATGATAAACAACGACGCGTGATAAATTTTATGTATCTGTGAATAAGTATTACAATGAAATATACACCGCGGCTGCATACTTACGGTGATTTCGTATGTACACCTACACAAATGTAACGTCTCGCGAGTATTATAATGTAATATTATTAGTATTATTATACAAAAGTAGTATACGAAAATGGTGTGTGTGTGCAGTGTATGTATAGCCGGTGTAATGTCTTCTGCGTGAAAATAAAGATGAAGGGTAGCCGCGGGCCACCACGCGATGGACGGTCAGCCAGCCACATCATACGAGTAGTACACACCATAATATTATGTGAAGCGCATGTGTGTTATCCACCTATTATAACAGACGGCAGCGACAGCCGCCAGGTTTAATTACACATCTCTGTGCTGCAACAGCTCGTAATGTTATAAATACATACGTGTATAACAAATACACTTACGTCTAGAAACTATAACGCTCAAGATTACCCACGATGAGCGGAGGAAGAAGAGGGAGATTTTAGGGTCACCTCCTGTATATTTTAAGTGCTGATGCAGCATCATATATTATCATACATTTAATACATATCACATACATATATATATATGCATGTGTGTGTATATTTGTGTATATGGTATGTATTAAATGTATACTAATAGCAATATTTATATATATTATTATCATAATACTGTACGTGTATGGGTGAACTTATATATGTATAAACAGTGCCATATGAAGACTTACCCATTTAAAGTATATTCTATGTTAATAAAGGTGTTGAAATTCTGATTTTTATATAACTTAAAAGACTTTAATGGTCCATAATTTAAATTTTTAATTTTTCTAGTAAAAAACTTAATTAAAATCTATAAAATGGCTGTCTTCAAATTGTTTGAACATTTTAAAATAAAAAGATCTTATTTTTAAACTTTGTTAACTACACCTTATTTATGTTAAAATATAAATATTTGTAGTTATTATCATAGTCATATAAGAAAAAAATGACGGAATTTGACTATCTTCGTCATTTCAAAAATGACCGTTATAGATATATCTTCCCGGGACACGTCGTATGATATACCGAGTACCAACAACCCATACCATGTATCTATATTAATATGAGATGTTTATATTATATACGTATTACTATTCCATGTATGTACGTGCGCTGATCTGGAAAAATAAAAATAATAAAATAAAAATATTGTAAAGAAAAACGTTATAAGAAAAAAAAGTCAGCTCCGGCGGTGAATTTATATAATATATAATAATATATTATAAACGTTTTACTTGTATATATTTTAATAACAGTCTACCGTCGATGAGGGGCGTTGAATCATATGTGCACGCCACGACGAACACTCACGCTGCAGTGTACATACACACGTATAAACGTATGACTTTTTTTTTATTATTATGAAAGGCACCTTATACATTATTGTGATGTGATCACGTGTGTGTGTGTGTGTATCCATACAGAGCATCGAATCTTGCAGTTAATTGTGATCAACACTCACACACACACACACACACACACACACGTGCACCCGATGAACACACACACGTACACGTACACGATGTAGGCGTGACCGAACCGCGGAACCACTTACCACGCCGCTACCGTAAACGCTCAACTCCTAACCACCGGTGTACCTTAAGAATATATATATATATACACAATATATAATTCATGTAGTGTACCCTGATCTTCCCCCCACGCTCTTCGTGACACCCTCGTCCTGCTTCTCCTGTGGCTCATCACCAGGTCTACAACTGCCGCTCCTCTGCGTCCGACCATCATACGCGCGCGTTTATTGCTCTTCTCTTCCTGCTGTCTTTACGCACGCGTTTATTATTTATACGCTGCGATTATAGGCAGCAGTACCTATATTTCGAGGACTCGGATATTGTATTGTATACACAACTTTAGTACATGTCCAACGAAATAAAACCCTTGTAGGAACTTGTGCGCTAATACATATGTTTACAAATCGAAAGGAATTATTCATGTTTTTATTATGTCTCAAAAAAAAAAAAAAAAATGACTTTTAGATTCTGAGTAAAGCGAAGAATCTTATGGATTCACAATGATGTTGAAAATATCACTGAGATATATATTTTATTTTAATGGTAATATAAACTATATATTTGTGTTCAAATGGATTGCAGAAATAAATATGTTCCAAACATATTGTGTACAATTACAAAATTTATAATATAGGTGAATCGTTAAGAGGACGCCACACCACCCGTAATTCTGTTGTTAAAACTGTTTCGCGCGGGAAAACTTTCTCGCAACATAACTATTATAGAATAACCAAAATTTTACAACACATAGAGAAGAATTTTATCTATGTCGTAGCGTTTTTATTTTTTGGGTAACATAAATACGATTAAAGTTATTGGTTTGAGAACATTAGGTTTTTTTTTGTATTTTTCAATTAATTATTAAAAAGCTGGTAAGTGAGATGATGGTGGTACAAGTTCGTCCTTCGTCCCTTCGGTTCTCGGACAAGATATTGGTGATGAATGTATTAAGTTTTAAAGAAATGATGACTCATTTCTTAAGTATAAAACGATTCTGAGCAAAGTTTAGTGTAATATAATATATTATTATTTAAATACTGTTTACGTATTTTACGGTTATTTGTATAATTTTTGGTGAGTTTTTTTGTTGTAATTAAACCCTCATAAAATATTCAATTAGATATAACTCATTTAAACTTCAATTGTTATAACAAATATAACTCATTAAAAATAAACTTAAAAGAAATCAGACAATATTGAAAAAAATCGTATGATAATTTATTAAAGTGTGTATAAAAAAAAATCCTGACTAACGATTTTTGAACTTTTGTTAGGATAATTAGGTAGGTATATGAGTAAGGTCATATTAAATTTTCAGAACTTTTTGTCAACTATTTTTGTGAAAATCTTGTTTACGGCGGATTTTTACCGATTTTACTCAGTTTTTCGATCGTTATTCTTGATTAGTAAAAAAACTATGGAGATTTTGGAAAAATGACCTCTCTAAAGTACCATATCAGTTCAATTTCGAACCTAAAAAGTTGCTGGACGAAACTTTTGGACAAGGATTTCTATACGAAAAAGTGTTTACAGAAAAAAAAAAAAAATAAAAAAAAAATAAACATCATTGTAAAACCGCACGAGATCTGCCGTTTGTGCCGCAGTCGTTTCTCGACGTATATCTCATCTGCACGTATATTATCATACGCGCGCTCGCAATGGCGGGCCGCCCGCACTGCCGAGAGACGATGACGACGACACAACGGACCACGCGGACCGCGTAATCTGCACACTCGCGATTCTTTTGTGTCGTCGTGGGCTTTTTGCGGCACACGGTACACAACAATTCGTTTTTTCACGTGCACCGCACAGACCTCTTTGTTGTCAGGTCTTTTTATTTATTATAAAATATTATTATTTAATTTTTTTTCTTTTCTTCTAAACGAGAGAACAACCAAGCAGCAGAAATGCGCGTTTTGATAACAGATTTTAATTGCACAGTACGCCTGTACGCGCTTACTATATACATACCTATACCGTATTTTATTTCAAATATTTTCTCCTATATAGGTACAACCATTTTATAGCATAAAATACTAATATGTATATTATCGTATATTGTATATATGGACATAATTATGTACATTAATGAAAAAATAAAAGAGCTTACAACATATTATTATGATTAAGGCGCTCACAGAAATATTTTTTAACAAACCTAGACATAAAAAAAGAACTGAATACCTAAATTATTCCATAAATTATACTCATTTTGTTTGAAAAACTTGGTATATCTGAAAAAAAAAGTGAATTTGATTTGGTGTCACATTTTTTAGAATTATAAGCTCACAAATAATGCATATTTTACTTCAGTCTGCGTGTAAATATTTAATTTGTATTTTTATAATTACCATGCATTTTAAAATTTGGGCGCCATTACTTAATATGTACTCTGGCACCTTTGGTGACCATCAATAGGTGGTAAATATCAGAGGCGTGCTCAGAAATTACAAATTAGGGGGGTACTATTGTATGTTCAGTAAATTTTAAGGAGTGTCATTTTTCTTTTAATTCTTTGTAAAACATAAATAATTTGATTAACAGAATTATTTATTATACTGCTAATATAAACATGTATAGATATGTATATTAAAAAAAAAATTAAATATCAAAATCTAGTTTTCTTGGTTTTTAACTAATTCATTTGAGACTTCTTTAGCTGTTAGTGGAACTTCTCTATGAACTGCTAACATAGTTAGGTCATTAAGTCAAGTCTGAAATAAATTGTGTTTTTTTTCATTATCACTTCAAGAAAACTGAATTTTACGGTATTATATCTATATATATATATATATACATTTATTATATATACATTTATGATTTATTTAATGTATTTTAAAGATGCATTATCTATGTATATTATTATTCAACAAACTAAAATACGATCAATGAGGGGGATTTAAACCAGTGGAAAATATGAAGGGGGATGGGTGGATCGCCTACTTCTTGGATTTTTAAAGGTGATATAACTTATATGTAAAAATTAAAATATATTAGTATATTATTTATCGTCATGGTTTTCTGATTATTTATCGGGTATTTTTTTTATCAAAGTTTCTAAATAGTAGTGATAATGATACAACATTTCATATTTGTATTATCCATAGCCCATAGAGACTAAAATAATACCTCTTACTCTATACTACTCTATGTCGGGGCCTATAAATGGTATTCATATATTTATCTGTAAATCTAAAATCGGTAACCGAAGATAATAATAATAATAAAGTTTTATTGTAATAAGTAATTTAGTCCTGTTGACACGATCATTCTGTTTTATTGACTGTTATCAGTTAAGTTTATTAAAAGTATTCACTTTACCTATACAAATAATATAAACGCTCGTACATATATAGTATTTGCTTCACATTATTAATTGTGTTCAATTCGCATAAACTGTGAATTAATTGTTTAAACTTTAATTTTAAAGTAATGATTTATTATTATTATTGTAGACAGATTTGCCAATGAAAAAAAGAACAATTACGCTATAAAAATGTTTAAAAACATTTTTCTAATTGAATATTTCTTTGTATTTTTTTATTTTAATGATTTCCTATTTTATATTGATGAATTTATCAGTATTACCTTCATTTGTGGAAAATAAATATAAATATTTATAATATGCTTTTAAATTTTTAATTCAGAAAATTTAAGTAAACTAATATTAATTTCTGCATTTTTCCCGATTCCAATATTCTTTTTAATTCTCGGTCAACCCCTATTATCCAGTCTATCATTAACTTCATCCTCGCTGCGGGCTTCCTAATATAAATATATATAAAGAAAAAAGCTGGAAAGTGAGATGATGGTGGTACAAGTTCGTCCTTCGTCCCTTCGGTCCTCGGACAAGATATTGGTGATGAATGTATTAAGTTTTAAAGAAATGATGACTCATTTCTTAAGTATAAAACGATTCTGAGCAAAGTTTAGTGTAATATAATATATTATTATTTAAATACTGTTTACGTATTTTACGGTTATTTGTATAATTTTTGGTGAGTTTTTTTGTAATTAAACCCTCATAAAATATTCAATTAGATATAACTCATTTAAACTTCAATTGTTATAACAATTATAATTTATAACTCATTAAAAATAAACTTAAAAGAAATCAGACAATATATCCTTCGCTTCACTCAGAATCTAAAATGTAAATGCATTATAATAATTGTATTGCTATAATGTTCTTAATAAAAGCAAATTAAATAAAAAAAAATAAAAAAAATTTCATTTTGTATATATTTTATCATAAAATGTTAAAACTACCGACTTATTTGTGTCGAGGGAATTCTGCGACATTTTAAAGTTTGAAACCGCCCCTGATTTGACTGGGCTCCAGCTACGCTACTAGTTTGATGCCCCCCCCCTCTCGCAAGCACGCCTTGGGATAATTGATATATATTGTTTAGCAATACAGCTCTGAATCTCGTACAGTGTGCGTATTGTGTATACTCAACAATGTTGTATAAATGATAAAGCTACGCTTAGAATTTCCCAAATTACGTAATACTATACTATAATTAGGTAGCACTAGCGGCTGGTTTAATCTTTTTATTAATGTCAATTAATATGGGCTGTATAAAAAATACGATTTATCCCACAGAAACTACAAAATATTTTTTAAACACTCTAATAATATGTATCTTTTAAAAAAGTAATATTTTTAATACTTGCTAGTAAAACGTGTCTAGGCATTTTTTTCAATTTTAAACTGACTAAAAACTTTCATACACAACGTTAAAATGAATAAATTATTGCTAAATACTTAATTAAGATTGAATAAGATTTAAAATCAATAACGTTTATAAAATGTTATTCAATCATTTAAATTTTCAGTGATTTCCTAATATACTAGATTGGTCATTACTCATCTGCATTTATTACTTACCAATCGTACTGCACACAATTTTAGGTGTTAGTTGTATATGTTTAACTAGTATATATGTACAGTTATATATATAGGTAGAATACTGAATAAGTAATTGTATTAATACTTAATAGGTATAGTTATGTCAAATTCTAATTTTTCGATTGCATCGATCGTGTTGATTTATAAATAAAATACAACTTATACTTACATAATATGTATATATTATATGTGCATTTAAATCATAGATCTTGGAAACAGATTTAATTTGTCTAAAATCTATTATCCAAATTCAAATTCCGTAGATAACCTATGTCCTATGTCATTGACGATGCACAAGTTTTTTTACGTGTATTGTTGATAAACTGGTACTTATATAGTTACTGTATAAGTAGAAACAGTACAAGTATGTGTATAGTAACATTATTATTATAACAGTTATTTATTTTATTTATTACGCCCAAGAGGCATAATATAAGGCGTAATATTGATCGAGTATATTGGGTTTACATATTAATTAATAATTTTAAATACTGAAATAAAAATAAATGTTTCACAATAATTATAATAATCATAAAAACCAACTTAAGTATAAAGATTTATTATGTTTAGATAAATTAATATGTATATTTACATGATATTCAACTCGTTTAATACGACTTAAATTTGCATAATATCCATACATATTTAAGTAATTACTGTATCGGCCAAATTTTTAAATTATATTTATCGTCATATTATTTGTGAAATTTGAATTCTATACTCGCCTATCAAAAATGATAAAACTACGGAGTTTCAACTATCTTTATATCGGTATAAATATAATTACATAATATTATTTATTCTAAATTTGTATATATTAGAAAGTATCAAAGGAAGAATGTTGCTTGAGTTAAGGAGATCTAGAGTAAATACCTATTCAGGATGATACAATAAGTTTATTGATTTCGAACTAATATTACCTCTATCAGTACACATATTTTTTGTAATTAGAAGACGACATTAAATTTATTCTATTGTACCATGTTTTTTACCATGAATATACCGGAATTGTAGTATAATTAGATAATTATTTATTATGTGTATATATTAATAATGTATACATTATAATAAAATATTTACATATTGAAAAGAATGAAAAAAGAAAAAAACGTGCTCATAACGAAATACAAATATTATGGAAGTATTGAAATGGTTTACTGTTTTCTATTTAATTATATTATTATATTATTTGTATAGGTATAGTGATATTATTAATATTATTAATTACAGATGAAACGTTCGAGTTTACTTCATCGACAGAAACTGATACCGATGACGAAAATCAAATGAAGTTAAGCAATGACGAGAATTTAGACAATAAAATATTTTGTGAACCTGGTCATTATTTGAAAGGTTTCACATCACTACAGATTTTTTAAACCAAAATCCAACAGAATGGTAAAAAAATGTCAACTTTCAAAAAAGTCTATCTATACTTAGTCAAATTAAAGTCGTAAATGATACAGCTGAACGAGGAGTAAAATTAATAAGTGATTTCAATGACAAAATCACAAAAGACGAGGAACAAAAACAATTTTTGATGCAGACGTTTATGACTACAGACGTAAATATCAGGACGCGAAACGAAGTACACTTTCAAAAGAAATTTAATAAACAAATGTTTTAAAGATTATAAGTACTTATAGATTGATATATAAGCCATTGAATATTTTTTTCCTATTAATTTGTTTTAATTCATTAATTGTTTACAAAATATGGTTTGTTCAATTGTTGATAAATAAAAACATTTTTTGTGATATATAAGGAATTTCAACCCTCTTGAGGCATGTTTTAGGGTTGTACTATCGTAACATAATTGCATATATATTATTTGTGTACAGTTTGGAAATAAATGGTAGCGCAGTTAAAATGTATCAATATAATCTTCAATTATAAGAACCACCCTAATATATATATGTATATATGTATATCACGCCCTAAAGTCAAAAAGTACAGATTTAGTATTACCTTAATCATACAAAATGATTAAAAATGTTATTAAAATTCGGTTCAGTAAATTAACATTATCAAATAAGAAATCAAAATTGTTTAAACGGTTATTATAATAATTTACAGTACGCTTGATAGAGCTATTTCGGACAAATTTTTGTTTACAAGTTACAACGTGGAAATTATTTTTTATGCGTAGATTTTGAATGAATCATGAAATTGTATTGTTTGGCGATTTGGGACACACTACTTTACAGTTTAGTAATTATAAAGAAATAGAACATCATTATAACCACGCCACGATATTATAGTTCATACAGTTTTTTAGTAGATTTTCGGCTAAGTTCAACGGGAAAAATATCAAGGTATTTGAGTAATTATATGATTATTATATATTATATATATTATATTATATAGTATATTATACCCTAAAAGTGGACTTTTTATTATTTTATCATACATGAATTTAAAGTTTAAATATCATATCCAATCTGAAATATTATTAATATTAAATTGTATACAACGTTGTTGTAATAATATGTAGGCACTGCGTGCAGATTATAGTGTTAAGTCGCACGACCCGATTGTGCGTTAAAGATTAATCATGGATGCAAAAAATAAAAGATAGAAGGTGTTTGAAATGGACAGTACTATATATATATATATATATATATATATATATATATATATATATATATATATATGTATATATATATTATATTCACATATGTACTAACACGTATTACCTACCTATCTATAATAGAAACTCGGTGATCATTTTTTTATTTTATTAGATAATGATCGCAGACGGATCGATAAATCAAATTTGAGTAGGTAGCTTTTTGGATGCTCGTCGTCGTGACCCTGACTGACAAGAGAATAATAATATAATGAATAAAAACAACTGGCCTATTGTTTTCATGCGCTGTTTTTCGGTTTACGATTATGCATTATAAGGGCGAGAACACGCCCACCCGACTATCATTACCAACACTAGAGAACACCGTGAGAGAGTATTAATAGTTATAATTGCCGTCGGTGTTCCTGCTCGCTACAAGAATGTTGTTGGGTTATTTATGCATTTCATTAAGGTAGAAATAAAAAAAAAAAATAATAATAATCTTTCGAATGAGCGATATACGTTTTTATACTCACACGCACGACGCACAATATAGGTACACACACACACACACACACACACACACACACACACACACACACTTATTATATATATTATATATGAGAACCTATATTATAAATGTATGTATGTATTATTTTACATTACATAGAAATATAAGTTATATCTGTATACAGGCACGTCATACAAAACATTTATACTTAAGTAGTCATCTGTAGTTTGTATGTATATATTTATTATACACATTAGGCAGGTAAAATGAAGAGGAGAGCATTGGACTATAGCCCCCCCCAAAATCGACTTACCAATAACATAGGTATATAAGTATAATATATATTATATGAGTGGGTGTATTTTGATATTTAATACATATCTACCGGTTATCAACATTATCCAATATTGACTACCAATAGCAATAGATTTATCAATACCAATATTTTACAATTACTTTTAATCATTAGGTATACATGGAGGTACATATTATGTTTTGTTCATTTAGTTGTTTGATGATATTAAAAATATAATTTTAAAATGAAGAACCACCAGTGATCAGGAATGTCTGGTTGATTTATTTTAGCTAGGTACTATAAAATGCACAACAGGGGATATTACGTTAAATTGAAGTCTAAATACGTCTAAAATATATTGTATGGTTTTGAATGGCGAAACAAAATTTAATTTCCATTTTTAATAATAATAGCCAACATTTATTTATGATAGTTAAAACTAATGGTTACATTGTGATAAGCCATGCAAATGCAATATTCATGTCTAACCCCTGCATTAGTATCATTACTCAATCACATAGAGATGTCCAGAATAGGCCAGGTGCCAGGTGATGAAAACTGTAAATGCATCACCTGAGAATCGAAGTTAAAAACAATAATGTTTTATTCCATGATATAAGTATTTAGATAAGTAAACTTATCGTGTGATTTGAGTTTGAATTATTTAAGAAATCATACGAAAAACGTCACGGGTCGCAAGCGAAAGAGGTTGATGGCGGAAGAGGATTTTTTTAACGTCACGGCTATCGTGAACAAACAACGGTTTACAACTGTAATGCTAGCTCCACACTCTCGCCGAGGTGAAGCGAGGCAGCGCGAGCACGAGAATGTAGTCGGTTTACTCGTGTCGCCTCGTCTCGTCTCGTCTCGCCTCGCCTCGCCTCGTGCGCGCTCCACTCCGAGTCGGTAATTTGGTCGCGAGTCAAAAGGCTACGAGACACGATTTTGTACAGCCCTTAGAAAACAACTTAGAAACAACTGAGTGAGACACGAGACTGCACGAGAGTGTAGACTGTGCATTCGTGCACTGCCTCGCCTCGCGTTAACTTGACAAGACTCTCGAAGAGGGGACCTCGCGAGAGTGTGGAGCTAGCATAAAAGACAATAAAGACATTTTAATAATCAAGACGCAACCACATGTTATAAATTTATGATGTGAACAAATAATATAAATAATCGTGTGCAATGTGAAAGATAGCCTGATGAACCATCTCACGGCTTATCGGCTTTTCGATCGTGTTGTTGAATCTCGACAACGATTATTGACGTCACGGCGACGGCCTCAACTCTTCCGAAATCGGAACCGACGCGTCGACGACGAGTTTCCGCGGATGCGCGCATACGTGACGTATGACCACTGTGACGCGAGAACAAAGGACTGTCGCGGAACCGTCCGACAAAACATGACGGTCTCCCGACGTCTTCGTTCGCGAACACGTGGGAGGGGAAGGGATATAGCGATTGACGCGATGTCTATACAAAAAAATTCTCTGTGATCGCGAGACAGCTGCTGCCGCCGTGGGCTTGATAACGCGAGAACGCTCATTCGTGGACGAAAAATTAATATTTCAGTCTCGCGACGTCAGTAGAAATAAATAACAATATTATCTGTTCGAACGTTTGTTCGGTTTTTCTCACCGGTTATAACGACGACGGTGACGCGGTGACATCTTAACATCAACCACCACAAAGGTCAGACGATCCACCATTTTGTTACTCCGTCGACGCTCGTAAGTCTATAACATCAACCAAAAAAATATTCGTATTAATATTATTACGTCACCCGTCCGACGTAGCAACGGATC
Organism: Therioaphis trifolii; assembly: GCA_027580255.1. Taxonomy (NCBI): domain Eukaryota; kingdom Metazoa; phylum Arthropoda; class Insecta; order Hemiptera; family Aphididae; genus Therioaphis; species Therioaphis trifolii. The sequence continues at coordinate 40,924,131 of CM050409.1, read as the reverse complement.
AAGCGATTTTTCGCCCTTTCATTTTAATACGTTTTTTCATTTGATCGATGAAATGAATTATTTGTCAAAATGTATTATTCGTTATCAGTCATTGATTAAAACTATGAAAAAACGAAGCTAAGCGTAAATAAAATCATTACATGAATCAAATCCATTTCAAAGAATACTGCATCAAGTCGATAATATTTTTAAAAAATGAGATACATTAAAATTTTCTTTTTTTTCAAACAATTTCTATTCAAGAACGCAACAACAATTTGTCACATTATTGATCACAAGAGAACTCGTTTTCGAGTATAATATTTGTCTATCGTGTCCAATTCGAAAATGGAATAAGTGTATTTACCTATTTATACCTACTGACAATAACAATTTAAATATCTTTAGTCCTTACATACGTTGAATTATATTCATAATTAGTTTCATGTTTGATACCTTATTAAATAAAATGTATTGAATTTCAAACCCTTCTATTAAAAAAGTACTTTTTTGAGTTGTTGCAGTTTTAAACTGGATGGTTGATATTACATTGTTAAAAAAGTTTTTTCGACTTTTAAGGTTAAGATGGTGGCAGCGTGTTTAGTTTCGTTTCGTTTCGTCTATCATACCAGAAGTATAGTAATAACTAATAACTAATAATACTATTTAGAACTAATATATATGATGGTGCCAGTTGCGGATCTAAGGGGGGGGAGGGTGAAGGAACATTTGCCCCCTCCATCTACCCATAGTAATACACTAAGACCCGAAATACCTAACTTAATTAATAGAATATTGATAAATATTTTCACTTATTATTGGAGCGTGGTCGTTATTCGTAGCATTGGTGCTCATAGCTCTCTCTCTCCCACATTCATACATTCGCTCAAATTAGGTATATCGTACTTTTGCTTTTGCACTCCCCCCAAAATTAATTTCTGGACCCGCCACTGGGTGGTGCTTAAGTTCAGCTCACAAACGTATTATTACTGTCGAATTTCAGAAAACAATATCATCGTGAGAATTTTTGTAAAACGTCGACTGATAATAAGTCACGATTATTAAAAAAATAAAATAAAACGAAGCTTCTTTTGACGTCTTCGTCAGACTATCGTCTGCTGAAGAAACGTATCACGCTATCGGAAATATTATTTTGATAAACGAAAATGATAAAACGTGCGATATAAAAATACAAAACCCTAATAATAAATTGATATAACCAATGATTGAAACTGTACGATGAGAGTCGATAATTTTTCCTTACACGTATTCGTTTTTCGTCAGTGATAGATTCGCCGCTCCACTGACTCGCTCGTTCTGTGTTTGCAGGGAAACCCGAGACGCCAGTCCTGATCGCGTGTCGTCCGCAATCATGACGCATTTCGTTGGGCCCACCGCCGCCGCCGCGTTGAACTCACTCCGAGACAACGTGCACTTGGCCGGCCGGACCGGTAGCGGAGGCACGTGGTACTATCCGCCGACGGTGCTGGACGAGGACGGACGGTTGTGGGGCGACCACGCGGACCACGCTGACCGCGTGCTCGAGAACCGGACTGCCTTGCGCCATTGCTACCGGTCGCTGCTGCCGGACGCCCCGGCGCCCGCGCTGCTCGGCCGCGCCGGCCACGTGGCCGCTGTTGAGTCGTTCGTGGCCATCCTGCTCGTGTACTACCAGCCGTTGGCCACCGCGTCGCCACACGTCGTGCCCGCCGACCTGATCGCGCACACGGCCGTCCTGCTGGCCGAGGCCAACGTGCTGTACAACATCGCGTTGGCCATGCGTCGCTCGTGAAAAGGCCACGGGTCAGACGTGACGCGTGCGGCGGGAAAACGGTTTTCCATTTTCTCGACCACTTCAAATCATCACAACTGTACAGTGTCGTGAATAACGAGAAGTAATATAGAGAAGTTTTTGATTTTTATCAATATGTCAGAGTTTTTTTTTCCGCTACATTATATAATATGTTAGCCCACGTGTGCCGAATTTTCGGTTCCGGTAACTAAAGTGGTTTTTTAAAACGACTACTTGTTATGTCGTGGCCTTGTTATTTAAAAATTGAAATGTTATTATACGTCACACGAAGTAACGAATCGTATACATATTTCGTTCGTTTAGCTGTAACAAAAAACATATCTTCCAAACATAATCTCTGCACGATCGATGCCTCATGTCAACTCATAGTTGAATACGACAGTTATTTAATAAGTGAATTTCCTGTGCGCCTACATTTTTAAATTTAATATCTTAGTGTTATCGGACACTATTCATTTGGTGTGCATTTTTTTTCACGGGAACCATCGAACGGGAACGATCGAAAACGATATCAAAAATCAACATTTACCAACTCGCTTCATATCCGCGTGTTATATTTATTTTTTTGCATTATTTAAATTTCTATTAAAATGGACTACAGACACGGGCTTAAAATAAATTTTGGTTGAGCTATACATTACCTATTATCATTATAAATAATAATAAATAATGTTATTTATAATCAATGCTATTATATTTTATCTCGTATTTTATATAATATTTTCTTTGTCTGTAAATTATTTTAAGACGATAATTATATTGATAGTATAATGTACCCATCTGATAATTTATTCCAATATTGAGTGTTTTTTATTTTTTTGTAACACGTTGAAAATTTGAACTTTACATTTTATAGTAAAATAATGCCTTGCTTTAATTTCTAAAATTATTTTAAGCTCGCATTTAGTTTTTTTTTTGCATATTACAGAGTTTTTAATATAACAGAACTTCTTGTAAGTGACAACAAGCTTATTTTACAACACGTCTCTACATAGATAATATATTGTATCATTTGAAAACAGCTTCTATAGATATATAACGACGTATCATAAAATCACACGCATTTTATTATTTGCTCACATCAACTACAGAGTTTATTTAATAACCGTGTAGAATTAACGATGCCATAATTAATGAAATAACATAAATGTAAGTACAGTATACATGAGTAATATTAATCTTCTTCTTCTTCTTCAGCTTATCGGCCCATTAAGTGCCATCGCTGCCATCACAAAACCTCTCCATTTCTCTCTATCGTATGCGTCGTCAAAAGATGACTCTTCTTCTATGTTTTTGATATCTTGAGCTATATAACGTCCACCCATCGGGTCCTCGGTCTTCCTAATGGACGTTTTTTTTCTTTTATTTTGTTTACTAAAACTTCTTTTATTACTTGTCCATCCGCTCTCCAAACATGGCCGAACCATTCTAGACGTTAAAAGCTTTTTATATACGAAATAACATCTGGCCTGTTATATAACTCCTGTAGTTCTTGATTTTTCCTTCTTTCGTAAATTTGTGATTCTGTGTTGAATTTCGGGCCGTATATATTTCTCAGTACTTTTCTTTCGAAGGTCATTTGTCGTTTGCTGTCTCCTTTGGTCAGTGACTAGGTTTCACTCGCGTATGTGATTATTGGTCGTAGATAGCTATGGTACAGTAGTGTCTTTGAGTTATGTGACAGTAGTTTTGATTTAAGGAGTCTCCTTATACTATAGTAGCATCGATTGCCGCATGTTATTCGATCATTGATTTCTTCATGCATGTCGTTTTTGCTATTTATGTTAACACCTAGGTACTTAAATCCCTCCACTTTCTTGAAACTATAGTCATCTACTGTTATGTGATCTATGTTTGGACTTCTTCTTGCTACCATTAAGTATTTCGTCTTTTCCTCATTCACACGCAGTCCTATGGTTTTACTTGCTTTCAAGAGTTTGGACGTAGTATTTATGACTTCAGCTCTAGTTTCTCCCATTACTACAATGTCGTCTGCGTATGCCAATATTACTCGTTCCTCACATATTTCCATTTTTCGACCGTCCCATACTTCTCTCATTGCTTTTTCTACTGCTAGATTAAACAAGGTAGGTGATAGAGCATCACCTTGTCTAAGGCCTGATTTTACCTCAAAGGTTTCAGACATTTCTTGCAGGAAACGAACTCTGCAAACAGTTCTATTGTTACATCCTTTTATAAGACTTACGTACTTTTTAGGAATGCCTAGTACCTCCAGTGCTTCCCATAGTTTGTCCCTATCAATGCTATCATAAGCTTGCTTATAGTCTATAAATATAAGGTGCAGTTCTTTATCAAATTCATAAAACTTAGCCATTATCTGTCTCAGTGTAAAAATATGGTCCAATGTCGATTTACTTTTTCTAAAGCCGCTTTGATATTCCCCGACTATTTCGTTAACATATGGGTTAATTCTTTCTAATATTAGTGACGTATACACTTTGTAACACGTGTCTAAGAGAGATATACCTCTGTAGTTCTTTGTTTTGGTCGGGTCCCCCTTTTTTAATATAGGACATATTACTGCACTGTCCCAGTCCTCTGGAAGGGTTTCTGTATCCCATATAATTGAAATCATCTCCATAATTTCTCTTCTTATTTCAGCACCACCTTTTTTCAGTAACTCGGCCACTATATTGTTTTCCCCAGGTGCTTTATTGTTCTTAAGCTTATTGATTATATTGTCGATTTCTTCTTGTTTAGGTTTTTCTATCTTTGGTTCTGCTGTATAGTAATAGACAGTTTCATTGTCTTCCTCTACTACTGGTTGATTTAAGAGCTGATTAAAGTATTCTTTGAAATGGCTCACTATATCCTTATTTCATCCGTGATTAGGTTTCCAAAATCATCTGAAAGTATTCTTGTCTGTGGTTTGAAACCAGCTTTGATACTTCCGCTTTCCTTGAAGAACTTTCTAGCATTGAATCTATTCCTTTCAATCTCCTCTATATTTTTCTTTTCATGTAACCGTTTTTCTCTCCTCAGAATTCTGTTTGTCTGCCTACTTTGTTCTTTGAAAGTATCAATATTTTCCTGTGAGGAATTTTGCAATATTCTTTTTCTCAATTCATTTCTCTTGGTTACGGTATCACTACATAAATCATTGAACCAATCTTTTTTTCGCTGCTTTTTCTCCATTCCCAGGACTTGGTTTGCACTGTTAGTTATTACGTGTTTAATTTGTGTCCATCTACTGTTTACACAAACGTTCAAGTCATTTGTATTTTCTATGTAACTATAAATCCTTTCTAGGTTTTGTCGTAGATTTTCAGCGTAATTTCTGCTTATTTCGGTATTTTCTAACGTTTGTACATTGCATCTTTCTCTGGCTTTTTTCGATGACATTTTCCATTTCACTGACAGTCTTAGAAAGAACTTTGCATACAGTAGGTAGTGGTCGGTATCTGCATCGGCTCCTCTATACGATCTCACCTTCTGAATGCAGCTACCATGCCTTTTGTTTATTAGTATGTGGTCTATTTGATTTTGCGTCCTACCATCAGGTGACGTCCATGTATGCTTGTGTATGCCTTTTCGGGGAAAATACGTGCTACTAATTATAATGTCTTTTGAAGAAGCAAAATTGACCAGTCTGGTTCCATTAGTATTACTGATGTTATGTAAGCTGTCTGGTCCTATTGTTGGTCTAAATCTATTTTCTTTTCCAACTTTCGCATTGAAATCCCCTACTATCATTTTTACACAATGTAATGGTAAACTATCATATACTGCTTCCAAATCTTCATAGAAATTGTCTTTAATGTCATCATATTTTTCTTCCGTTGGAACGTTGGTTCCGTTGTTACATTAATATATGTATTAATATGAGTAATATTAATACATTATAATACATAATTTAATGAGTTATTGAATTTAAAATAATCATGTAATGATATAATTTCACTTGTTATTTTACAAGGTATTGTTATAAAAAATTTAATATGATATTATTACTACTATAAATGTTATATTTATTTATTTTATATTTAAATGTTGCAACATAAGTAATGTATATCTATATTCTGTTAATATATCATACATAATGTTCATAATATAGGTACAAATCTGTTACAGAGTTATCTTATTTTTTATATCATAATTAAGTGCATCAATTATGGACATGGTAAGTATAGTATTCAATTATTATTATAACAACAATACATAAGCGATTTAAAAAAAGTAATATTCGGTACAATAGTAATTTGATTAGTTTAAATTTTCTTGATAGGTAACTATTTTTTAGTTTTTCTTGGTGTTTCTTCAGTTTCAAAGATTGTCAGCTGTGAGTTGTTAGTTCATTTTTTTAAATTAGTAAAAAAGACTGGAGCTCTTGAAATAAGTTGAAAAAATTTGATAGGGTGGAGTAGGTACTATAATTTAGGAGATGGTATAAAACACAATTTTCTGCGTAAACTTTTTATATAAAAAATAGAATAAACTATGTGTATACAGTATAAAACTAAATAGATAAACAAATATAATATTACAGAGGTATTGTATAAATTATTATGTGAGTTATAATAGACCTTATGATTTGACGAATAATTTATTTACATTACTTTTTACTAATAAAGTTATAAAATAACAGTATACATTAAATGAATTATACATATAGGTATGCTTGACGTTAGGTGTTGTGTTGTCAGAATGATTATTTTTGTCCGAAAACATGCAAAATAGCACACCATTCTTGAGATTGACCTTGAGTCTTAAAAGCAAAATTATCGTGTGGAATAGGTATCATAAATGATTATCTCATTTGTATAGAAGTTTATCAGTAAGATCAGTAAGATCATCAACAGACAATAGTAGTAATTTTTTACGAACGGCTCTGTGATATATGGGCGTCACTTTAATTGATACTAGATGTTGGTGAAGTTATGGTTAAAATGGTCATTTCTGAAAAACAAATTTAATGATGTATAGTTGTAAATATATTTGATTTATATTAAAAACTCTTAAATAAAATTAGTGAAATGATTATAATATAATATTAATTTCTTTATTGTAATTTTATTTGAATAATTTTTGTAATTACTAACTTTTCTGAGTATGGTTGGATTTTGATAGTCAAAAATTATTTGAAACTATAAAAAATCATAAAATTTCCGATCTATTGAGTTACTGGGAGGAATTTTTGGACAAAGTTTAAGTGAGCAAAGTGTCTCGAGGAAAAAAAAAACATTGTAAAACCATAAGATTCTTTGTTTTACTCAGAATCAAAAATGGTATACCTATTTTTTAAATACGTATTCATGACTTTCAGTTATTATCGTAGTAATGAGCCAAAAAAGTGGACATAATTTTTATACAGTAGATATTTACATGTATGTATAATTAATAATTGTAAAAATTGTATATCACCTATGGCGACGTGACCTAGACCTTTGAACTGGAACATCACTACTTCGACTGCGCGTCTTTTCCCTAAATTTCGGTGATAATCGTTTATTTACAGGTGAAAGACTACGGTTCTTCTGCGCCGTGATCGGAACTAGGTGGCGCTTACGAAGTAACGGAGACTTGATGAATATTTATCTACTAAAATATGTTCTTATTATGTCTGAAAATAATAAGGCATTCTCCTTAACAATACACCTATATGGCTATATATTATAAATATTATAATTATTGTACACATGTTTGAACATATTTATGTCTGTAGCCCATTTGAACTCAAGTATATATTGCCATTAAAATAAAAAATATATTTAAACGATATTGTTATTTTAAATACATACGATTTGAATGTCAGAATAATATGATTTTTTTTGAAATTTTACAACACGATTAGGTATTCATTTGTATAAAATACTAAACATATTAAAAAAAATAAACAATCAGTATTGATAGTAAATTTTAAAATTTTAAATATCTATATATTAGCATAATCACCTTATTCACAGAAGAGTAGATTTACATTAGGTAATAATATGTGGAATGAATTGCAATCTACGATCAATATTTAGTTATACTGTTATAATTGAAACTTACCTTTTACGGATACTTAAAACAGGATAACTATTTCCATGCCAGCTTGGACTGTGTATTCTATAAGATTCTATTGGAAATACATGTTTTACTGGTGACAATGACCAATTGTTAGCAAGGATACGACGTCCGCTACATTTATTGAGTAGCAACGGAGATCTAATAAAGGAATAAATTATTTATTTTTGTTAAAAATGTTTTTCAAAATTAAAAAAAAAAAATCGTACTCTGCCCCATGGGGTATTCTTAGCTCCTCGGATAAGTTAAGGGGGATTGAATTTTTATTGAAATGATAGATCATTTCTTTAGTTAAATGATTCTGAACAAAGCTTCATAATTAAAATAAATAATAATAAATTAATAATAAATAATAATTAAATAATAAATAATCATAATTAATAAATTTTACCATTTTTCGTCGAATTGTCGGTAAATTTTTTTAAAATGATGTTAAGTTTTTTGTTCACCAAAGAAGACATTTTTTTTAACCAAAAGTTTCAAAACTTATTGTCCTATCTGTATTCTAAGTTTTATTATAATTATTGAATAGAGTAATTTTTTCAAATAAATTGTTAAAGTTAAAAATTGACATAATAACAATTTATTACGTAAAAATCGTATAATAATTTACTTGAAATGTTTATAAAAAAATCCTGATTCACGAGTTTTGAATTTTTTTTAATATCGCCAGAAAAAAGTATGATTATGGTCATTTTGAATTTTAAGAAGTTTACAACAAATATTTAAAATTTTATTGAAAATTTACTTAAGAGAAACGTGTTATCATCAAGGATCTATTTTAAGCTCAAAAATTGACAAATATTTTTGAAACTTTTTTTAAAGTATGTAATAATTTGTCAATAATTTATGTCAAATAAAATGTGCAAATTTCGAGTTTCTAACAAAATAACTTTTGTAGTTATGACGAAATTACTAAAGTTGATCTAATGAAAGTGTCATTAACCGCAAATGTCGACGTTTTTGCTGTTTTTTCTTACGCCTGGAAAAACTGTTGAAAGGAAAAAAAATATCCAAAAGTACCATCTACATATTATTTACGATCTATAGAGTTGCTGGATGAAACTTTTGGACAAAGTTCAAGGGAGTAAAGAGTGTCTCTAGAAAGAAAGAAAGAAAGAAAGAAAACAATTATAAACATCATTATAAAACCATAAGATTCTTTGCTTCAATCAGAATCTAAAAAAACCTTTTACAGTAGGTATTGGTACGGTGTGTGGATTTCGCAATATTGTAAGTATATACACTTTTTATCTTAGGGTTTTTCAAATCAAATATTATTTAAAAAATTATCAATATTTTTCCATAAAAACCTTATACATTTTGTGATCGATAATCTGATAAATTAAGTTGAAAGATACGAAGCTGAGTGCCCAGATCTCGAGTCAAATAGTCCTCAGAAGGACTGTTTCCTGGTTGAGAAGTGTTGTTGTTGCTCATGGTTGCTGTGAGGTTCTAAGAACAGTACAGCAGCCGGTGGTGGTAATTCTTTAGCCATCTAGGACGTTGCCCGAGGTACACTACGTGGAAGCGAATTACCTTTGTACCCCAACGAGTAATAATTACGACCGTTTTGTCGGTATATTGTTAAAGGAGCGGCAAAGCGCTGTGTACCCCGAGGTTATAGACGAGATTATAGACCATGTTGGAATCCTGAAAGTAATCAACTTTATACAGAATACCAAAAAAATAGCACAACTGAGCTTGCAGACATGCTCCTAACTTCACTGGCTAAATCACGTAAAGAAAGATGGATTGAGACGATGGAAAAGCTAGATTTCAAAAACTCCAGTAGAGAAGCCTTGAATCTGCTCCGCAGACTTGAACCGAACCCGACAAGAACAAAATCGATACCGAAAATAAAACCTGATGAATTTGCCAACAGAATAATCGAAATGACCAGAGCTACGATGGATGAAGAAACAGCAAGAAAAGTCACTATGAACCTAAAAACTAAAAAACGTGATGCGACGGACAGATCTAAATGGGCAGAGAATTTTGTCTCTGAAGAAGTACAAATAGCTTTAAAAAGTGTAAAAACTGGTAAAGCGGCGGGACTAGATGGTATTCACCCAGAATTCCTTAAGAACTGTGGTCCCAATACAAGAAAATGGTTAGCCGACTTTTTCTCCGACATATTATGCTCGGGTAAATTACCAAAATTATTTAAAACAACCAAGATATTAGCGGCTCTAAAACCAGAGAAGCCAAATGACGACGTAAAAAGTTACAGACCCATATCGCTACTAAGTGCAAGTTACAAGCTACTCGAGAGACTAATCTATAACCGAATATCGAAAACCATAGATAAGGTCTTGCCGCAAGAGCAGGCAGGGTTTCGCCCACAACGAAATTGTTGTGACCAAGTCATGGCGCTAACCACTCACATCGAAAACGGCTACGATAAAAAACTAAAAACAGCTGTAGCTTTTGTTGATCTGTCCTCTGCTTACGACACAGTTTGGCGAAAAGGCTTATTATCTAAATTCCTCGATGTAATCCCCTGTAAAACATGACTCACACTACTTAACAACATGCTCAATAATAGACAACTAACCGTCTACATAGGAGAGGAAAAAAGTAAGACGAGAGTGCTAAATAACGGCTTACCACAAGGATCGGTCCTAGCACCACTATTATTTAACCTGTATACAAAAGATCTGCCTTCAACATCTTCCAAAAAGTTCATCTATGCGGATGATATAGCCCTGGCTAGTCAGAGCACAAGTTTTGAGGGACTAGAAGAGCCCCTAACCAACGACTTTAATAAGTTAGACTCATATTTTAAACGGTGGAGACTAAAGCCCAATCCAACAAAAACGGAAGTAACAGTGTTTCATTTGAATAACAAAAAAGCTAGTCAAGAAATAAATATAAACTTTGGCGGTCAGGAAGTACGAAATACTAAACACCCAAAATACCTAGGAGTGGTTCTAGATAGAACACTCACTTATAGAGAACACCTAACCAGACTATCAGCAAAAGTCAAGACACGTCAGAGCATCATCTCAAAGCTATCTAGCTCAACATGGGGAGCTGATGCGAATACATTACATATAAGCACGCTATCATTAGTGTATTCTACAGCTGAGTATTGTGCCCCTGTCTGGCTTAACAGCGCCCACACAAAGAACGTAGACAAACACCTTAATGCGGCAATGCGCACAATTGGTGGGTTGACAAAGTCTACACCACTAAAATGGTTACCAGTGCTTAGTAACATTGGTCCGCCTAAGTTACAAAGAGAACAAGCACTATTGCAAAAATGGAAAAAGTACACTAATAACCCCTTCCTTCCCATACACACGGACCTGACTGCATTAGAAGGTGCTCAACGACTCAAGTCGCGTAAACCACCATGGAAAACAGCAAGGGATCTCATCAAAGATAAATTCAATATAAATTCTAAATGGGAAAACGATTGGACAATAGAAAATCCTGATAACCAAAAACTGGTGACAAACCCAACTATCAAACAACCGGGATTTGACCTCGAAAGAAGTACTTGGGTAACACTAAACCGTATTAGAACTGGTCATGGTAGGAGTGGTCACATGATGTATAAATGGGGACTGCGTGACAATGAAACATGTGACTGTGGCTATGAATCCCAGACGATCAATCACATCATCACTGAATGTCCAATCCACGCATTTAAAGGCACCATAGAAGATATCCACCTGACGAAGGAAGAAGCGGTGGAATGGATGAAGAACCTAGATGTGAAGCTATAGCATGACCCTTACATTCACAAAATGGGGAACTTCTTATCTATTTTGTATTTTATGTTTTATCACTGTTGACCATCTTTTTATTTTAATTATGTAGATGCTATATCTTTTAATATTCTAAGTGTTGTTTATGTTGCTCATTGACGCCATACGAAATAATAATAATCTGATAAATTCGTTTTTATCAATTGATTCGCCACATATATTTCTATTTATGGTTCAAGTTTCATAAATATTAACTCAATCAGTGGCGGATCTAGAATTTTTTTATGGGGGGTGCTTAGGTTAAGGTATAAATGTATTCTGTATACTACATCCTGATGGCATGACCTTTTTTTAGTTCTAATAATATGCTTAATATTTAAATGGATAAATATCAATGACAACTTTAAAAATACATTTAAAACGTATACCTTTATTTAAAAAAGAAATCTCTGTAGTAAAAAATAAAAAAAAATAAAAAAAAAACAATTTAACAAACAAATTATTTCACATCATTTAACAAAAAATAAATAACAATTTTTAGGTCATGGTTTTTATGTTCTGAATGTTCTGATCCTAAAGCAACTGCGAGTGCATTTTTTTTTCAACATTTACCAGCTTGAAAATATCCAGAAGCGTTAAATGCAAAGCAATTGATTCTATTAAAGTATACCAAAATTAAAAAAATTAATTCACTTCAAACTTACTTCAGTTTGTAACTGTTCACTATCATTATCCTTTTTTTTTTTTTGGAAATAAGAATATATAAGATTTTTTCTTTTATTTTGTTCCATTATTAATTTTGTATAATAATTTATAATATGAATAATTAACTATAGGTACTGTTATTTACAAATGTTAGTAATAAATAATAAGTATAACACAACGAATGAACAAAATTTTATTTTCAAATTTATGATAACAAAACGACATACAAATACAAATAATACCCTGGATTTAAATTAAAATAATATAATCGGTATTCAGTGATAACATTATAAAAAAAAATTATAGTTATAGTGATAACTACTAGGTAATATTATCTACATCGTGAAAATATCTATGCTTTAAACAGTGTGACACAAAACACAATATTCATGTCTGATACCTGTGGGTTGTGAATTTGTGATTTGTCGTTCTATTTTCAGTCACTCCTGGTCCTCACTTATCAGTATTCAGTTTCAGTAGGTATTGTTGAGGGAAAATAACTTATAAAAACAAATATTAGTTTTCTTTTGTAACCAATTTACAGGGCCGGACTGGCTATTTTTGGCCCGGGGTGCAAAATTTATCAGGGGCCCGTATTTCTTTTCAAACCTACCTAAATTAGGAAAGAGTCCAGAAAAGTGAATAAATACATAAAAAAAAAAAAAATAAGAATAGTTAATTTTTTGGGAGTAAGAATAGTATGATGGAGATATGGATATAATATAGATACTTATAATAACAATTTATACATTATGTGGATAACTTATAGAGTAAATGTATTTTTAGAAGATTTTTCAATTGCAGCAAGCCAAATGAACATCTGTATTTTATTGAAAACTCGATTTTTACGTAGACATGACTGATATAATGACACGATGTAACATTATAAATATATTAACAACAGTATTGTCGATCTTTTTTATAATTTATCTTTACATAATAAAATATTACAATAAAAGTTAAATTAAAAAGGGCCCCGACTGTGATAATCAGTCATAAATACGAATCGGGGCCCGGGGTGCTACTTGGTGTATAGCACCCCGGGCCAGTCCGCCCCTGCCAATTTAGTATAACGTACCCGACCTACTGAAAAGTACAAATAGCGTAAAATTTTTGTTTTTAACCGGGTAGCAATATACCAAGGGGGGTGCTATAGCACCCTAGCACTCCCCTCTGAATCCGCGCCTGAACTCAATTAATTATTTTTTATATGCATTTTAAGTTTTAATTACTGCTCGAATTATTCTTTTCTCGTAAAATGTCAGATTTATTTTTGTTTCATAAAATTTATAATGTTTAGTTTTAATACTTGATACTTTTATACGAGCTTCTTCATAAGTGCCCTTAGCTACATTTACATTTTCATAATAATTATATGTTAAGTTCATTTTTTTATTTAAGCTAAAAATGTCGAAATACGGTAAAATAGAGCATTTTAATGGATATTAAGTAGGTACTCGTATAAAATCGACATGCATTTTCCTTGTTATTATTTCAGTGCTTTTTAACTTTAATCTTACAATTGAATCAATTGTTTATCATAAGGTTTTAATTTTTCGAAAAAATAACTAATTGATGCAAAAATTATTACTTGAGTTTAGCTCAGCATCGTTTTAAGAAAATAGAGATTTAAAATATCATTAATTAAAAATTAAAAAAAATATATTTATACTACCTCCATGTCACGTTTGTAAACATTTAAAGTGACGTATCTAAGGTTCTGTACACTTAACGCCATTATCTTGTCCGAGTACCGAAGAATACCCGTAATGCGAAATATGTCCGGCTCTTTTGTACATTGGGGGATCCGTTTTTAAAAATTATAAAATGCATATAATATTAAATTGTTTTTATTATTTAAACAACACTTAAAATGTATTATTAAATCAATACAGTATAATTTTATATTATAAAACAACTTATTTTTGTTAGGTATTCAAATCTAAAGTACAAGTAAAACTATATTTATATATTCTATATTGTAGTAAAATTATGAAAGGAAACGAATAGATCCCTTTCCTGGATATGTGTCTACATGTTTTTGAATTACTTTTTAACCGGCCTGGGCACCAATATTCAAGATTTTTTGTACATTTTATATACTTATTTAGACTAATAAAAATACAAGAAATACACAAAACAATTATATGTGCGTATAGATACAATTACAATCATAAATATTTTACCAAGTGAACGAAAAAAGTTTGTAAATGAATACTCTATGATACCAAGGATTTTGCGTCTTCAGTATATAGTGAAATTTGGAAAGTATTATAATTTATAATCAGTATTTTAACTAATGTTTATTATAATTAGATCTCACCTTCCACGGATGTTTAGATGAAATGAATTATTGACTGGTTCATCACAATTTGGACTGTGCATTCTTCTACGTTTTGCAGTTGATGATACACTTACGGCCGAGTTACGACGTTTATGATATCTACTGCACAATAATGGTGACCTCATTAGTGTATACATAAATAAAGTCGACTCGATATTGATTTTATTCTCAATTTATAGGTACGTTGAAACCAAACACAATATACATTGTACGCTTTGATGAAAATTTATTAAAATTTAGATGATGAAATAAAAATTTAGGTAGGTACACTTTGCGTTAAAAATCAAATAGAGATATACGGTATATACAGTATTATAAATGTTCGATACGGAGATGGCATTTTATTTTAGAAAGTTTAATATATTATACAGTCATATATTGGCGTCGAAATCGCGAATGAGTGCTAAAATTAAATATATTTATAAAAAAAAACAATTCAATGTATACAGTATACGTACAATATTATATTAGCATATGAAATATCGGCTTATATATATGGTAACAAAGTTAAAGATATGATAATAATAAATTAATTTATTTGTACAATGATTTTCTATAGTAATTGATGTATTCGATGAAAAAAAATTAAACTCTCACCTATTATTGGCATTTGAGTGATAGGACCTGTAATTATTTTCAGATACACTGCGACTCGGACTAGGCTTTTCCGTGCGTTTTGCGGGCGAAAAACTCATCGACGTGATGTGACTCACGCGAAATCTGTTACGCAGTAATGGAGACCTAATACGAACAATATATAGAGATCGATATTGTCGTATACGCCGATCAAATCGTACGCATAGACACAAAACCTAAATTTGAAATAAAGTAACACTTGGAAAATTACGGTAAGTTATCTATAACGGTCGAGTCACACGACCGTCACAGAGTATCCTTTTAATCTCCTTTCCTTTTACTTTTTATATCATTTGTCTTAACCTAATTACACATACTATTATTGCTTACGTACTACTTGACAATTGTTGTCTTATATTCTAAATGTTATATTAATTTGTTTTCTATTGCAAAATGTTTATACAGTTTTTGTTTTGTGTTATTTTTCTTATGTGCTAGATATTGTTTATGATATTTCTTAATATTACTTTGTACAATATTGCCTAATACTACAATATTATACAAAATTATTTTGTTCAGAATTTACTGTATCTAAAATTCGAAACACATATTGTTTTAGAATTAAAAAAAAAATAATTTGTTATCAGAAATAAATTAAAAACGTTTCACGTTTTCAACGTTTTGACCTTTGACAGATTTTCAGACGAAACAAAGAATCACTTCCGTGCACTTCACGACTTGCGTGCGGACCACGCGACGTTTTTCTGTTGGCTGCAGACTTTACAAATAGCCGTTTGACGGGCGAACAACTGTCGATAATTATTGTACGGTCCATGATCGCGACGTGACGCGCATAGTCGAGCGTCGTCCGACGAATGAACGAAACGGATAAGTATGTTAATATAGTGATTCTACGGCAACTATCGAGTGTCAAAATAAGATGATAGTGAACGTCGTCACTGAAATTTATTCTCGTTCGGCTGTGTCGTGTAAGTTAAACTCGAACGGGAATGCAATTCATGTAATAATTTACGGTGGACGACTTACACCAAAATTATTGTTACAATAATACAATATCATGCGTTTTGTGTAGCAGGCAAATGACGATTAAAATATTCGCAAGAAAGTTCCGTGCGTTGTCGATCGTTCGGACTACGACTGTGTTCAACTCGCGGGTATTAATTAAAAACACACATAGTAAATCCAATTAAATAGGTACGTTTCGCCATATTATTACACTGTTATCGCTGTATTTTCAAACGTTATCTGCGTTTAGCATAATATAATATTGTCTCTTCGTCGATATTCACGATATTGTGCGTTAAAACTCGTTTTGTGACTACGTTACGCTCGTATACTCAAACGAAATAATGCAACACGGTATAGGCACCTACTTAAAAGTATATCAGTGACTAGTTACAATCGCATTAGATTTTATTTATTGTACGGTTTATATCTTCGCGCGACTATTACATTGTAATAGTTACCATACGAAATCGACGATTTATTTTCAGTGTTAATTTTATAACACTGCACTGTTCCTATCTAAAATTAACGATTATGGTATAATTTTCGCAGACATTTAATTAGTTCAGTATTTGTATGTAACAATTAAAATTTAATAACATTATCATACTATGACATTGCAGCAACACGCGTATGGAAAGGAAATTTGATGAAAATTCTAGTAGTGTTTCATAACAAGTAGGTATATTATTTATGATGTCACATCTGTCGTACTATAATGATTAACGCGTAAAAAACACCACGGTAAAAAATCATCTTTTAAAATTATACATGATAATCATTGATATATCTAAATACCTTCTATTTTCGATTAAAATTTAACAATATAATATTTTTATAAGTATTAAATTATTAAAAGAAGAAAAACCGCGTTTTTGTACGAATCACTATGAGTATTAAATATGTATGATATTTTCAAGTAAAACAGTACTTTATTTTATGTTTAATAGTTTAACTTCACATACTATTATATTGCACCCATAACCCATTCACGTAAATCATAAATGGAGGGAGGTTATGCGATGGGCCACGGGACGTATTTTATCAGTATTCTAATTTTTATAAACGCGTGTATTATACAGGGAAAATAATCAAGATCTAATACGGCGAATTAATTTTTGAATATTTAAATTATAGGTGTAGCATATCACGATAACATATTTGATAAAACTAATGCATTTTTCATGCGTCGACTCTAGAACAGAAAAAACACTTGAAACCCATATTTTCCCCAAAAAATATTCCATTTCATCGAATTATGAAACGAATTTCAGTTTCCGAGGTCAAATATCTCGGAATTACAGATTATTTTTATGAATCATATATAGTATTACAACAAATATACTACTACCCGCCGTATATATGTACATACGTCATACATTTAGTTTTTTGGTGTGTACAATTATTATAAAACACACACGCTGCGACTCGTCAGGAGACAACTCTCCAGTCACCACGTCGTCTCGCTCCGTCTGCATCGAAAAATGTTCAGAAAACGACAAAATAAAAAAATAAATCCTTCATATATAGAAACGGAAACACGTGTTGGGAATGTGTGCGCGTGTGTATGTGTGCGCGTGTTAATTAACGCAATTAACATTACAAGAGGCGCCTACGTCGTGGGATTTCGTGAAAAAGTGTACATATGTGAGTGCGTGTGTGTATGTATTTGTACACGTATAGGTGTTGTATTGCCGAACGTGTGTGTATTTGTCTCTTCAAAAACGCAATGACGGTTTTCAACACCGTGTACCGTATAAAGGACACGTGACCGCCGCCGTCGCACACACTCGTATGATGAATTGATGAATATTGTGTGTGTGTGTGTGTGTGTGTGTGTGTGTGTGTGTGTGTGTGTGTGTGTGTGTGTGTGTGTGTGTGTGTGCGAGTCATTACTCCAAACGCAGTTGACAAACTGCTGCTATCGTCGTAAACCATATATTATATTACACATACTACAGTCCGTTCGTTTGACAGTTTTGTTCCCGGTACAAACGGCGCGGCACTTTTGGTATACCAAAAAACAGTATACATATATATTTCGACTACGGTCCATTTCTTATGGTCCATCAAAAGTTCTTCTCGTCGCTACGCGAATGCTACGATAAGAGAAAAAGAGAGAGAGTAAGAGACACGCGTGGGGGTGGTGGCATGACAGCTCGACGGCTGCTGCGGCTGAGATCGAGACACTTCTCCGACGCGACGAGACGTGGTGATGTATAATACGATGTTATGTTGAAAATTATAAAAAGTCGCGACGCAGCCGGTGTTCGTACTTTATCCGTGTGTATAATAATATCACGAGGCCCCGTGGACGGGACGGCAGGAAATCGTAATTAGTACTCGTCGAACGGTCTGACACGCATTATTAGTGGGCGCGCGAGTTTCCACAAAAAGTGCGTCTTGTCCCTGGGAAACGCGCGCGCGTGATGGCGGCGATCCGTCGACGCGTATAAAACTCAATTTCATTACACAACGCGTTTTCCTCTCGTAATACTATTTTATTGTTGTGTCGCACCGTCGGGTTAAATGTGTATTCACGTCGTTTAAACTATTCTCCGTATCTCATTGGATTTTTTGCGGTTCTTAGGGATTTTTTTTTTTTACCCACTGTCGAGTACGTACTCACGTTACAACCCTTCTATCTTCCCTATTAGTCATTAAATAGATAGCGTATATAATTTTCGAATAAAAAGTTTTTTAAAATTAAAAAAACTTCAAACTTGATGAAACTGTTTTTTTATTTTTGAAATATAATATCTTTTTTTCAGAATACTGTTATCAACAGTACCTATTTTATTTTGCTATCAAACATCGATATAAAAATATTGAGAAATTAATCGATCGATAGAATCAGTGAAAAACACTTCATAAGTACCTTCATTACTGTCTTAGATAAGCCAAGCCACTCGTTTATTTATTTTGAATTACTATGACATGAAATTTTATAAAAAATTTGAACTGAAATCTTTATTTTACTTAGGTTTTGGATCCTTCAATAACTTATGTATTTCTAAAAAAGTTTGTTTATTTATAAAAGGGTTTATTGTACCTACTCTTATACAGTTACACATGTATAACAGAAATATTTTTAAAAATAAAAAAAGTCCACTAATACAACATTATTTCCTCTACTATCATTTATATTGACACTAATTACACTAGTACCTTTGGTTGCTTCCATCCCTAATATTCTAATTTCTTCAACACTTTAGTTTTTAATCATCTAGTCATCTGAACACAGTGATGCAAACTAATCAGATGAGATAAAACTTAGAGTAATATTTTTGACAAGTTCCAAATAAGTATAATATAACCACCTACGATGCATGTTACAGAAATGACCATTGTTCTCTATTTAGCTATATGGGTTTTAAAACTAAGTATTGCGGTCATTCTGATTCGGATATATAGTGTGTGGATTCTATGCAAATATATTATGACCAAGTATTTATATTTGTTTATATTAAAGTAATGTCAGGCTCAGATATAAAACATATTTCGGCATCAAACTAGGATAAACGAATTTTTTTAATTAATCGCAACAGAAAAATACACAATAAATACGATTTGATGCTTGATTATAAAAGTACACAACAAAGATGACATTCATTAGAGTTTTATTCAAATGTTTGTATAAATACAAATTTAAATTTAAACAATAATTTACTGCGTGTTTATATGAATATAACTTACAAATAAAACAAAATAAAAAATTATAATATATTTTACTCAAATACATCGAAAAGGAGAAATTATCGTTTTTCTTTTTCTATCCTTAGACATAGCTTCACAATAATTATAACACTTTGTATCGTAAATCTCGTGAAACTAGTTACTTATAAATAATTTTTCGGTAATTGTAAACATCACTCAAGATACAGGTAAACACAAATCAGACATTTAAACTGCGCCCCATTGGTTATCAATTAATAAAAATCATATTCTATTATTTTAAAGATTTTATTTGAGTGTAGCTTACAATCATAATTCATACTGATGATAAGAAGCTGGGTGCAGTTTAAGTATGCCTCAATTTTTTTTCATTATTTCATAAACATGTAATAACTAGGTATGTATTATTATCATTCATGACAACTAAAGGTACTTTTCCGCCGGTTGGTGACCTTTGCGTTAAAATAATAATAATAATAATACTAGTAATACACTTCGGACGCGTGTCGTAAATTTAACGTGCCGTGCAGTCCACCGCAAATGCTACCATATGTTTTATTGTTTCAGTTTTTTTTTTTCGTTTCCTCCCGGTCAACGTGAGTGGCGTGATGCGATTCCAGTCGACGTAATGGAATAGATTTGGACGCGTCACGTACCGCAGCAGCGCGACAAAAAATCGCTATTATTATTAAATATATATTTTTTCTTCTCGATTCGCATTCGCGGACAGCGTGCCATATTATAAATCGCAGCGCGGACACTTGTAGGCACGTGTACACGACACGACGCGTAATAGAATGTAGGTTTTTTTTTGTCGACGAGAAAAATTCCGGGAAAACATCCAGTTAGGTTCGGATTTATATTATTATTATGTGTACTTTTTTTTCGCTCCCCCGGATTAATTAACGTTGACGAACCTATAATGATATATAAATTAATTAAAAACGTATTGCGACTCTACGCGAAAGTGCACAGCATCCCCGCAATATACGGTGTACGTCTACTCGAACACCGTATACATTCTGCGCCAACTTACAACCAAAGAGTCTCTAACCTACGGCTAGTAGGTCAATTCCGGGCAACGAGAATATTTGTCCGATACCTAACGTTCAATTTCCATTTATTAAACATATATTTTATGGTTATATTCATTATACAATTTTGTCCAATTTCGTTGATTATTTTTTAAGTATAATGTGTAAATTATAATTTATATAGCTAATACGGACGACACATATTTACTGTACATTTACTTTATTTCTTCACGATTTTTACTAAAAACCGTGTAATACAATACTGTATTACAGTTTATATTAAAATTTACTTTGTTTTGAACGTTTGCCATGAATTGTAATTTCACTCGATCTCAAGTCAGGTGTTTTTTTAGCCACTCTATTGATTCATTTGAAAATTTATTTCGGTTCAATGGCAGCTACATACTTAGATAGAGTTGTGTAAATGCATTCGTTCCTTTACATTTGAAAATAACGCAATTTGCCAAAACTACTGTTTGTTATATACATTGCGTTACATATTAGTCGGTTTTCACCTCTCCAATATTGCCTGGCTTAAATTTGTTAAACGAATGGTGTTGATAACAAAATCCATTATTTATTAGTAATGATTTGACCTTTTTGGATTTAAAATTTCTTGACATCATAATAGGTAGTTTTTTGAGTCAAAAATATAATTTTTATAGAAATAATTCTACAAAGAATAATAGTTTCAAATACAAAAGCCTTATCAATAACGTCTAATAAATGAGACGATGATCATTGAGATTTGACCAAAAATAATATTTTTGAAATTGGGCTACTATGACTGGATGCAAATTATTGAACTACAACTGCGTATTTTGGCCTTCACTTAATAAAACAAAAATTATTTAACTAAAATTACATATATAGAACTAACACTGTTAGACTAAACATTATCTTGGCCTTCTGAATTTAACCCTTTTATTCTGTTAGACTTATTTGGTTTGTCATAGTCTATGACTATTTTTTAAATATAAATTGATGTGATATAATTCATAAAATCGTACAGTTAATGTTTTCATTAAAATAAAATAATTAAATATAAATAGGATACTTATTTTCTTCTAATGGAGCGATAACAATCGCGAGCACTGCTCAAGAGAACAGTCGAAATAGATTTCTTAGCAATCGCACTTTAATATCCTATAACTCATAAGGTCAGTCAACGTAAAAACTTGACCGCGTCGGCGAGCACTAGATGAAATGCAAGTCCAACATCGTTTCGAAACATTTTAAAGTGAATTAATTCACCCAATACTTACAGCGAGAACACGTGACACTTACGTCATATTAAAACGAATAGCAAAATTAGTTGATGTTAAATAATAATTTTAAAATCTATTGAATCAATATTGTAATATCAAAAATTTATGAAACCCAAAAAATTTTGAAATACAAAAAAACATCGATTTAACAGTCTCATACAGACAACTATTGTAAAAACACAAGATTCGATTGTCACTCAAAAGCGATAAGGGCAAGTGACTACCCTTCTTTCTTTGTGGCAGCCGTTTTAAATAGTCGATGAAATTTTTATGTCTCACGGCACTTTTGTTCCATTAATCATGCGTGAGCGACTTATTATGATTCTTACCGTTTAAAAATATTTGATTTTCAACTGATAATTTCGTGTCATTAATAAAATCCTATATTACGAATGTTTGTATATAATTTTAAAATGTAATTTCTTAAGAGTTAAGATTATTGCTGAATGCTGGTCATATATTATACATGCAACATATGTCATGTCGTGTGTGTAACGTCCCCTCTTTACCACCTTCTTCTGGTGTTATCGGTCGGGTGTAAGATATGTTTATTTTTTACGAGGTCTCGGGGACTCGACCTCGGTGTGTGATACTTATAAATGCTATAGAACAGGGTTACCTCATATAAAAGTATAAGACGGCATATACATCCAATTAGTTAATATATTAACATAAATACGATACTGAACATGCAGATGAAGAATGAGTAGGTGAGCACCGCGGGTTGATCTTGAGGATGATGTTGTTGCTCTGTCCGACTGATGATCTTCGCATCTCTCCTCGGGTCCCTCTGCCCTTGTTACCATTATTCCCCGTGTTATATGCCCACACCGTAAACCCTTGGTCAGCATTCATTCATGACCTCATTACCATTTCCGCACACTCAACATATTAGCATTTAGCAGTTCTATACTTAAAGAGTGATGTACGATGTCGGTAGACGATAATCGTTACATGTGCAATGTATTACGATCCGAAATTGTAAATTACATTGCGAAAACGCATGACGTGCAGCAGAAACGTATCCTGCGGTCGTGTATTTATGAATTACCGTAATTTATTATCACGTTGAACTCTAAATCGGTTCGAAGAAAAAAATACGAAACGTTTAAAATTTAAATCATAGACGCTGGTGTAAAGAGATTGACTGCGTTCCACTCACACTCGTTTGATCGCAATTTGAATGTTTGAATTACGGTACCTAACTGTAATTATTCTTAACTTTGATTTCAATTTAATAAAACCGTTCCGTCCTTAGTTTTCCTTGATTTTCCGTGCACGATACCGAGTAATACAATTTTTATTCACGTGCGATAATCACGGAATACCGGGATTCAAATGTATACGTTTTCTAAGAACAAAATAAAAAGCGTCCTATTTATTTGATATCTAGAAAGAGTACATGGTGATAAAAAACCAGACGATCCTATTTTCAACAACAATACGTCTATTTTCTGTGTTTTAAACTTTCTTAACACTCATTGGACAATGACCACGTGGAAAGTCACTTAAACACAGGCCATATTTAAGACTAAAGTTGAATTAAACATTTTTGTTTCGACCGAGACGTACGTCAATATACTACGAGATCAAAACTATGACCTTTAGACTAGAAAAAAATTTAAATATAACTGCGTGTAAATTAAAAACGTTCAAAATCCGTCGCTTATATTTATGTAAAACAATTTATCAACTTATAATAAAGATCTCGTATTTTTTTAATTTTCTTTTTTGTAAATACATCATTTCACGAAGACTCTATATTTATATGTATTGTTTATGATTTGACTTTTGTGTGTGTGCACACTTCAAAATATACATTACGTCTTCACTGTGTACGCATGCCAGCACGGTCCTTGACTGACAGGATTTTAAATTTCATTGTATGCATGTGTGTGTGTGTGTGTGTGTGTGTGTGTCTCGTCCGCGACGGCAGTGACGGTGGCGGTCGCGCGCACATAATATACTATTTCATTATTTTAATAATTACGTAATGATTACGGCGGCGTCAGAGGCGCGGTGGCCCGCAACCTCGCAATTTTAGGTAATACAAATTAATATTTCAAACTTAATCCCTCGGACGCTCGATGTACCGACACGAGTACGATAGGCTAATAATAATGGTCAAACGTATTACCTACAATATAGTGTTTTCCGTGAGCCTACACTTTTTTTCGAGACCAGAATCGGTGTTGGTAAATGTGAGTGTGTGTTAGTAGGATGTGTCGATGGCACTAGACTCCTAAACAAAATATAACGGCCACGAGTATTCGATTGCAGCCACTATAAGTTTAGGTTTTTTTATTTTTCAAATAAAAAAAAAAAAACTATTTGTTTGATTTTTGTTTACTATGCAATAGACTAGCAATTTATTTTAATAACTATACATAGCGTTTATAATAAATTAAACAAGAGACAAGTAGCTAAATATAATTGTAGGTAATGCACAGTAAAATTCAGAGGAAAATCGTTTTTCAATCGCTACAATAGTCAAATCTATATTATGTATATAGTATTATCTACTAGCACTGTTTAGGAAGGCCGTGCGTATTTTTAATATATTAAAAAGTAAAAATCTATTAAATATGTACGTGACCATACGTTAAAAACTGTTGAAATATCCAGTCCTTTTTTTAATACTAACTTAGATTTTGTTGATTAAAACTGTGAATTGATATTTTCAATATTAAAATAATTGTAATTATATAAATTAAATAGACAATATATGCAATGAATGGTCGAGAGAAGATATGGCAAGTACGATATGAGGTTATTGAGAAAATAAAAGACGAAAAAAATTTTTAGATCGGCACGCTTCGATGGCACTTTTAGACGACTGAGAAAATTTGGGTGATGTTGCAGTTCAAGGCGCATAGGTTTTGTCATGTGTTGTCTAAAAGGGGATTCATATTTAACGAAAGTTTAAATGAATGGGAAGAACGTAAGGCGTGCTGAATCGGAGTGAGAATAGGGCTAAGTGATGGATTTCCTCGAGAGGATAATGTTACGTAGAACTATAGGGATGAAATGAAATGGTTGGAGAAACAGTTATTTGTATACTATAAAATTAGACGAAATTACAGAGGAGCGTTTACGAGCGATTATTTCGCCGTAATTAATCCATTAAGATTTTAAGGTCAGGGGTTAAGTCAGGCCATGTAGTTCTACTACTCGTAGGACGGTGCACGTTCTCGAGCCATAGAAGTATGACGGATAATACTTTGTTAGTCGAGCGGTAATTTGTACCAGTTGTCGCGCGGATCATATTTGTATCTCAATACTATTTGTATTCCAATTCATTCAATTATTCTCAATTAGTATTTATATTATTATCAGTTTACACCTTGAAATAAAATTGTTAATTTTTAATTATAATTAAATAATTTTTATTTAATTAAATTAAATTTTAAATTTAAATTTAAATTGCTAATTTTTATTATATTAACTTAAAACAAATAATTCTTATCAAACTAACAAAAACAAAACAAATGTTTCGGAAAAATGAATAAAATCTAAATTTTGTAAAAACTCTACAGCTTACTTACAACTTACTATTGGACTAAGAAAAAGTTTTAAAATTGCTTAAAAATCACTTTCTAGGTGTATTAGATTGATATATCACATACAAATATTTCAAATAAAAATAATCCATTGGTATCATCGTGTTAATTACTACAGTCAGAAACAGTTACACGGTAATTGGTCGAACAGGAATCGACACGTATTCCACTTGACTTCAACACTAATATACTAGAATATAAAAAGATCAGAAATTGAAAATTGAAAAACACGAAATATCTACGAATGGCGTATGAAATTTAGACTGCCGTTAATGCATTGACCATCCTAGGAGGGTAATGGGATAAACAAACATCCTTCGCGTGCTATGCAGTAGTGTACTCGTTTACTACCATACAGAATTAGACTATTAAATTTAGTATTGGATAAAAACCTCCCTTTGAATTATAATTTCTGGATCTACCGCTGTTGTCAATGAATAGTTTTTATAATAACACTTGGTTTATAAAATACCGAAACATAAGTGTTACTTGCGTGATCGACGAACGGGTTAATATCTTTAGGCCTCGTAACGCACAGGGCCGGCGCGAAGGGGGGCAGGGCCCTTGCCCAGGGCCTCGCGCTTTTTTGGGGGCCTCGTGGCTCGAAAATTGTAGTTTTGTAGTTTTTGGGTCAATAGTTCATTTTTTGAAAAGCATTCAAATCCAAAACTCATAAAGCGCATATTATGTAATATTTTTAGTCTTATAAAATAGATCCCAATAATACTTAGTATCCTATTTACAAACGGATGACTAGAAAAAAGTTTTAATAACATAACTAAGTCGATTAAGGTAAAAAGTAATGATAAAATTCATTATTTTTAAAATTTTTCATGTAATGAATTCCAATTTAAAATATTGCCTCATGTTAATTGGCTCATGTTTGGTTTTTAAATTCCAGGGGGGGGGGGTAAATGCCCCATCACTCCCCCCTCTTCGGGCGCCTATGGTTGATAGGCCATTCTTATAAAAGGGCCTCGTGGTGTACTTCGCCCAGGGCCTCACAAAAGCTAGCATCGGCTCTGACTGACGCAAAATGTTTTTCACGCGATGATCAATGACTTGAATCGAAAAACAATTAAATGTATATACTGTCAAACGTGTAAGTTAAACCACACGTTTATGAGATAAGTATGTACCAGGGGTGTATTTTTTGGAGGGAAGGGTTCAGATATTTTCCCCTAGAATAATCCCCTGATTTATTACCCATTGAAAATGAGGATATAAATACACGTTTATATAATACTACGTGTATATAATTTTAATTTTTATATCGTACGTATAGTTTTTAAACTTTTTTACAAAATACATAATAATTAAATAGAATAAACAATATGAATAATAATTAAAGTAAAAATAAAAACAATTTACATCAAATTTCAATTTCTGTTTCTGTCGCTGTTGGTAAATTTGTCCAGTATAGTCGCATCATTCGTCTTTTGGATACCTCCAAGCATCAATAAAAAGACAATTAGTCTCACTAATCTGGACTCTAATATTGTCTTTCTTGGACTTGTTTTCACTCTTCTCGATGTCGAAAAACTACGTTCAACCGTAGCAATAGATACCGGAATAACATGTGATGGTCATTGATCTCAGTGATTGAACCATGTTTGAGTACATTAAAAAATCTTAAAAATTTAAAGCCTCTTGCTACAGTTGTGGGCCTTAATAAGTCTTCGATATTTTTTGATTTAGCTTACCGAATCGTATAGTTTACTTCTTAAATGTGAATTGACTAGGCATATCGTTTTAATAAAGTTCAACAGCTTTTTTTAATTTTTTTTAATAAAATGGTTTATCAGCTACAACGCGTAGTATGATATTATGTTTATATTGAGGTTATAATTTCCCGAAACTTGTAACTAATAATTTTGAAAACAATAGTATTGAATTTCCATGATGTGAATTATATTTTTTTGGGCATGTGATGCAGACGTGAACAAATTTCTTGATATTTTCGAGAAGAGATGCTGAAGCTCTATATCAGCCCCCTTAGATACGCCCCCGTTAGGAACCGAGGTTTTTCGATGTGGGTAAACGAACAATTTCGTACACGATAATATTACATATTTAATACATACATATAATATGTACGTGTATTACACATTATTATAACAATGTACGGACGACCTCGTCGGCGTCACAGAGCTCACGCCAGAAACCAGTTCTCATGGGTATATATAAATTGTATTATACAACTTTGATAAGGCGTGTTATTACACTTTTCATATACGTACACGAGTATTCGGTAGATGTATACGTTGTTATTTATTAATGGAATTTGAATATCGCGAACATAATTTTTCCACGGGAACCAACCGCGGGCTATGGCCGTCGTATCTAAATACTATTATATGGTCAGTCAATGAAGCGAGAAAGCGCGCGCGCGCGTTAGTCAAGTACTGCGGTTTATATATTATATTGTGTAAAACATACCAAAAAGGGTAGGCACGGTAAAGACTTAATTATAATGCTGTCAATTCTGTTGTAAGAAAATCGAGAAGAAGAAGAAAAAAACGTCCGATTCCCTTCGCGCGAGAACGTAAAACTTAAATTTAATTATTTATTAAAAAAGATCAAATGATAAATTGTTTATTTAATCGTCGCGGGCACCTACACTTTAAATTAATTAAAATTCGACCGCCGTATTATAAATCAATCGAAAAAAATCCGCAGGAGCTATTTTACGTTTCATATATTGTGAAAACAAATAAACCATATTACTATTCAGAAGCGGTCGAGTATTCTATATGTCTACACGACAATATTGCGGTTTGGGTGCCTACGTAAGTATAGTAAGCGTGTACACGCAACCAGTAGTTAATGTGATTATTTAAAAACGTTTAGTTTTTTTCCGTTTTATTATTATTTTTTTTTTTATCTTAATTTATTCTTCAAAAAAGTAATTTCCATATTGACGTAGGTATAGGCATAGGCTGAAAAAAGTACGAACCTTATTTCTGCGACGGAATTTTGTTTACTCGTGGTTTATTGATTTTTCTCTATCGTTTCAAGTTTATGTTAAATACATATGTGTAATATTGTTTAGTTAGTGGTATTTAATAATATAACATTATAATAAAGTAGGTACTCGAATTAAAAATAAAATATAATAAATATCATGTTTGAAATTATTGAAAAAAAAATATTTTCACAAAGACAACGAAAATTCACCAATGAGCGACATTTCTATATTACGATTTATGAATAACAGAAATTATGAAATTATTGGTAGGTACTATTATTATTATTATTATTATTATTATTATTATTATTATTCGTGGTTAGTGAAAAATGGAAATGCACTACTGCGGTATATATGCACTGTTTTTTTGGAGCTCGTACATGCAACATCAAACACAAACTCGTCTCTAGAGTCTTGAGTCCAGAACCTATGGAATGATATACTCGTTTCTGGAGTAAAAAGAATTTGAAACAATAATTATAAATTTCTCTACACAAAATATAAAACGATATGATTACATAATAATAATGCTGATCGTGATGAACTTACGTTTTCGTGTAACGGATATTATAATACACACTTTATTAAAATATAAGACTTGACAGCCAATTTTACGTTTAAAATTCTTTAATTTTCAAAGTGATTTCCGATGTAATATTAATTTCAAAGTTTTATCATTCGACTATTAAATTATACGAATCATTTAGATCAAATCATATTGATAATTTTAATGTGAAAAAAGTTTGATATATTTTTTTTTTGCAGCATGGAAAAAAACATCTGTTGAATCATAATTATGTTTTTCTCTGTTACTATTATTTGAAATTCTTATCATATGATTTGTCGATAAAATCGAAAAATTACTATAATATTATTAATTATTACTAAACAATATCATACCAATACAAAATATGTAAACAAAATACTATTTATTTATTTATTAGTGTTTGTAGGTTGCCCTAGTAAGTGTAATGCAAAATCGGTCAGAAAGTTGAAAAAAAATATACTGAGCCAAAAAATATATACCTAATATCTATGTAAACATATAATCACATAAATTATATTAAAATCTAAAAAATGTATCTTCTTCGCGAATGCAGGTAGAAACATACCATGTATGAGTATATCAAAAAATAGAATAGTTTTGACGATTTACGTTTATCAACATTGAATATAGTTATGATGTAACCATGGTAACGAAATGTAAACACGAACGAAGATGGAGCAAAGGCAAAATTGACTTCACGTAAGAATTTTATCCGGCTTTATTTCCAGAATAAACTTTTAATTCGTGAAAATCAGTATCTACCGCAAACATTTTGAATGGAATTCAAATTTATACAGTTAAATCAATACTAATACCATAAACGGTACAAAGATAACAAATCAATCAAACATACGTCTGATTGAATTGAATAAATCAATTGATTTTATACCGTACAGTTAGATAACCACTATGGTATAATTTAAAAAATTATCTATACTCTATGGCAATGTATATAGATACTTTTTTAACATACAAAATTAATGTTTTTCAATGACGTTGTGATTTTTGTATTCATTTGACATATTATAATGCTTACGACAAACTTATTTTCGTTGACAATTGTGTTGTATGTAATTTACTTATTTTCTTTAAAGAATAGTAAGTACAAATAAAACGTTTTTACAATTCGTCTATAACATAATAGAGAAATTTATTAATCTAAAGTAATATTTGATTTACATTTTCTGTTTATTTGGTTTTCAGTTACTTTGTTCGAGTCAGTAATTTATTTGTACTTTATCGGGACTAATGTTTTGTCATCTCCATTATTTCTAAAAATTAGTCACCTCGTGCGGTGACACAATTTTTTTTTATTAAAATTTAATTATTTCAAAATAATAATTGTTTTTATAACACTTTTAAATTAATATATATATATTTTTTAGTAGACAAACAGTAGGTTATCAAAATTCAATCGAGATTGTAATAAACGTGATATAAATATTGAGAGAAATATTAAAATCGTATTATGATAATTTAGATATAAACGGCACTGATAATGAAATATAATTCGGAATTTTGAATAAAATTAATGACGGTACCTATAGTTAAATATATACTTTTCTTGAATCAGCCAAGGGTATAAAGTCTGCTATTCTCGTCCCTGGCGTCATAGACCAGACCAAATATGCAATGAGTGAAAGCGGTGCTCTGATAGGTTATCAACCCAGGTTAGCATCGTCGCCAATATAACTGTTCTCCAATAATTTATTTGTATTATTATTTTACTAGCCATTCAATAAAATCGGGCGCATACGTATATTTTTGGACTCCTGTTACTACGAATAAATATATACATTTTTATAATATTGTTACGTATTCGGCAGCGAACAAACCGATTATTTAGACTTTATAAAATGTCGCCCGAGGTGGCAACTTTCTCTATGGTGTTATGTGATAATCATCAACAAATCGATATTGACAACTGAAAAATTACTGTTTGTATCTTGTATGCTTTTGTGAACGTGGTGTCGTCGGCATAATTATCCAAAATATAACAAAATACATGTACAGAGTTTTCTGTATCGGTGGCTGATCCAAGCGGTGTAAATGCCCCTCCTCTTGAACTATATAGTACAATAATATTAGTAAGTAGATAACGTGTCTACTAGTGAATTGCCCTATTGAACGCAACTGAATTTAGTATCAGATATATATTTTGATTTTGATACCTTCCTTTCTTGAATAACTTCTATATCTGACACCGTGTCCTACGGAGGTACGAAAAATTCAATTTTACCATTGTAACGTCCCCTCCATAAAAGTCACGCTTTTGTGTTTACTTTTAAGGACTTTGTTTATTTTTACGAGGTCTCGGAGACTCAACCTCGGTGTTTGATACTTAAATGTTATGGAACAGGGTTACCTCATACATTAGTACTAAGACGGCATATCGATTAATTGATATATTAACATAAATACGATACTGATATGATGAATATTGAGTAGGTGAGCACTGTGTGTGTTGCTTGAGGATGATGCTGTTTGACGTCCGATGGCTGGTCTTCCTATCCCGGTTTGTGGTCTTCGGTTCACACGTCGGCTCCCGCCGATGGCTCGTCTTCCTCTCTCACTGCCACTCTCCTCTGCTTGACTGTTTCTTTTCCAATGTAATATATACACACCGAAAACCCCTGGTCAGCACTCCTTAATGAGTGATGTACGATGTTTTATAAACAACAATCGTTACACCGTATAAGTAAAATGGGTAAATTTGAATTTTTTCAAATACAATTTTAACATGTATACACAACTGCGGACGTCACTGAAACGCGCTAACTTTATAAAAGTCAAACGTATCCAACTTTCATTTTTAAACGCAGCAAAATTATATTGTAATAATACACTTCTTAAAACGTTTATGTTGACATATATCTTCAGATATGCTCAATAAAGTTTTTGTATCTATAAATATATATATATATATATGTATATATGTGTATTAATTTAGCGAATTTTTTTTACATAACGTTTTGACATTAGCGCATGAGCGATAATTAGGTATACAGCAGGTCTCTCGTTTTCCACACGATCAAATTAATTCGTACGTATTTTACTGACAACACAAACCTACCGTGATACTGGGTTTTATAATACATTAGTGGTGCACACCGTTTATAGTACCTATGTGTGTGTGTGAGTGTATCGCGGTAAACTCGTGTATGTAGTAGGTATGTGCTGGGCAGCGAGCGTATAAACATTTTAAATATAATGTTGTGCAATCGCAAATCGGACCGGTTGTGCGCAATATGATCATGATGTTATCCACGTATAAATGTCTAATTATACCTATTGGCAGGGTGAGTTATTTTCAATTGGTGAGAATGGCGGAGCTGGTGGAGGTGGCAGTGATATTAAGGTCGGGCAAAAGAGGTGCAACAAGCGAGAGAGAATAAAAACAAAGTTAGAAACATGTTGTTTTAATTAATTAATAATTGTTGTTCTCATCCCCATGAGTCGTGAGCGAAAAACCAGACATGATAAAGATTGTGGAATTTAATCTATTGTTTTGCCAGTCCTCGGGCAATATTTTTATATTATTTAATTTTATCAAGCGCTATCGTAGTTTTTCTGTCAAGGCGTAAGAACGGTATTTTGGCACAAACGCAATCTTATCCTCTACAATAATATATAGGTAAAAGGCTTCGCTGTACTGCAGCTTCGTGTACGATGACGGGGTAGACATTATACAGGTGCCGGAGGGGAGAACACCACGGTGACGTGCGTTGTAGTCGGCTATAGTTCCGGAAGATAAGTAAAGTTTTTAATCGGACTTTGCTGCAGGTTATTCCGTCAAGTTCATAAGTCGGGGGCTTAACTAATAAAACAATTTATCATTTAATATCATAGTATTCACGTTACATACTCGAGTGTTATTGAAATTATTGATTTTTACTCAGTAACATTAATGTTACATCCTCTTTCGTAGACTCGGCCCTCATCGATAGGCGTAACAATGTGCATTTCAGTTTTGCGTCTTATAAATGTTATAAGTGACAAGGAGGTCTATTCTTGAAATCATTCGGATCGGATCCGAATACGAACAATCCACACGATAGATTTCCGTGTACGGACGAAAAATAATATTCTTGAAATAAAACTATCCGTATACGAAAAACTTTCCACATACACGGAAATTTGTCCGAATGATTTATTATATCGCATGAATTAGGTTGGTAATACTACTAAAATATACAATCTCATTGTTTATTACTCGACAACGCTCTGCGTAGAATTTGGTGATTTTAATTAATGACGGTATATTTATCGCAAGTCTTTTATTACCTACGTACATTTACGTACATTACCTCGGTAATTTTTGGTTTAGCAACAATATTTTTAACTATGATACAATTAATTATCCGATTTAACTTGTGTTAATATATTAAATATCTGTCTCAATGTTTAATATTGAAACTTTAAACTTTATAAACATTACAAGATAGGTAAGTATGTACAATATTATTCGGATAAAAAATGTATTATTTATTAACATCAGCTAAAATATTGTCAAAAACCACAGTTATTGATTTGTTTTTTTTATCAATTATTTTGTTACTTTCCTATATTTTAATTTGCTGTACATAATTAATGAAAAAAAATACCTAATCAATTATTTTTATAGTTAATACGCAGTTATAGTAATCATATATTAATTAATGTGGTTTGATTAACGACAACAATAGGATAGTAACATGATAATGTGTTTATTTGTATACGGAAATACGTATCCGAATGCCATACCCCCATTTGGATGAATCGATCGGAACTTTTCCACATAACCGAACCCATCCGTACACGGAAAAATTTCAAGAATACGTATTTTTTGGATCATGTGGAAATCCGTGTGGAAACTACGGTTTTCGTATACGGATCCGATCCAAATGATTTCAAGAATAGACCCCAAGGAGTTTTTCATTATGGGCACGCACAGCCATTGATCTTGGTGCCAAAAATGTTAAATAATCACCCATCGTATCAAACATTTCTACTAATTTTTTTCATTATCAAAAATTATAATGGTTAATAACACTTTCTTAGATTTTATTCATACAAAATATTGGAAGGTAAAAAAAATTAGATGACAAATAAAAATAATATCATAGTTTATATGAAAATAGTATATATTATAATTTAGAAGTCTTCTCGGTTGTTTTAAGTATTTTTCATGACGC
This sequence comes from Therioaphis trifolii, assembly GCA_027580255.1. NCBI lineage: Eukaryota > Metazoa > Arthropoda > Insecta > Hemiptera > Aphididae > Therioaphis > Therioaphis trifolii. The sequence goes on along the minus strand of CM050409.1, from coordinate 40,889,719 downwards.
TCTCCTGAAAATAAAATTAACATTCTTCGTCATCGAGTTGAATTTTATATTCATTGGTTAATGCCATGCTATTCAACCTGTTATCACGCATAGTATTTTTAAGTTAGGTTTCGGTTCTGCCCAAATTTCTGCAAATTATAATATGTGGTAATTTAGCTGAATTAATATTTTTATCGAACATAATAAAATTTGTGAAATACCTATGTACTTAAATGATCTTTTAACACTGTAAGATATTAATAAGAGATAGTATACAATATGCATAATAATTCATATGCAATGTTTTTTTTTTGTTTAATTTCACTAGGAGTCCAGGCATCAAGTGGTGCCAGGCGCCCAACTCCTTCCCTGTAGACGCCCCTAGGTTTGTATCACGTGTACAAGGCACGAGAGCGAGAAGGATGAAGTGACGATCGTAACAGTGGCTTGCAGCACGCCCTGGGGTACGTCTGGGATCAAAAAAAATAAAAAATAAATATGAAATGAAAAAAAAAATCACCGAAATTCTACGGCCACTTACCGTTCGCCGCCGAGTACTGGCAAAATTGCTTTTTTCTTCGACGGCGATCGCGTCGTTTGCAGCGCGTTGCGGTCGTGTTTGTTTCTCTCTCTTTCTATGTCTCTGTCTCTCCACTAACTCTGTTTCGGTTTTTTTTTTGTGTTTTTTTTCTTTCTCGCTCTTCAATTTGTGCAGTCGACTAAGCCTATTACCGGTATCAACGAACCGAATAGTTTGTTCAACCCGACCGACTGACCGACGGCGACGGCCACGTTAGCCGCGGATCCTTTGCTACACGTGCCACACTATAAACACCGTACCCGATAAAACGTATTGTAAATTCACACGCGTTCATACGAAACATTATTATTATTATTATTATTGTTGTCATTATATTTCATACGCGTAGTAGGCAGTACCGGCGTGAGACAAAAAAAAAAAAAAATTTGCGATTTAACGCTCCGTAAAAACTTTAATTATTATTTATATAACGTCGTTATTGATGTTATAATATAATATACCTATACGTGCCATTTGCTGCGCGTGTACGTTCCCGAAACGATTTTCGTTGCGACGTTTTTTTACAGCGGTTAAGGTCAGGTTAAGCTAGATTAGGCACACGCGTTATAAAAACATATCGATGATCCAGGTCGTTAATAACAATAATTGGACGTGCGACCGTGTTCGATACCGTAATATACTGAACATACCAACCATATATATATATATATATACCTATATAGTATATACGCGCACAATACGTTTCGGTTGTGAATATTGTTATTATTATTATTATGACTTGAAAAGTATGCGTTTATATGCTATATTATCGGCCTATAACCTAACCTCGGAGTTTAAAGCGCCAAGTAAATCAATTACAACATCGTATGGCAGTAATGTATAGGTATTTACAATCGGAAATCAGAGCCGGATTATCGCTCCTAGGCTCTTTTGGTTATGGCCTCACACAAAATAACATGTTTTTTTTTTTTTAGCTTTACTTGTAATACCTTCCGAATCAGAAAAGGTAAGTCATTTTCAATTAAAAAAAAAAAAAAAACCAAAAACCTACATCAAAAACCGAATATAGTCAGTGTACAGATTATAATATAGACAGATTATATTATAGAATTAATAGATTCGCACTTGTGAGCGTAGAATGTTCACCGTACAATTGCAATTTTTACTGTAGACGAGATTATAGAAAAAGTTTCGTTTCTCAACTTATTTTTCATGTTTTTTATTTAAATGATATTTACACACAATTCGAGGTATAATGAGTAAGTATGATGACAATGACATAATAGCGTTTAAAATAATAATTATAGGGTAGGAAGGCTCCCAGCAGTGACACCTGACAAGAAATTCAAGAAAGAAAAAAAGAAAAAAAAAGTTAATTCAGAAATTCAGATAGTTAGATGTTTAGATTTTGTAATTTAAAATTCGTCAAATTGCAATATTATGCGTAATGATATTGTAAAATGCCTTAACATTTAACAACTATTAACATTACATTTGCTTGGTATCAACATATAAAATGTGTATACCTACGTTTTTAAGTCTATCGAACATCACACACCAGTGACGTATTCAAAATATTTCACGGTACAGGTTTTAATGAGATAATAATAATTATTAAGTATTAGACATTTTAAATTCTGTTGTCATTAACTTTTCACTAAAAAAAAAAAACAACAATATTCGAACCACTGTCATCACAGCAGATACCCATATAAAAAACTGGTTGCGCCAACTTAAATTGTATTAAAGCTTAATTTACAGCTATTAGGGTTACATTAATGTGTTAAGCTCATTGTTGTCATCAAACTGCACTGTAAGCATAAAAGTTGTAATAATAATTAGTTTGGTGACTATTTGATATTTAGTTGTATTTACGTTTTAATATTTGTTTTTGCTACTAAAAGCTCAAAAATATTAGCTTTTTTTAAATTTTAATTAAATTTAAGAAATTATGTACATTCAATTAGTTTAAAAATTGGTTAAGGTAATCAAAAAAAAAAACCAAATGAATACCTACATACAATACTATTATTTTATTAAACGTTTGAAATGTTCTCCATTTACTGCTAATCATTTATGCATTCGTTTTGTTACTTCATAATACGTAACTTATTGTGTAGCATTTCTCGAATAATAATTATATCGCAAGATTCTACGATTTTTCACTTAAGGTAGAGACGTTAGAAAAATATTAAATTAGTTAAATTAATGATCCATTGGTATTTATCCAGTATGATAAAACTGGATTTTTTTCACTTGTAATTAATTATTATTAAAACGTATTGAATATGAAATTATTGTACTTCGCAATATTTATATCAACTCGTTCATAATATTCAAGTTGAAATTTCATTTATTGCATTAAAACGTAGATATATAAATACACGTGTTATATTATAATAAATATGCTCGTGCAAAACGGTATAAAATGTATACCTGCAGACTTTATTATTTATTATATTTGATAAAATAAACCACATTATTTCCTACAAACTTATATTTTACGTGAATATAATTCACACGTACCCTGACATCTACTATTATCTACTATTATCTGAACTATTAGTATTTCTGTACCTAGTAGTATTTTAAACGTAAAAAATAAAAATATCTACTGTACGCATAGTAACGATAGATTAGATCTCATCGATCTCAAAAGAAATTGAACTACTTGAAATTCATACATAATCAAAATAATAAAACTACTATACAATTTAGTGTCGAAAATATAATGAGGAATACGACGCAACAAACCGAGTAAGTTTTAGACATATATATTTTATACTCAAAGAATATGTTTATGTATCGTGTTATACTTTCATCTTAATACAATTTTTGTGATTTTTTAAATATATATTTAAATACTATGTGTAGATAGAATAAACTTGAATCATACTGTAATTATCTTGTCTTGTACACTTCTATAGTATTATTATTGGATGAAAAATATGTAATTTTAAATTGTTAAATTTTAATTTCTTAGATAAGTCCAGAATAGTTATAAAAAAAAAAAATTATTTTTTTGAAGCATAAAGACAAAAAGTTATATTTAAAACTATTTGGTTTATATCAAGGATGTGAGTGTGACACACTCATACATTTAACCAACCTCCACACTAAGTAAGTTATGTGGCCTAGGGAGCATTCAAGTATTACGTAACGCAATTTGGGGGGAGGGGGGGTCTTGTAAAACGTTACAATGCGTTACAAGGGCGGGAGGGGGAGTATTTAAACAATGCGTTACGTACCATTTTTTTATTTTAATAAAAAAGCTAGGGCTTTGTTCAACATAATTGTGACTTTAATGGTCACTTAAATATTACGTAACGTTTAGGGAGGGGGAGGGGGGTACAGAAAAACGATACGGTGCGTTACATGGGGGGAGGGAGGGTCTAAAATCTTCAAAAATTGCGTTACGTAATACTTGAACGCTCCCCTATCAAGACTATCAGTCAGTATTATTAAATTTCTAATATTCAAATATAAAAATATATTACTTTCAAGAAATAATTTTATTTTTTATTTATTGAATATTATTACTTTTTTCTTTTTGTTACAAGTCTTAATTATTCATGGTTCTTATTATATCAATTTCTTCCTATTACCTTATATATATATATAAATAACAGGTAATATTTAGTAATAGATTACTCAAAAATCACTCGATAAAAAAAAAATATAAAGTATATATTTTCATTGCATACTCAATTCAAACGATTAATCACTTACAAAGTTACTACAATTCTGTGTTATATTGTAAATGCTTAAAATGAACAAATAAATTAAAAATATTTTATTCTTTTTTAATATATTATGAAGTGTAATATACAAACAAATACAAACAAAATAATTTCATAGCCTCATCACTTTTATAATCAAAACAAAATGTTTTATAATATTTTGTTAACAAATTTTGTTAACAGTTATTATGAATGTCTATATCACACACATAGGATAACTCCACGGTTATATGATGTAACATCACTTTGAAAAAATATTACAACTCATACGAGGTTTGATCGAAAAATACCCGGACTATGTTTAATAGTATTTATATTCATTGAGACCTCGAAACCCCGATAATGTCATTCGATAAATTAACTTTTAACGAGGATTCGAGCGTTGGTTTGAAATCAATAATACTCGTATATTTTTATTTGTGTGTTGATATCGATGGTAGTTGTCGACTCGAAAGAGTTCAGCGTAAATTTTTTAAATTTGTCGCTTTCGTTTCAGGTATTGGGTGCGCACCTCACGTGTATGAACCAGTGTTGCAGCGTCTTCGTTTGTCTACCCTATGTGATAGGAGAAAACTGGGCAGCCAGTGGCGTATTTTGGATTTTGCTGCCCCAGGTGCCCCTGGTGCATTTTTTTATGCCCTCTTCCAATCACCGTTTTTTTATAGTATCAATATTTGTCTTACCTATAAGAAAACTTACAATGCATGTGATATGGTAATAATATTATGCAGTATAAAAATCTATCGAGTGTTCTAGAATGTTTTATATCGTGGGTACCTTCAGAAGTACCCATGATAACAAATTAATCAAAGCAAATTGTGAATTTAATTAATTAATTTTCATATCTGTTTACGAAATAGAGAACAAAATGTCAACAAAGGCAAAAACATAGTGAAAAAACTAATATAATATAAATATTTAAGAGAAGAAAAACGAACATCATTAAACTAATATTATTCGTCACACTTTTGATCTTGCAAAATCTTCAATTATTTTTTGCACCAATAATATTTTTACCAATTGTATGATGAAAAAAAAATGCATGATTTGATTATGATATTATATATTATATATTATTATGTTATTATACTTTCGGTATCAAAAAAAACGCAAATTCATGGGAGCGTGGTAGTACTATATTTTGTTTTTGAACAACTGATGACTAACAACAAACTAATACACGCGTGTTTGTTATGAAATGTGGAGATTAATTTCACAAAATACCGATGTTGTCGTGTTAATATTAATAGAACATTTTGTTGCCACTGATTTGTCTAAAAAAATATCAACTAACATTTGTACTATATATATATTTTTTTTACATCTACTTAAATTATTATAAATCTGTTAAAAAAAGCTTCCCTTTACATTGGCTACCACCAAAAAAGTGCTGCCCGCGGCAATTTTCCTTCTCGCCCCTCTCCGGAAATATGCCACTGAAGGCAACCTAATAAGTTCCTTTCTAAACTTATTAATGGTGAAGTTGATGTCCCTGTCCTCTTATCTAAAGTTAATTTCAGAGTTCCTACTTATTCTTCGAGGTTCTCTTTCTCATCCCGTATTCCTTTTAGTAATTATTGTAAATATATTTTGTAATTATTTAACCGATCGCCCTATTGTCCGTATGATGAAACTGGCCAATGAGGACCCACAATTCCTTAGTATTTAGTGTACTTATTGTCTCTCGTTCTTAAATATTTGTAATTTTTTCATGTTAATTATTTTCAATGCAAATCAAAGTAATTGGTGAAATATAAATAAATAAATATTGTAATCGATAATAACCTAACCTCGTATAATGACGTGCGATATCACGTGACTCCCGAAAATATCTTCGTCTTATGACGAACACTTACGTTCTTCTACGCATACGTATTCTACGTGTGAGGATGTGTAGATGTCAAGATATGTGTATCGCACGCCAGTGTGTGTGTGTGTATAAATTGTGTGTGTGTGTGTGTGTGTGTGTGTGTGTGTGTGTGTGTGTGTATGTGTGTGTGTGTGTGTGTGTGCGTGCGTGACGAAGAGAAAAAAGAACCGAGTTACAAAAACGGACGGCGGCGGAGGCTGTCACTTCGCGTAAATTGGGGTTGCCCCGTTGATTTATAGCGGCCGGCAAAACACCATGCGTATACATTTTGACGCGTCTTTTGTGCGCCCGCGCGTGTGTTATGCCGCCGCCGCCGCCGCTGACGGTTTTCATAATTAAAATGTCATACGAACCGTCGTCGTCACACGGGCGCGGCCGCGGGCCGGGCGGCGTGCGAACGCACGAGCGTAAATATCATAGGATATAAAACGCGATAATTTATTACAAATATTATAACATAACAATAATGATAATAATTATAAATGTAAATTATGATTTTTATGATAATATATCATTGCAGTCGTCGGCGAGAATGAAATAATAAAACGCGAAAATCGAGCATCGGAACACGTATACATATTATAGATTATTATTATTATTAGTTGTATGTTTTTCACGCGAGCGAAATTGCTTGGAATGTTGTAATAATAGACCCAGTCAGATGATCGTTTTGTTTATATAAGTTTATGTATAAGATGTAATGATTTTTGAGTTTCGTTCTTATAATATTGTTATGGATCGCGATATTTCTACACTCGCTTTAATTTTATAATTACTCTCAATGGAAATAACGTGCGTATTTTTTCTAAGACTTTGAAAACCCAGTTTTCTTTTTATTCAGAAGGTCTAATTTTTTTCGGGTACTTTCAAAAGTAAACTATTTAAATTATTTGAATCAACCAAACGAGAACGGTCCAAAGTTTATGAAAAATAGCTGTTGGTCGGCATAGCAGAAAGTAATCGCAATGGCGTGACGCGGTATAATTGTGTAATTTATCGTCTTTAGCCCAATTAAATTTCAACGCATATCTCAAACGAACCGAAATTTAAATAAAACAAAAACATTTGTTCCGAGTTTTTCATTTGTTGTAATTGCTCAAAACGTGCATCGCCACACATAACGCACAATGCGGCGACTGTTCCGTTCGGGTTGCTTGCGAAGAATCATGCGACCCAGTACGCTTCGAGTAAAATGTGTTTCTCATAATTTTTTCGAATATGGTTGACTCTTGGGGCTCCGGGTAAAATTAGTCGATGAGGAAAATAAATATTTTTGGAAAATTCGTTTATTTGGAAGCGGATGTTTGTCATATAATATCGACTTTTATCCTTAGACAGCATAGCTATTGAGAAATTAGCTAGAACTTTATATAAAACAGAGAGATTGTGATTCGACATCATTGTCTTAAGTAGTTTATTCTCGACAATATAATGCGTACACTCTTTATATACATTATACAATAGCTATTAGTGATAAATAGAATTCAATTATTTGGTTTTTTTATTTCTGAAATAACCAAGTGTTTTGTCCTTTTGAAAAAATGTTAGTACCTATTGTAATTTTTTTTTTATTAAAAAATACAAATATTTGTATTTTTGTATAACTGTTGAAATCAATAGTTTTTAACTTTCTGTTCACGGTAAGTATGAATACAGAAACCCAAGGGTTATTTCTGTCGGAATCTACTTTTTTTCGTATCGTTGTCCGCACAACGACGACACGTTATTTAGAACGAGGTTCAACAGTCGAGTACTAATAGCGTTATTTATTTACGTGCATAACAGAAACGACAATGTTGTATAATATGAACGGATTTCGCACATCCTGTTGCACCTGCCATACTGATTTTAGCATGGGTGAAAACGGAAAACGCGGACGTGGAAAATATATATATTATAATAATATATATAGGTATATGCATATACCTATATATAGGGAGTGCAGTATACCTACGTAATGTTCATGTTGAATAATCAACGAAGGGATAGATATTTCTACTCGAAATAGAGTTTTAGTCGTATCAAAAAAATAAAAATAAAAAAGAAAGAAAGAAAGAAAAGTAAAGAACGTCAGCGCAATACTATATTATTATATTGTTATTATTGTTATACACTGCACCTATCTAATGATGTATATATAAATAAACGAATCGCGAGACATCCGGTTATTGTATGAATTGTGAAATTCGTTCAGCGTACAAAAATTAATAACGATCCATGGGTACGGTATACAATGAAATACGATTTGTGTACACATTTTCTTTTTAACTCAAAACACCCACCGAGCGACAGTGATTCTGTGATGTGATTGTAACTGTCGTTTATTTCGACGATTGTACACAGAAAAACAACTCTTATTTTTTATGTATTTTGTTCAAAAGCACCGTATTATTGTTCGGAATACTTGTACACGGTGGGGATGTACGTGTGTAGGAGTACCTACCCATTTAAACCGAATAATATTATACATTTTAATATTTCGCGCTGACCGTGGTTATATCTGTTACACGCATAGTTTCACCTGGAAATATTCGTTTGTTTTAAAATAGGTATACGTCCGAACTTCCTATATAGTGCACGTGTCATACTTTGCATATAAATGCAATTCGATATATTACGTAGAACTAGGGCCGCCAGACGTCCCGGATTTTATTTGAAAACCCCGGGGGTTTTTTTTTTTTTAATTAGTTCAATGTGTCGTATTTTGTCTTAGCTCTGTGGATACACCTAAACTTATCCCCACACGGGCGATTTGTCATTTTCGTCACTTACGCGTGTTTTCTTAATTGGTACGCGTACTTACTACTTTTCGGTACTTCTATGACTTGTCACCACACTTGTCACTCAACACATCAGTTCTTAAATTTTCAACAAGACGTTCGTTCCCTCTTCTCCTCTTTGCATTAATCATCTAAATTTTCGTTACGGTGCACTAGTCGCTTTCTTGGCCACTGCAGATGGGATTTAACAATGTAGTACGCTATAATGTCGAGTGTTAAGGGGTGGTGTTCGGGTATGATTCAGCGTAAGACGAGTGTAATGCATGTAAAAAAAAGTCCTTAATAGAACTTTAATAGAAAAAAAAAGTCCTGGTGTATAAATACTTACCGAAAAACTATGATCTACATAAGAAAAATCTGATTATTTTATAATCATTATTTGATAGAATCGACTTTGATTTGCAAAAAAGAAAAATAGATCACCAGCGATAACGACATTGAGTTTAAAGAAGAAATCATTTTAGATGCCATCAAGGCTGAATGATTTTATATTGTCAGAGGAGTGTAGAACATCATAGACGTCGTTGGTTTTTTAATGAAACACGAGAAGGAAGTTGTGAGGTAGAAACTGAGTTGTGAATTAAGGCAGGGGGATTTGATGAATGGGTAAAGACAGTAGACAATTATTTTGAAAATAAGTCAGCTGCACTGAAAGGACTAGTATGTGTAATACCGTCATGTACCACATTTGCGGGAAATAAAAATGAGTGAGAATAGCGGATGAAAGACCAGAAAGAGCGTGAATTAGAAGCCAGAGAAACTTTTTTTTTTTATTGAACTAATAAACCCGGCAGCTATGGCCATTAGTTACAATTAATTTGGTTGGTATTTACAGTTTATACAGGAAAATTTTTTTTTTTTTTATATAATACAAAATTAAATTTATGTATGGTTACATTGTATATCCTAATGTTTGCCTATTATTAATATTATTATTAGATTAAATTGTAGACACCTGTGAATTTAAAAAATTGTAACATCTTGGTGTTCTCTTAAGAGAATTCGGTTTCGGGTCCTAGTGCAACTTCAAGGGTCGTGTCTAGCCCAATGGTTAGTCGATCTTGTTCATATTTGAGACATTCGGTTATGATATGTTTCATTGTTAATTGGACGCCACAGACTTCACATTCAGCGGGTTCTTCTTTTGCCATCAGGTGCCCGTGTGTAAGTTGCGTATGTCCGATTCTCAGTCGATTTAGTACCGTTTCTTCTTTTATTTTTAAGGAAGTATTTATCCATCTCATGGTACTTATTTTTATTGTGTTGAGTTTGGTGGATTGCTGTTTCCAAGTGTTGAGCCATTTTTTTGGGTTCTATCATTTATGTGTTTTTTAATGTCTTTGTAGGATGTTCCTGGTATAGTTTCAAATTCAGAGTTTGTAGCAGCGATCTTGGCCTGTTTGTCGGCTAGTTCATTTCCTTTAATGCCGATGTGTCCGGGTACCCACATAAGAGTTATTTGTTTGTTTTTGGATAAGGCTTCATTTAATTTATTCATTATTTTTATTGCTATATCTCCGGGTTTGAACTGATTTTTTATGCTATTTAGTGTGCCAAGAGAATCACTGCATATTATATGATTGGGGTGCTCATCTTCTAAGATAGTTTTAATCGCCTCAAGAATCGCTATTGCTTCGGCCGTATATATGGAACACGTATTTGGTAATTTCAATAACACATTTTTGTTTTTAAGTATTATTGCAATTCCTACTTGGTCTTGTGTCTTAGAGGCATCGGTGTAAACTTCTTGGTCATTCTTATAATTTTCTAATATGCTTAGGAAATTTCTTTGGTATATTTCTGCTGAAGTTTGTATTTTTAAGAGTGAACTAAGTTCTATATTTATATCATATGTGGAATTCCATGGGGGTGAATTCGATTGTTCTTTTAGAATTAATTCGTCTAAGTTAATGCCATTTTTGCCTAGTTCGTCAAATAGTTCAGTGTTTTCGTGTGATAGTGGGATATTGTTTGATATATAGGACCTAGACATATATTTAAGTGATAGGTCATTTCTTTTAATTTCAGGTATGGGTTCGCCAGCTATATTATATATGCTATAGATTGGACTACTACGAAAGGCGCCTATCGCTAGTCTTAACCCGGTGTTGTTGGTACTGTCAATTGTTTTAAGATAAACTGTGGTGCTGTTTTGTATATATTTGATCCATAATTAATTTTTGATTGGATAATTGATTTGTGTATTTTGATGAGTGTTCTGGAGTCGCCTCCCCAGGATGTGTGTGAAAGTATTTTTTAAATATTAAGTGCTTGGTTGGTAGATGTTTTAAGATACTGTATATGAGTTTTCTATGTAAGTTGGTTATCAAAGAATAGACCGAGTATCTTTATTGATTTTTTATTGGGAATTAGAGTGTTATCTAAGGAAATTTGGAGTTCCCCGACATTTCTCTTTTTTGTGAATATGATGAGGTTAGATTTTGTTGGTGAAAAATTGAAGCCTGTCTTTCTTGCCCATTCGGCTAAATTATTGGTAGTTATTTGGAGATGTTTTTGCACTGAGCTTAAATTGTTGCCTCGACATGAATAGTTGAAGTCGTCGGCAAAAAGGTTACATTTTACTGGTAATGCACAGCTTTTGGTTATGTCATTTATAGCTATAAGAAAAAGGGTTACTGATAGTGATGAGCCCTGTGGTACTCCGTTTTCTTGAATAAATTCTTTAGAAAGATGGTTATTCGCTTTGACTTTAAATGTGTGGTCTTTTAGGAAGTTAGTTATTAGATTAAGTATTTCACCTTTGCATAGGACATTGTTTAGTTTAATTAGGATATTGTGTCTCCATGTCGAGTCATATGCCTTAGAGATGTCAAGGTTGACAAGCCCCATTATCTGTTTGGTTTTAATAGTCTGGTTTATTTCATGATTAATTTGGGTTAAATTGTCTATTGTACTTTTATTTTTTCTAAAACTATATTGTTGCTTTGAAAAGTATTTGTGTTTTTCTAATATCCAAGTAAGTCTGTAGTTAATTATTTTTTCGAATACTTTGCACAGGGTGTTAAGTAGAGTAATTGGCCTGTATCCATCGGGCTTAAACTTATTTTTTTCAGGTTTGGGAATTGGTATAACTGTGCCGTTCTTCCATGTAGTTGGCCAGTAGCCTTCTGAGAAAATTCTATTGAAAATTGTTAACATTAGTTTTAGGGTGTTTGGTCCAAAATGTTGTATAAAGATGTACGGTATGTTATCAGGGCCGGGGCTGTGGCTTTTACATTTGGTTAAAGTGTATGTGAGTTCTTGCATAGTGATTGGTAAGTTTAATTGCATTTGGTCTATTTGATTTTGGTCTATAATGTTTGGTATAATTTCCTTTTCGCATTTTTGTTTGTAGATTTGGAATTGTGTGTTGTAGTTAGTATTACTGCTGTTTTGATAGAAAAATTCTCCCAAATGGTTAGCTACTTCTTCATGGTTGATTAATGTGTCAGTGTTATTATCTATAAGGTTTATTTTCCGAGTTCTATGGAGTCCTTTTAAGGATTGAATTTTGTTCCATATGCTTTTGGTGTCGGAATATTCATTTATACTGTTTGTAAAATTTTCCCATGATGTCTTTTTACTGGTTTTTATCAAGTATCTGGTTCTTGCTCTTAGTTTTTTAAGTTCAATGAAGTTTTCTTGGGTTTTGGAACGTTGGAATTGTTTTAGTGCCTTGTATTTATCTTCAATTGCGGATTTTATATTCTGATTCCACCAGGGTACTTTGGGTTTTTTGTTTTTAGCGTTTGATTTACCTATTGTTATATTTGCTATTTGTATGATTGAGTTGGTAAAATTATTAACTAATGTATCAATACTTAATGTCTTAGTGTCTTTTATATTTTTAATTTCCTCTTCCAATAGTTCTGAGAACAAAAACCAATCGGGTTTTTTTAAATTCCACCTTTCATTCGTAGTTTGGTCGTTGGTCCGTGATATGTATTTAATGATGATGGGGAAATGATCGCTGCTAGTTATGTTCTTGTATACATTCCATTCTAGTCTTTGTGCTAATGATGAGTTGGAGAGTGATAAGTCAATGTTGGACATTTGGCCGTTTGCAATGTTTATATGTGTGGGTTCGTTGCTGTTTAGAATTATTATGTTGTCTTTATCGAATGCTTTATAAGTTTCTATTCCTCTCCTGTCGGTAGTTTTAGATCTCCATATGCTGTTATGACTATTAAAATCTCCGGTAATAATAAAGGGTGAGGGAAATTGGTTTAGAATATTTTCAATGTCTTTATGGGTAAAATCATGTTGATTGGGTATATAAAAGTTGCATACGTTGATTTCTAGTTGTCTTAACTTTACTGTTACTGCTATGACTTCGAGGTGTGTATTTATAAAGATAGATTTACTGGGATATTCAGATTTTACGTACGTAGTTACTCCCCCACTTGCTCTTCCTCCATCCGTTCGGTATTTACTATATCCATTGTAATTTGGTAGTTTACCTGTGGTATCATAATATTTAAAATTGGTTTCTTGCAGGCATACTATTTCAGGTTGGGTTTCTGATAAAATAATTTTTAATTCATTGAGTTTTTTAAAAAACCCGTTCAGGTTCCATTGTAGTATTGTAAACATATTGGTAAATTAATATTGAATATGTAGGTTTTTTAATTACTATTTGAGGGCGGAAGACTTTGAAAAAGAAGGTTGGATAATCTTGTAAGCTTGGACTTCATTTTACTATCCGTTATTTTTGGTCGAATTTTTTCCGTTATTTCTATGATCGTAGGAATATCGGAGTCGACTTGTTTACATAGAGTGTGTATGTTAAGAGATTTGTTTGTGAAATTTTCGATTATGTATTGGAATTGCAAAAGTGAGATTGAGTCATTGTTGGTGTTAAGAAAGAGACTTTCGGCTGGTTTCAAAGTGTCGGCTATCAGGTCGTTTACTTCTTGTGAGAAGGAGTTTGAGCGAGAGCTTATTTTTGGTTTTTTTTTGTTGGGCTTATTGTTGATGGTAGGAGGGTTTGAGGAGTCACTCGTAGTGGGTGACTTCGGCGACGAGGTCGTTTCTGATAAGGGTCTTTTGTTTTTATCATTTATTGCCGTAGAAGGTAAATTGTGCTTTGAGGTCTTAACCGGTTCGCCGAAGTTTTGGACCGATTCGTTTGCTTTATCAATATTTAAGTTACTGTTTTCTGGAGCTGTTGGCGAAGTAGGTGAAGTCGCTAAGTCGGTAGGGATAGTGATATTTTCTAGCCAATCCATATGTGTATTTTCGATCGTATCCTGTGTCTGGGAGCTATTGAGAGGTAGAGTAGTTTCAGACTTTTCATTGATTTTTTCTGATGTATTTTTTAATATTGATGTATTGTGGTCGTGCGATGGTTGTGGGTTTGGTCCGTATAAAATATCTTTTTTACAGGTGTTGGACGTATGTCCTGTTTTATGACATGTATAACAGGTTATGGTATCGTCCGTGAAGAAGATTCTAAATTGGGCTTGATTGTGGTTTAAGGTTAATGATCCGGGGAGTTTTTGTATGTCTTCATGTTTGATATATATCTGTCTGCGGAAACTAAGAATATGTTCGTATCCCTCTATGTTAATTCAGGCTTTGAGGTAATTTATTTGAGATGCAGGGATTATATCCAAGCTTTGGAGGGCTTGCGAAATTGTTGTGTTAGGTATGGATGGGCAAACATTTGAAATCACTATACGTTTTGCTGGATTTAAAAGTCTGCGTAATTGTATTTCATGCCCGTTTATAACGATTACTGGTGTTTTGGACATTAACGAATCAAGTATTTCTTTACTGTTTAAAAATATGCAAAATCTATTATTTGAGATTCTAGATATAAATAATATGTTTTTAGGTTGGACGATTTGGCCGACAGCTATTACGTATTCTTTTTGTGGGATACCGTCGATTGAGTTGAATACAATTGCCTGTTCCCGGTTAGGAGTTATCTCTTTGGTTGCTATACTAGCGAAATTTAATGTTTTTTCGGCATTATCGATAATTTTATTACTAAATGTAGGGTGTGTGTAATTGATTTTATCTAAGTTGCGGGAGTCGTTATCGGTGGTGACGGTTGAATATGTTGCAGTGGCGGTGGAGAGTATGGCGGTGGGCGCACTGGTCGCCAAGGTTGGGTGTGAGGTGGAGGTATTAATTGCGATTGCGTTCCGCATAGTTAATGAGTTATTCGACGTTGACTTATTTCCTATGGTTAAAGGCGGTGTAGGAATTTTTGAACTGTTAGTAGTCACGGGTATTTTAGTTTTTGTAGAATTGAATAGAGTGTTAGTTCTATTATAGGTTTTGATGTGGCGGGCATCGTGCCCGAGGAGTTTTTCATTTCAAAATTGCTAATGTCAGTGTTTTATATCACTAATTGCTAGTCATATTACCTGATATTGTTGCAATTCGATGTACTATATGAGGCTATCGGAATCTATAAATGCGCACTCGCGATACGATATCACACGTGTTGCTCTGATGGGTGCGGAACACGTACTGAGAGAAACTTTGTATTATTGGTAATGAAGTTTTGATAGCACTGATTAGCTAGGTACTTGAAATGAGAGAGAAGGAGAGAAAGAGAGAGAGAGAGAGAGAGAGAGAGAGAGAGAGAGAGAGAGAGAGAGAGAGAGAGAGAGAGAGAGAAACTTAATACTTAGCATATGCACGATTTTCGGAACGAACCAGGCTTTTACGGGTAGACCAAGAAGAAAAAGGAGAAGGTGTTATAGTCACTTTAGGGACATAGAAAATAATGTATGAATATAGTGCGTCAAAAAAGGCAAACGTTGCGTGATTTTCGTGTGATCGTTGTGACTTTTTACCACGACTATGTCGACGAGTCGCAAAAAAACAAAACGGAAAAGTCGTGCGGTCTTTTTTCCGGTACACACACGAATAATCACCACCTCTCTCTCATTCTTCGCGACCGTCACCGTGTGGAATCGTGACGCCGCATACACGACGTGAAATTTATGTCACGCGGATGCAGACGCGATAAAGAAATTTACCGGCACTTTGGCGAGAGAGTGGGTTCCATCGACGAATTCCGTTGTACGCGACGCGTATCGACTATATACCAAGTTTCGCCGTATACATGCATACATATTTTATACCCGTGTTTACTGTACAGTGATTTACTGTACAACAGTGATTCTCAAACTTTTTTATTTGCGGAACCCTCGAGAAGCAAAGAAAAAAATCTCCGAAGCCCAAAAACCACGAATATCTCACTGGGTTTTCGTCCTCATGAGAAACGCTTGTTACAAATGCCAAGTTAAGTGTTGGCATCCTTAGATTCTTCTCGCGGAATCTACAGCTTCAAAGATTACACTTTGAGAACCGCTGCTGTACGATATTTATCACACAGTAATTTCGTCGGAATATTATGCTGGAACACACGTACGGCATTACACTGTACAGAGTGGTTGTACGAGTACACTCACTCACCTCGCCATATTAACCCTGGAGCATACATTTGAATTTATGGTAATACGAACTAAAGAACACTTTAATATTTTTTTTTGAAGTTTAAATTTTGTTGAAATGAGTCAACTAAAATCAATGATTAAATTTCCGACATAGAGTGAATAGGACGAGCAAATTTTTGGGTTTGAAAATTCTTATGTTGAAGTTTTAAAAGTTGAGCTGCAATAGTTTAGTACCTATATATAATATACAACTATAGTACACGCATTTAAAGTTAAGAATTGTTTAAAAGTAGGAGTAATTGTTTTTGAGATGTCCTTAGGCCGTAAGTGTCTCTATTCTGTTACTTTTTGAAGGAAAAGACAAATTTAGGGTGCAGAGTTTTCAAAAAAATAATATTAATTTATTCTAAAATATTAAATTAAGAGTATTAGTCATTTGAGACGATTGAAGAACTAGAAAAAAATTGTTATTTTTTAACAAAATGGTGGTTACGAAATATCGTACCCGAAAACGAATTCTAATTTTGGTACGCATGCATTACAGGGTGAAAAACAAAGTGAGCGCGTTTAAAAAATTACCCTATATAATATAATGTAATATATAGGTACAAGACGAATATATTATTATCATTATAACTATGAATATAGGTACGGAAAATTTTGCACGTCCGACGTATAACATCACATATATTATTATTATTATTTATCACGGACGACCGTCGGTGAATTTTTCATCTTGTTTTGCATTACACGCTCCGACGAGCGCCTGTAGCTGTGGCCGCGCACGCACACATAAATACGAGTGAATTACATAATTTATTAGTATCATGTGTATATTATATACTCGCATGTGTCCTTTCGGTAATTTTTACTTTCAACGTTCGAGCGAAATAATTATATTTATACCTACATGGGTACACGCTCTGTTTTCGTAGTACTACGCGGAGCGTATTTATTATTTGATTGGAAGTCACGGGGAGGGAGTTAATATTGTGGCGACCTCCTCCGCAACGTGGTCATTTTCCCCGGCAATCGCTGACTATTACATGTGTTTTTTCTCTAGAAATCGTTATTCACGGTACGATATTATATCGAAAACTCTCAATCTAGGGGTCCCCCAAAAATGATTAAAGGTCGCCTTTATAAGAATAAAATGACTGACGAGTAAGCACTAAGCAGTCAGTGTTTTGTGTAATTATCAATACGATAAACATTGTCGAAATTGGATTTCCCATAATGACTACGCTTAAAAATGAATTAAAAAATCGGCTGAATATATCACGACCCATAGGCAATATAAGTTTTATCGAATCTACACGTCGAGTAAAAAGATTGACAAATATGTAACCAATAACAGCAAAAGTGACATTAAACTTAAAAATATTCTTTTATGTTTTATAATATATTGTTGACTTTATTTGTTTTAAATGCATTTATCATACTAGGTTTTAAATTTTAGTAAATTGAATTTATCCAGGACTTTTTATGATTTTTTTTCAATACAACAATAATCATTTATAACAAATTTGAAATGCTATCATAACAAAAGGGTCATCAAATTTTTGGGGACATTACGGGGAGTTGAGCTCTCAAAAAAGTTAAGAATCGGTGCCTCGTATGACTAATATACAGACTATAATAGACAATAAAACTGCATCTGCAGATGCGTGATTTGGAATTTATCTGTGAAGGAAGAATATACAATTTGTTTACGTGTGTGATCACAAAAGCTTTGCATTTTACAATACTATTTCAACTAAGCCGAATTTCAACATCGATCCTTAAGCAGACCTTGGTAGCAAAAATTTGAGTTCTAAAAATAAAAATAAATCTTTAAATACAATTCTGTTATAGCGCATGATCTAAGTATTTATTTTGAAAAAAAAAAAGTTAAAAATAATTAATAACGAAAA
Source organism: Therioaphis trifolii (assembly GCA_027580255.1). Taxonomy (NCBI): domain Eukaryota; kingdom Metazoa; phylum Arthropoda; class Insecta; order Hemiptera; family Aphididae; genus Therioaphis; species Therioaphis trifolii. The sequence continues at coordinate 40,871,481 of CM050409.1, read as the reverse complement.
ATAATAATATATTACATTTTACAAATAGGCCTGACTCACACTGTATCTGTATAGAATTGTTGATTCTCGGCCATGATGACTCTGTGCTCGCGTACACAATATTATTATATATTATAATGACATATTTTTGTAGTCTTCACACTCTGACCGAAAAGCAATACGTCTTTTTTTTCTTTGTGCGCTTACCAGATCGCATTTATCGGTCATCGCCACCGTGCACAAAGCGTAATGCGTATTATAGGTACGTGTGCAGTATAATACGCACAAATTATAGTTATATATGGGTTATTATGAGTATTATATATAGTCACAAATACAAGACGCAAATACGCGTATAACACTACATCTATACAGCTGCCGTTCGTTAAACGATTTCGCATCGCGTCATGACCAACTGACTGATCCAACTTACGTCCGAAACTATCGAATTAATTTCTTCGAAATTCTAGGGAATTTATACTTGCTACTGTTTATTATGTGTACGCAAATTACGAAAGGATCTTTCTCAAATTCGCATTTCAAAGAGTCGAAACAGTATCAAATGTATAATTATACTTCACATCTCAACGGGTATCGAAGTCAATAATCATTATTATTATTATTATTGGCTGATTGTAAAATAAGTAGATATTAATCACATAAATATCATATGCGTACGGATATATGTACAGGCGAGTGCCTGTAAAAAATTATTACCTACATAGTCATCATGGCACTAGCGTACCTATTTCATCTCAATGGCCTAACGAACAAAATATTACTTTTGTATAGATCTTTACGCTAACACTGCCCACTAATTACACACTTTACACATTCAATAACATCGTTGCGAGAATTAAATCAATTATTATCGATTTCAAGAAGTTAAAGTTGTTAAATAATTTGTATTGTGATAGTCGTCTAAATCTTTCATCATAGTAATACGTATTGAAAATATGATATTATACGTAATTCTTATTTAAATTAAAAAAAAAAAAAGTCGATAAAATTAAACTTTAAAGTGTTGAGTTTGTAATTTAAATGAAAAATGTTTGAGATATATTTTTTTTTTACAAATGGAAAAATAAAGCAATAAAAAAACAGATTATTTTCTATTTCATGTTCTTCTAAACATGTATGGTGCATAAACGCATTTTAATGCTTGCAGTATGCACTTATCGACTATCTTTATCTTTGAACTATTAAAAAAAATATTTGAACAAATAACCTATAAATTTAATTTTAACATATTATCAAATTTAATTAGCGACTTATTATTGATTTTTCATACTTAACCCGACGGCGACGGGTAATATTTAACTATAACATCATGTATAATATGCTATTATTATTACTCACTCTTGTTTAACGAATAACGTCACGACAATAAGATTATATGATAATATAACGATATACTCAATAGAAATGTTTATTTACGGTGCGTGTGGAAAAATTGTGGTTTTCGTAACCACTGTGTATGGTCGAATCCACACGTACGTCACACTGTTGCCGCGTCAAAATCGCTCGGTCGCCCGAAACTCGAGGTATGCGGTTCACGGCGTGCAAACACAACACGTGCCCGTACAGTCACTTGTTTTCCGACTAACGCGGAAAATAAAAATCGTTACGTCCACTGGTATCGCTCATATATTTATTAGAGGCGAGTCCAGCGGCAGATAGGTTAATCGGAAAAATGGGATTTTCTCCAGTGGGTCCCTATCGTATTCATACTTCTTTGATCGAAAAATAGGTAAGTGTATGATAAAAGTCATATTTGTAATCTAATTTGCGCTAAATGAAAATATTGTTCTTGCTGAGATCTAATCATATAAAGGTACCAGTAATACCATCTTACAAGCTAACATACAAAATGAATAAGAATTAAGATATTAATGTAATCAAGCATTTAAAGAAATCATAAATACTTGTATTTTAATAATAATAAAAAAAAAACAAATACATGATAAAACATTTTACTTAAATTGAAAAAAATACTAGAATTAGAAATACGCTTTAGAGAAATTAAGTAATTTCAAAGTTCTATTTTTAGCCCAAAAGTTGGCAAATTTTTTTAAAACTTTCGTAAAGTATGTACATTTCCATTTGCAGTATGCGGTAAAAATTTCAAGTTTTTAGCTATATTACTTCGCGAGTTATAGTTAAATAATTAAAATCGATTTCGTTAAAATGTCGTTTATGGCAAAATTTACCGTTTTTACTCGGCTTTTCGGCAGTTTTTCGTCACGCCTATAAAAACAATTGACAGGATAGAAAAATGAACTTAATAATACCATATTAATGTGATTTACAATCTACAGAGTTGCTGGATGAAACTTTTGAACAAAGATAAGGGCACCAAAAGAAAGAAGTTTCTCCAGAAAAAAAATCATTGAAAAACCAACAGATATCATTCGCTACGCTCAGAATCTAAAACTTATCGAGTGAATTTTCGGTGTGATTCCATTAGGTTATGGGACCTTTGAAAATGTTGACCGGTACAAAAAATGTGCCAATCGGTAACGGGTTAAATTTAAAGGTTATATAAATAAAAGAGGTGAATGAGTATGGATGGTGAATTTGATTTAAAGAAACTTTACAATTTAATATCTAGTGTTGGTTTTTAAGTTATAACAAAAAATGTCAAGAGGATTAGGTAATCATCGCTGTCTTCAAATCCGCCACTGACATAAATGCATAAATAGATATAAATACAAATTATGCACATTATACCGATAACATGTACCTATATAATTTTTTTATTTATTTCATAATTTTCCTATCATCGTTTTTTACGTGTAAATATATGAAGTCGGTGACTTGGTTATATCGATTCTACCGACTCGCGTCCGTATGATGTGTGATGAGTGGCCTCATGAGCGCCATAGTTGCGAGTTTACAATTTTCCGCATATTCTGGTGCTCCGTGGTCTACGTATTTATGTATATAATTTTTTTTTTTTTTTTGGTACACATGCACTAGACATTTTTCGAAAAATGTGTAATTCGTGTTATTGAACTTAATACTTGTATCGCTTTTATCGTTGGTAATTACTTTGTGAAATCAATTTCCACTTCTATATTATAGTCATATAGATGACATGGATCAGAATCTATGTGCTGAACTGATTTTCACACGTATATCCATGTTAATACATATTATTATTAGTAGGCATATAGTACAATTATTATGGTGATCAAACGTACTTATTTTTGCAGGACAGTACTTTTTTTTATATAGTATTGTGTTTTATTGTACTTATAACGGTTGTGATTAGTCAATCTAAATGTACTTTTTTTTAATACCCCATTAAAATATGTATCAATTAAACACAAATATGTAAATACTAGAACTATTTGTGTTGAAAATAATTTTTATTTTATTTATTTATTTATTTATTTAGAATTCAACGGGACTAGCCCTTTTACAAAATTTAAAGTGGTATATAGACCAATAATGTATTTATATAATTATAAATAAAGAAATAACATGAAATTATGTATTCTCTCATTTCACTCAATTAGTAGTTATTTTGAGGGTACTTTTTATTTTATTTTTTAAATAATGGTCATCTAAAATATAATATATGTAGTGCACTTGAAACTTTTACAACTAATAATTTCTTTCGAAAAAATAATGTTTTATATACAGACATCGCTCAATGACTAACCTCGTAGTGGATATCTCTCTAGAACCATTAGTGCCTATAGATCCATTTCATCCAGCCCGTATGTATTCGCTTCCTATTGTTTAAATTTTCTTATATGCAATGGTACGCAAACAGTTTTTTAATATCAAAAACTCTGATTTCCCTAGTATTTATTCGTTTATTTATCGTCTGCAGTTCGAGCACTCGAGTGATGCGGACCAGTGTGCAAAATATGGCTTTATTTACGCAAAGAAATGTTGGGTCTAGAGGTCCACTCGAACCATATTTCAATTGAATACCACGCAAGCATTGGTTTCAAGAAGTTTCCACATACATTTGCTGAACAAAAAGCAAAAAAATAAATGAAACACGTACAAAATATCACGAAAAGTTTGCAATACCTGTACGTTTAAACATTATATTATTAAGTATGTAGTCATTATATATTTACAAATTATTGTTTGATTTACAATGTATTCATATAACAACGAAAAAATCATTTGGTTTCATCCCGGACTTCGAAAATCGTAAATCTGTCGGCTCCATGCAGTATACGACGCTCGTATATTATTAAAGCAAATGTATGTTACACTCCCATAGCCTATATACAGGTAGGTACCTACATAACGCAGAGAGAACGTAATTTTCGTAGATTTGCTCCGTATATTATTTTATTATATTTTATTTTCAATATGGGCCGTGACCCAAAGTACGGAATATCAATTTAACAATATTAAAATTACAATATAATAATGTGTAAGTAGATGTACAATTGAAATGGAAAAGGTAAAAAAAAAAAAACAGCAGAGAAATTTTTTTCTCTTTGACAAATTATAACTTATATTATGAAGATATAGTAACAGTACAATACCCCGAGGTTTTCACATAGGTGCTGGCCATGCGTATTGATTGTTAGATACATAATATATATTTATGTATTATAAATGTTTAGCGCTTGAATGATTTATTATTATTATTATTATTATACTGTTGCTTTGTCGCAAATACCATATACCCATTTAGGTATATAATATATTGTGCGGACCGTGGTTTCCTTTTTCGCGAGTTCGTTCACTGCCCGACACCGTCGGATTTTCCACGGTTTTCCTCGTGCAGGGGCGGGGTAGGGAACACGATAATAGGCGCCCGTGAATTGTGTATTAACGTCGATATACATAGCACGCGGTCTCGGTCCGCAATATATCATGTGTGATACACAAGAGGTACTCAGTTACGGCGGCGCTGGCGCAAACCGTCGATTCGCGACGGGAAAACCGTGGCCGTCGCGTTTCGGACGTGGTTCGTTATGTGGCGCCAAGGAAGTGATAATAATGGACACGAAGACGACGTGTACGCGTATACGTGTTTAGTGTATATATTATATATATATATAGAGAGAGAGAGCGCAATCATTCGCGGTCACCGTGTGAGTGTGTTTGTGTCCATATAAAAAAACTATTGCATTCACACACACACATGCACACATGTATAAAAAAAGTATCTATTATATTAACGTATAAGGTGAGGTGACGCGCGCGCGCGCGCGCGCGTGTGTGTGTGTGTGTGTGTGTCGATAACGCGGAAAATAAAACGCGTTTCGTGCGTGCGTGCATGTAGTTTCGCCAAATTTAACACATGTGAAAAAAAATTGTCTACGACAATGCTCGTTCGTTACATTGAAACGTACAGTGAAGAACGTGTAAGAACGAAGAAATGTGCTCCGTCCCCGCGTGAGCTTGCTAATTCTGGTATGAACTTTTCAAAGAGGCCAAATAAAAAAAAAACATCATACGAAAAGGCTTCTCCGAAAAATATTTTTTAAAACATACAAAGTCTCTGTGAATTTTACAAAGTCCCACAAGAAAAATACCGTATCCAAGACGTTCCTATAGTCTGTTTCTCAATGCAGATTTTACAGTTGAAAACGCCAATAGTTATTCCAAAAACTTAAAGTATATATTATATATATGTACATGAAATATCATTTAGCCATTTTGACGAGTACACCACTCTTGATATTGTCCGAGAGATAGCGGTATTGCATGTATATTTACATGATTTTTATATGTGAATTACGTGATTTTTATTTGGAGTTGTTATTTCACGTCCAATTTAAATAGTTTAGTAATTATACATAATAAATAATACTCAAAATCAAAGTAGTGATTTCACTATGATAATTTTGTCGAAACGCGCCGTGTCTTCAGCCATCTCGGCAGAGCGGAGATGTGCGTATACGCGATTTTCTTTCGCGCGTACACCTACATAGTTATCCGAACACAATACCTACTACTCTTGTTCATTATTATAATAACATATAATTTAAAAGTTCGATCGTTTTCAAATTTATTTACTGCACGATTCGCAGTGACGCCTATAATAATGTACAGGTATCTGTGCCTATTATTATTATTATTATTATTATGCTACTCGCGTGAACAATTGTTATGGTTATTATGTCATGTATATTCTTATACATATATACATAAACACAGACCTATTCTTGTATTATATGTACCTAGATACGTAGACGCCATCACGCTCTCCGGATTTAGATTGGCAACGATTCGTCCTGCAGCGTGTTTTACGGCATGTCATCGTCGCCTGTTGCATGCACCACTCATACTGAAATTAGCACAGCGGCGGTGACAAGTATTTGGTCGAAATACGATTCTGGCGTATTCGCATACACGTCTCACCTGCCGAAACCACCCATTACGAATTATCACATTTTGTTTTTTTTTTTTTTTACTGACAATTATCACGCCATAATTAACATGCGCGTTTGCATAATATAAACTTCCAAAATTTGCACGAAATATCGCAAACACTTGCACGTATATTCAAAAATAGCAAAAAATCGTTGGGCGCTGCTATATATACAGAGAGACCACATGTCTACACCAAGTAAACTCCGCCGGACTTGGGGAAAATTCAAAAACCGAAAAAATTCTCGTGTCAAAACGTGACAATTTTGAACGGCTTTTGGTGCTGGTGACCAATATGCAAATATTTCGTGAAATATTTGTCGTATATATTTATTTATTTAAATGTGTGTGTGTGTGTGTGTGATAATTAAATGCAGCTGCTTATTAAATCGTTAACACGTTAACGAATAATTAAAAAAAAACCCCGTTGATGTAAATTAAGTACCCAGGTACCTAATAAAAATGCGAGTTTTACGTGAAACACTAATAAATACACCAACAGTTTAAATTGTTGCAGAATATTACTTCCGCAGTTCCGTGCATACCGCGATGTAAACATAAAGGGTTTTTTTTATCGACATTTGTATACAACGCGAAAATAATGGAAACGTTTTAATTATTATTTCCAATAAAAACGAACTCTTAATAGCGATTTTGATGTAATATACCTATTATATATTATGCGATAACATATTCGAACCGGAGCGTAAAACAACGCGTGATAAACGGTAAAATATGTAAAAATACGGAATAAAATTTCGTATTCAACTTCCTCACATCTGCACGAAACGCACTCGTAAATCTGTTCTGTTACTTTCTTGCCGGCCCTATAAGAAAATATACATACATACTTATTACCCAAGCATAAAATCTGAGCCAGCTGATCACGCATATGGACATCGATTTTTTTCATTTTTTTCACAATATACTTATGCACGCAGAAAACATTTTTTTTATTACCGGAGTTATTTTTAAGCATATATGTTATATGTAAATATATGTACAATATGTAAGATAACTAAAAATACAATTATGTGAAACGAATAATTTAACGTTTGAGTATAGATGTAAAATTTTTTCAAAGACTCAATTAGACCTTCACTACAAATAAAAAAGGAATACATTCTAAATATAATAGATATTAATTGTCGTTTAAAAAATATGTATATCAGTGGTACTTATCAGCTATCGCGCTTAGACGAAGGGATGAAATTTTAGAAATGTGTACTAGGCGTGGTAAACATTTACGTATAAGTCCACGGTTACAAAAAAAAAAAAAAAAAACACTTAAAAAAACATTTAAACGTTTTTTTTTAAAATGTTTTATTCGTTACATAGTTTAAATTATAAACGTATTTTTTTAAATAGGCAATCATTTTTTTACCTTGTGGCTCAGGGCAAGTATAAGTTTATCACAACAAAATTCAAAAATCCTTGTTAGTTAAAACTTAAAATACTAAAACAAATAACAAAGTTGAATACATGTTACTAAACATTGTATATATATATATATATATATATAGATATATACCTAGATATATTTATAGTCAATAGTACAAATAATTATTAGTTTTAGTATTTAAATTTGTAACATAATGAGATTAAATTTTAAATGAAAAAAGCCGATAAGATAATGGTGGTGGAAGTTCGTCCTTCGTCGCTTCGCTCCTCGGACAAGATAATGGTGAGGAGTGTATAGCACTTTCTATCATGGGATCACCTGGTTTACGATAGTTTAGTTGTATGGTACTTTACATTTGAATGCAATGATAAATCATTGTAAGTTAAGTACAGGATACAGTAGTTGGGTGGGATACACGAGATGCATTGCTAGATTAGGCATTATTGGATAGATTTTGGAATTATTTTATATTATAAAAAAAAAAACGATTCTGAACGAAGATGAAGATGTCAGCCTTAAATTGTAATATATATTTTATTTTAATATCCTAGATTGGGTTAAATTTACATTTGTCTATTCATGTGACTTCTGCTCGTGAGCATTGGACAAACCAGGATGTGCATAGATAGGGCGTAGGTAAATACCATATTATTTGCCTAAATGCACTATCGTGACGGTACCACCCGACCCCGCCGTCCATATATGCTGAATGCTCCGTGGCTACGTCTATTTAAATATTAATAATTAATAATAATATATAAAATCCGCATGTTTATGGAACTGATACACACATTAAAATAACTGGAAATTGGAAGTTAGTAACGTTCTATTCAACCATGTAAAGGTACGTTATACACCTTGTGTTTACAATCTACCAATATTTTGTATAGAACAGCTGTCAGCTACTGATTATATTATAATAAACTTAATCTATTTAATTATCTTTATCAGCTGTGATATTACATAATATTTTCATTTCTTATCTTTGAATACAAAAATTTTTATACATTTTCAACTACAAAATAATTTGCAAATATTCGTGATTTTGACAAATTTTGTCGATTTTTGAACTTCAACTGCTTATAAAAAAAAATTGTGCCTATGTATTTGAATAATTTTTGAATCACTCTTAGATCAACTTATTCAAAACCTTTTATTAAATTTTCAAGCGATTTGGTAGGGCCAAAAAATTGTTATCGACTTTTATAAAAAAAAATCTAAGAAAAATCGAATTATTCAAATGCCTATAAATAGCTAAAAAATAAACGAAATATTTTGAAAATACAACTATGTAAAGAAAATGCCTATTTAAACATTTTGTAAAAGTTTTAAGTTTCTACGACCTATACTTTTTGAATAAGAACAAATATCAAAAATCAATGATGCCTAAATTGTTATTTTACGCGATTATGTGAAAAAATTGTAATTTTAAACACTCATAAAAATGTTTGATTTTATTCCAGTGCAAATTTTTTTACAGATAATTGAAGGAAAACGTATGTCAAACTTGGTACCGAATTTACAATTCTTAGTTTTGAATACTTAAAATTTTATGAATTTTCAACTGCAAAATAACTTCAAATTTTCGCAATTTTCACATATTTCGTATAAATTGGAACTTTGAGCACTTATAAAAAAAAATTGTGACTTACGATTTTGGATTTTTTTTTATCAGTTATGGAACAACTTATAAGAAACCTTGTATTAAATTTTCAAGATTTTCTGGCAAAAAAAAAAATTTTATCGTTATTTTAAAAAAAAATACTTAAAAAAATTGAAAATTTCAATTGTCTATAATTAGCTCAATAAAAGTCAAAATACTTTGAAAATTTAACGGTGTATAGAGAACGCTAATCTAAACATTTGGTGAAAATTTCAAGTATTTACATCGATTAGTTTTTGAGTTATAGCAAAATAAAAAATTTGATTTTGTCGAAAACTGGTTTTGCGTAAAATATACCGTTTTTCTCTCATTTTTTAAGGGTTTTTCCCGGCGCGTTAAAAAAATATTGAAAATTTTTAACTTTTGACCCCCCAAAGTACCAACTAGATTCAATTTCCTTTCAGAAAAGTTGCTATATAAGGCAATCGAAGCATTTTTACTGCCCCAAATCGTGTCGACAGACACAAAAATAAATAAAAAAAAAAAAAAAAAAAAAAACACACATCATTGTAAAATCAATACATTCTTCACTCCGTTCAGAATCTAAAATAGTTTTAACTTTTAATCAAAGAAAAAAAAATTTAATTACCTACATAAATTTCACAAAATTGTTTTACGAACAATTAATATTCTTATCAATTCATACAAATTATTTCAAAATTTACAAAACATTTACCTGGATAAAATGATTTTTTTTTTTAATCTTAAATAAAACGTTTTAATAGTTTATGTATAAAACGTTTAAAACACTATGCAACCATGCTAATAACCACTATACATCACGCATATATTTCAACCCAACTGGTATGACAAATTTAGTGGTATCAGAATTTAATAAGCATTCTGTTTATAATATACGTATAGATTATGAGTCTATATATCACATTATAAGTTATTGAAAGCAGCACGTTCACATAAATGGCCAATATAATATTACATATTATGTCGTTTTTATTCAATTTAATTATAAGATGTACTTATTAATCAATTTTTTTTTTACATAATTAATTTTTTTTTAACTATTTTTTTTTCAAATAAAATCAGTATCTTGAGCGTGTACAAATTGTAAAAATAATTATTTTAATTTTATTTAACAAAACGCCGTAGGAAAATGGGCCCTGTGACCCAAAGACTGTATTATATTCATCTGTATTTTGTCTCTCCGTTTTAGGTAGATCTGGCGACTCTATACACCTAATAATTAATATATATATATCGCAACGTATATACAATGTATGGGTTTATATATATATATATATATATATATATATAATATACAAGTATATAATCTGTCGTGTTTCCTCGGCACATATCAGGACTTCCTCGGCAGCATAAAATATATAGTACAATATACGAAAAACATACGATATATACAGATCATTTTGTCCGCAGCATCCTATGGGACTTTGTACACCGCGGCTCGCGACCGAACGAAACCGTATAAATGATATATAATACGTACGTTGCGGTATGTACCCGACCCGTGCAGCACGGCTGGACTCGCTGGACAATTCCGTGCGTTACACGTAACGACGTACGCCCGCGCCCGCAAAATTCACTTATTACAACAAAATCTAAAATGCATAGCACCCGGTCTCGTTGTATACGACGGTAAACTAAAAAATTCATCTTTTCCATTATTTAAATAACTATACACACGGGTAACTATATTTACCTCCGTCAAGGTATATCGTCACTATTTATACCGCGCGCACCACGACGCAGAGCGTTCCGCGAATACTCGTGGGTTTTCTGCACAAAAACGGAACCGAAATATTTGTCGAGCTCCGACGTTGTTTACATAAATATATGTATATCGTGTATAAATTAATAATTACGACGTGCATGGGTTACGGATAGGTCATCGTAGGGTCAAGTTACGTCTCGAACGTGCAATTCCCGAGTTCGTGTAAATATAAATACTTTTCGCTCGAATACTTAGATCACGCCGACATTCGGTGATTATAATATTCAATGTTCGATCCCTTCGAAATCTTGTAGAAATTTGAACGCGAGCAATTAGGTACCTAATTTAATAAGTACTTGCCCGGTTATTCAAAGTTCAATAATTGTAGAGTGAACCAGTTGCCAAAGAACAATAATTTGATGTTTCATCCACTCAACGTTTGGCAATTTTATTGTGTAAATTTAATTCGTTTTTCTCTATATCACCATCGAATTAATATTATTGCATGTATTTAAAGTAACTGTCTTATCATTACTTATCATTTTTTGCTGCCCCCTCAATATTTCGAGCCTCTTAACAACTCGAATCCTCAGTAATTCAAAATGTTTCATGAACCTCTCCAACTTTGAGTCATCAAAAGTCAAATGTACACGTATTGGCACATAAATATGTAATTTGGTTTATGGCTAAAAAATAATTTTTGTAATAATATAATAATATGGTATTCCAGGAAATCATAAAAACTTAAAACAACGCTCGCAGAAGTAAATTATACTAATTGAATTGAATTTGCATAATATACATTATTATATGTCTTAACTCTAAAGATTAATTATAGGAGGGTTAATGATTGCAAAGATGCTTCAACTAAAAAAATCATCCATTTTTTATCGACAATATTGTATCCTCACACTTTTCTTTTTAGAGTCTTAATTATTTAAATACTGCACTATCACTTATTTAACTTGTTTTAAACATATCGAATGTCGTACCTATATTCGTAAATATTTTTTCCTCTAAATACTTTAAAAAATATGCGGTTTTTGTGAATCTCGCACCCACAAACAGATGTTCTCTCTGCTTTCTTTAATTCGACCCTGTATATATTTTTGAAATCGAAAGCTTATATTATCCACGGTTAAGACTCTTTATTCTAATTTATACGTCACTCTGGGAATCGCAGAAAATTCTCATTGAATTTGGATTTTCAACTCATCAATTATCGTGAGACGTATGGTACTCTTATACACTTTGCTTTTGATGAGGCACATCTTTAAGTGAAGTTATCTAGTAAGGATCCAATGAATATGTCACCAAACCATGAAATAACGCAATTATCGAAAACCCGCCGAAGAATTACAATTGACGCGCGGTCTGACCAAGTGGGCCGTGGCCCATTACGTTGCTGAAACTCCATGCATTTTGAAGACCAGCTACAAAGTTTTAAAAAATAATAGTCAAAAATATTATTTACATAAAATGCATTTTGTTTTAAGTGGGTATCTATGCAATAAATATACGTGAAAATTCATTAAAATATAAATGAAAACAAAATTTTTTTTACATAAAATGAACCGGTAATAGGTTACAAAATCAAAGTGATTTATACGTCATGATGATAGCTGTTCGTCGTAATAATTAAGGACTGTTTTTATATTATTTATACGCACTACGCGTACACGGTCGCTGCACAATGTATACAGTAAGTAAACAGGCAACGGCCGAGACGAATGAACATCACTGTCAATTTCGATGGATAATTATAACACTATGTCTATGATGCACACACACACACACACACACACACACACACACACACGCATTAGTATATACGAATATACGTTTATCATCGTACCGTTGATACATAGTAAATATATAATAATGAGAGTACGCGATCGAAGACGATCGTAATAAAGTCTTCGCGCTCGTAATAGGTTACGATGACGATGAGAACAATGTCGACGAAAACAATGATGACGACGACGACAATGATGACAATGATGACGACGACGACAATGATGAAGACGACGACAATGATGACGACGACGACAATGATGACGACGACGACAATGATGACGACGACGACAATGATGACAATGATGACAATGATGACGACGACGACAATGATGACGACGATGAAAATGATGATGACGATAACGACAACGATGACGACCACGTCACTGACGACGACGACATTGATGATCACGAAGACAATGATGATGACGATGACAACAATGTCGACGAAAACAATGATGACAATGATGACGACAACGACAATGATGACGACGACGACAATGATGAAGACGACGACAATGATGACGACGACGACAATGATGACGACGACGACAATGATGACGACGACGACAATGATGACAATGATGACAATGATGACGACGACGACAATGATGACGACGATGAAAATTATAACGACGGCGACGACGACGATGATGACGACGATAACGACAATGATGACGACGACGACGACGACGACGACAATGATGATGACGATAACGACAACGATGACGACCACGTCACTGGCGACGACGACATTGATGATCACGAAGACAATGATGATGACCATGACAACAATGTCGACGAAAACAATGATGACAATGATGACTACGACGACAATGATGACGACGACGACGATGATGACGACATTAACGACAATGATGACGACGACGATGATGACGATGACGATGAAAATGATGATGACGATAACGACCACGGCGAAGAAAAAAAGTTTTGAGGACGTCACTGGCGTAGAGCTAGAGTACGCGTCACACACACACACACACACACACACACACACACACACACACACACACGTGTCATACATCCACGTTATACGGTTTTAGGTCTTTGGGATTTAACCGCGTCGATTTGATAACGGCTTATCGCCCGCAGAACACCGTTTGCGCACTGCTCGTCCGCACGTCGTAATATACACAATACGCGCAGAGGTGTGCAGAAGAGGGACTTTTTGAAGTTGTCGCGTCTCGCGCCCGCCGCGCGTAATATTTAATACGGTTAGTACTAGTAGTGGTAATGATAATAATAATAATAATAATAATAATAATAATAATAATAATAATAATACGTATCACCTAAAACTTCCGGCGCGATACAAGTTTACAAGGGTATACGGAGGAGAGCTTTATATTTTCATGACGAGTAAATTTCTATGTTATTAATCCGAAGGTAATGCGTCTCGCGCCCGCCGCGGGCGGTGACGTCGTAGTCCACACACACTGCCGCGGTGGCGGTGGCGGTGACATAATTTTTTTATAAACTTTAAATGTTTAAATTTGTTTAAATTTTTAAAAGTTTTTTCTGATAATCGTAACACAATATTGTAACCAAAATTATAAGTAATATAATTAATAATAATAATAAATATATTAGATTGATTAATAGTAAGTCATTACTCATTAGGAAGTCGCTTGTATAGTTAGTATAGCTATAGTATAGTAAAATAATAATAACATCATTGACTGACCCAAAATAAAAAGGGAAAGAAGAGAAGGGCGAGGAACAAGCATTACTATATAGCAAGTACGGGCAACGAAGTGCACGGGATCAGCTAGTATTTATATATTTACCTACAGCTTAGGCTCGTTGCACACACGCCGATATTATCGGTTGCCGATATCGGTGTCGGAGTCGGATGCATGGCATTTACATTGTTTACAATAGACTCAATGCACACTAGTTCCGATACGATAAAAATGTAGTCCCGATCACCCGATATCGTTGTAGCAGTCGGAATGATGGCTACAAATCGGATATAAATATTTTCGTCCGATAACCAGTGGCCTATATAATTAAATGGTTGGTTTTCCACACAACGATAAAATCGTTGTCGGTTTATATTTTAAAATACTGTGTACTATACAGTCACATTTTTGATAAGTTCGTATTAACCAGGTGTACTTACTACTTAAACTAAAGGATGTAACCAAAACTTTCTGGCTACTTTTTGTTTGCGTTCTTTACGCTTTTGACGCAAAAAAGCTAATAAAGCTAATTTTTTTTTGTTCATATTTAAAAATAAATAAAATATTAGGAAAATAAAAACGTATAGCACTCGACGCGGTTGTATAGTAATACTAGTAGGTACAACGTGTGGATACTCATAGAGTAAATACTCACATAGTATATAAGATAACACTAATTTTATAACACATTACTTTAATCTGACATTTTATAAATTATCGGCTAAATAATCGGCTAATGTGAAAAGTACATCCGACTCCGACACCGATATCGGCAACCGATAATATCGGCGTGTGTGCAACGAGCCTAAGCTGTAGGTAAATATATAAATACTAGCTGATCCCGTGCACTTCGTTGCCCGTTATATGTACCAACTCTATATGAATCAAACTTTGTTAAATTTGTTGTTTAATATTCGGTATATGGTATTCAGAACTTATCTTAACCTTTCCGTTGCCCGGAATAAAAATTCTGATACGCAGCAGTATATTATTATCAGGTAGGCAATCTACCGCGGCAGTGAAATCGGCCATGCAGCAATTTACTGCCGCGTTATTTTACCGCCAGATCCACCGCAGGTTTCACCGCGGCGGTATGTGGACCTAGTACTAAATATAATATATTTAATATATGTGTACAATTTTACCGCCACCGCTGCAGTGTGTGGGGGGGACCTTTATGTGTACGAATACACACACCTACGTGTACGACGTACCTGTATGTATTATAATATTCTACGGATGGGTAGTGTCATGTATTAATTGACGGACTCGAGTGTGATGTGTCCGGAGAGTTAATCGAGATATCCTGTACCACGCGCCTATACAATATAGTGTAACACACACACACACACACACACACACACACACACACACACACACACACACGCGCGCGCGCGCGCGCGCGCGGATGTAATCGTGTTCTAGGTATATTGTACCAGTGGACATCGCATAATATTATGCCGCGGCCGTGCACAGTGTTTATGTGCGCGTCGTACGTTATTATAATATTGTGACGTGCGTATCTATACGATGCCCGTCTCATCATCCGTGTAGATTGCGGAATCGTTGCCTTTTTTTACGGGGCTTCGTAAGGTGCGGAGCGACTGTCGAGACCACGCACGGGTGTCGAGAAAAGCTAATATTATTATAAAAAATTGTATTCATTCATAAATCATACGTAATTATTATTATAATTATTGATTTTTTTTTTTGTGATTGGAGTTTTTTTTTTTTAATTTGTGAGTTCTAGGTGCTGCAGTTTGGAAAATCAAATAAAGCACATTTTTAATATTGTAGCGTAAAATTCGGTTTTTTTTCGTCGTTTACAATGTCGTTATTTTATTGCGTGTATTCGTTATAAGGACATGCAATAATTTTTGATTATAATATGTATAAATTATAACGATGCAAAAAAGTTGAAAAAATACAATATCCAAGAACAATAATTTTCAAATACATTTTTTGAAAGTAGGAGGCAGGAAATATTTTCAGCGACATACTGTGTAAAATTAATTTTACCATTTTTCTGGGAATCCAAATCACGAACGAATGGGATATGGTTCTGACTTTAAAATGGTAAATGAGCTACAGAGGTACGGAGTGAATTTGTTGCCATTTGTTTTGAGACAAATCTAAGATACTCCCGATGAAGAATTATCTATTAATGTAGTGTTCAATGCAGCGAAAATGTTAGCAAATTCTATGGCTCTGAATAACGTAAGTCCAATGATAAATTTTGAAGAACCAGAAAAAAAATAGAGCTTGACTTTTATACTAACAAAGTTCAGTCTAAAATAACAGATTTTTAAAAATAATAACTGAACTAATTAATTCAAATACATAATATGTACATAATTAAGTGTTTTTATCTTTACTTTTTTAAATAAAATTTGGTATATAAATATGTAATAATATTAATATGTATTGAAGTTTTGTAATTTTTTTTTTTAGTTATTTTACTTATAATGCCAATTTATTATATGACCTATTTTCTTTGGTCCCTTGAACGTCATCAAAAACGGCTTCTACTGTATTTTTGTTTATCGACGTCTTAATTAATTAAGACGTACAATAAATGGACGTTCAATAAACTTGCCCTCCCCCCTAAGTCGTGCTATAGAGTATAAACTGGAGTCGAGTCAATCGGTTAAATTGTAAATAATTTATTTATTGTCCGATGGACGTAACACTAGAAGTACAACAATTCGTTTAGTCCAACAATAGGTAATAATAGGTAGGTACATAAACAAACAAAAAAAAAAAAAAATACACATAGAAAAGTGAAATCCGAAATTTATCACGATCTATTTGATGAGCGTTACCCTGACACCACAAAGTTCACGATTATTTTCAAAAACGGTGTCAGGGTTTAGTAACCGATCAGTAACCTTACGAACTCTATAACTTATAACTTTATAACTTATGGTTATACGAATGGTTACTAATCGGTTACTAAACCCTGGCACCTTTTTTGAAAATAATCGTTTTACATCACATATTAGGACGTGATATAAATTTCGGATTTCGGATTAATAAACACTTAAACCCTGACAACCCTTCTTTCTTTCAAACCCGACAACGGGCCAGAAGGCGTTTTTAAACGTTGGTTGTTCACGAGCACCTGGTACCAGAATCCGGACTGGAGCCCGTCGACGCGCAGCGAGACCGACGGCCTGCGCGTTTCGCCGCGGCACAAAAAACGCCACCCGCCAGCGCTTATCCGGCGGTCGTAGCTCATCCGCCGGTCGCCGATTTCCCGGCGGCGCGCGTACACCACGAACTACCGTTGGTACTCGGCCGACGCCGCCGCCGCCGCCGACGCCGCCGTCCCGTCGCCGAGGTCCGTCCACCACTGCACCCACATCGACAACGCGTCGTCCGCCGTGCTCCACGTTTCCAACTCGAGCTCCGAATGGTCCGGGTCCGCGGGCCACTTACACGGCCGCGACGACGACCGGACACCGCTGCCGTCGCCACCGTCACCGCGGACTGGCCACTGCGGCCACGGGCCCGCGGACACGTCGGGCGACACCGCGAACCAGTGCGTGTCGTACGGCAACTTGGCCGACTGTCGCGACGGTCGCCGAGCGATGGGGCTGCGGGACCGTGACCTGTCGCCGACCAGCCGGGACCGGGCCCTGCAGCGCGCCGCGCCGCTCGTCTTCGGGCACGGCGACGCCGACGCGGCTCGTTGTTTTTGCCGACGTACGCTGCATACGAGAAAAGAAGATAAAAACCGTTTGCGTTTTTATAATAATAATAGTATAACATCTGGACGTCTTAATATATTATTGTTTTAGCGTACGTGAAGGGGTTTTTTTTTGTCTTTTATCGATTAAAGCGTGACGTTTCGACAATTTGAAAAATCCCTCAAATGTTTCTTTATTTATTTATTTTTTTTTTTTTTGAGCGCTATACCTAATTTTTTTTTATCTTAAATCTTTCATGCCATCGGGTGTGATCAGTCATACTGATTTAATTTGACTTTTTTTTTTTTTAACAATGACAACTACGCCTATGTCTATTAATCTATTCTAGTAGTATTTATCTTTCTGATCATTATTTTCACCGTCATATCATTGATTCTCGTTTATGATTTCATTGATTATACAGCCCTTCTGAAGTTAAGTCAAACAGAATTTCGCTCAACCTTTTCGCGGAAAACTATAGACGCTGCAGAGATACATTTTCGTTTGGAAAGAATGGTCTTTTTCATTTTAAATAACTCGTTTACCACAAATGTCGATACAAGTCTACTTCATAGTCATCGTGTTTTAAGAGGTGGACATATTCAGAGATTTGGAGACACTATACATGCAAGTGAATGGTTTTGAAGTCTGAACCCTCCGCCCCTTCCCATCGATTGATAAGAATCGTAATTATTGAAACCGTTTATTGTCCATTACACATTTACATTGGTTATTTTAGTATATTTTTTTTGTATAAGTTATTGATGATAACTTCACGCGTATAAATTATTTCAAAAACGGCTGACCTTATCATGGCGGCTAAACAAACGGGACTCGTGATTATCCGTCGATACACTGCGAAAAATTTCAATTTGTTTTTTTTTTCAATAAACTGTCGACATTTTAGGGGACACCGACTCCTCTCTCACCCCTAAAATGAAAATAAGATAAAATTCACGTCTCTCGACCGTATGCACAAACCTGCGGCGGCCGTGTCGTCCGCACGCGTCCACGTCGACCTGGAGGCCACTACCGGTCCGGCGCTCGTGATCGCGGTCGTCGGATCTTCCCGTGCCTCCGCCACTTCTTTCGCCGCTGCTAGACTCGTTTTCGCCATGATCCGCAGACTTCTCCTGCAGGTTTGTCCGGCCATTTTCTCTATTTGTTCCGTTCAAATCGAGAAGATTTCCGTAACGGACACACAAAACGATGTACGCTCGACGGTGTCGTATCGATAACTGGAAACCGTTCGGCGTTTAAAACAAATCACGTACGTGTGTTTTGGTCACTATGGTTATCGTTAGGTTAGGTTAGCTGGCTATCAAATAATAGCACGCCCGAAAACTCCGGCATAAATATTTTTCGTGCCGGATATTATTAAAAGGTTTCGGACACGTTTTAATTTATGTTTTCCGTACAATATTATGTAAAATCATTGCAGTGACCGGAATTCAAAAAAAAAAAAAAAAATTAATTATATTTTAGTTTTCAAACGTTTACGACAACGGTATTTGAACTCGTGTAAGATAATAATATGTCATAGATAATAATAATTATATACCTTATAAAATATTCAATTCTTTCGATTATTTAAAAAAATAAAATATACTTAACAATTTGTATGATTATGATCTTAAAATAATAAATGACACAATAAGTGATACAAGTACCTAACCGTACCAAATAATAAAGACCGAGGTATAAACGAGGAGGAATTACCGGGTGAATCCGTCAAAACGTTTTCGCACACATGGTATACGTATTTATAGACGTACATTGTACATAGCCCTATAGGTATATATTTATGTAATATAGATATACTTACATTTATACGGTTGCGCCGACCATTATATGATGCTGACGAATAAAATTACCAGGCATGAACCATACGCCGAAATCCTATTATACGTTATTACTCACTCCTTCACTTTTCCGATAAAGATCTATGTGAAATCGTTTTTTCTCTCCTCTCTCCCTCACTGGTCCGTTTGATGTCGACGATGGTGGGAGCCCCGGGGCTGCACCCGTACAGAGGACCTTGTCATGATAATGTAAAAAAAACGGTACGCGACGACCGTCTACCGTTTACCGAAAAACGACGTAGAAATAATTTCCTGTGCTCGCGGGTACCGCGGACACAAAGGGAAAAAAATCGAGTAAACGACTTTTTCAAACAATATGCCCAGGGCTAAGGCGTACTAGCGAACGCGTTATATACACATTATATTATATATCGACGTAGGTACGTGTATACGCGCATACGCGCGCCGGTTAAATTCATTCATTCATTTTTTCCTCGAGTATTTTTCAAACGTCTTGATATTATACATTTATATATATATATATATATATATATATATATATATATATATATATATAGGTTTATAATAATATATAGGTTAGTTATATTTTTTTTCGTAAAATTTCATTAAAAAAAATAAACGTGCATAGTTCGAATTATATATGTATACACTATACATATATACGTAAAGTAATAATAATGCTGCAGGTACATCAATTATATATATATATATATATATATATATAAATGTATATATATATACATACATGTGTGTGTGTCTATACTATAATATATATATATATATATATATATATATATATATATATATATATATATATATACTTAATAGGTATATTTATACATATAACACACGAATCCTGACTCGCCGTGTGCAGGTTTATAATATACATTAATCGATAGTAATTGATTTAGATAGGTATATCGTACAGTGTACACGCTCGTAAATATGGGTATATATTATCTGTACAAGTGGTTGACCGTGTGAAAAAAAATTGGTATTTAATATACTCGCATGTATAATAATATATAGGTACCTTTAAAAGACATAATAGTATAAATACGATATTGTAGGTGCGTATGTAATCTGTATTTTATTTTTTTCTAATACACTAAAGATCACTGCAAGTATGAATTTCAGTTTTGTACTGAGCTATATATTTTTTTTTTTTTTTTGCAAATTCATAACCTGTGTAAGAAATTATTTGGATTCAAATAAATTAGTAATAAAAATAATGATACATATTTGACCAGAATAAAGCACTTAGTTTATATTCATAAAAACAAATTTTAAAATGACGGTATGGTTATTATTAGATCTTATTATACGTTTATCAAAAACTCCACGAGACTACAGTTTCATGCAGGTGGCGCTAGCACGGTCAAGTGAGCTGCGTCTGAATACACATATTATTTTAAATTATTTTTGTGTATTATTCTATTTTAAATTGTTTTATTTGGTGGTAGAGATATGAGATAAAACGTTGACGAATTCTAAAATTATATAATTCATGTAAAATATTTAACTATGTATTTGTATAGTTGCATAGTCTTTGTTGTCAACGGGCTCCTAACTGGCGGTTGGCCAAGAATGACGGCAACACGGTGCCCAAACTACCCAGAGAAAGTTTAATAAATACGGGTGACCAATAATATGAACAATATATAACAAATTTGGTTTGACTGCCAATCGGTCAGAACTACTATTCAGACAAATAATTAATAATGTACAAAATTGAGACGGGCGCCCAAAAGGGGGGGGGGGTAAAGTACTAATATTAATAATAAAAAAAATTACATCATATTGCACCATATGCATATGAGCAATTATAAATATACACAATAATAATAAAACCTGGACGGCGACAGCGGACAAACGCAAAGGCCGACTCGCCGAGGTACCGGTTGCGGTGATCGGCCGAGGTTTTAGGTCGTGGATGCCAAGGGAGGGGGCCGTTGTAACGTCTCGAAAGTTCGCGACGTTCATGGCAGAACCAATAACGGTGGTGCGAGATTATAAATATATTTTAATATTATGATTTCTAACCTTTTTGGAGTAGTAAAGTTACGCCGTTTTCGCGGGAGGTACAGAACATATTCCTTTGTCACATTTCAACAAAAAGTGACAAATGATAAAATTCGAGTTACTTCCCTTTTCTTTGGAGGAGTCGATATATTAGACTCGTTATCGTCGACGGCTCGAGGTGTGCGCGTTTCACGCATATGAAACTCATAGATAATAGGTATGTATTTAATACGTATTTGCGCACGAACTCGATATTATTATATTTTATAAACACTAGACGTGTACTAAAACGCGGGCCGCGGCCGACGGGCGGTATACACGAACATACAAGTAAGATGGTATGCGTGTGTACGCGTTTTATACGTGTGTACGCCTAGAATTTAATATCATCCGACTGTGAAATATTTATTTTATATACTACTCGCTTGGTCCTATAAATCAATGGCCGCGCGTGCTATACCTCCGGTCCGGTTCCTATCATAACTAAGACACGCGTATAAATTTATATATATTATATACACATTATTCATACAATATATTTGCGCGTGCGCGGACTATATATTATTATTATTATTATTATTATTATTATCACCGCCGACCGCTTTTCTGTGTATTTTTACGGTTTATTTCTACGTGTTATTACATTATTATAAGTATAAATTATGTTTGTTTCAATCTCAAAAATTATATTTCATAATAAATAATAATGCACACACACACACACACACACACACACACACACACACACACACACACACACACACACACACACACACACACACATACACACATACACACACACAAACACACACACACATACTATAGGTATACGCGAGTACCAAAGTACGTACGTACATCGTACGATTTTAAAACGACTATTCGTTTTACAGATTTCTGTGTGATTTTTGCTGTCAAGACAAACAGATCATGTTGTCGTGTAAACGATATCACGTTATATCACTATACATTTTCACAACATTTTGACAACAGCTTTTTATGTACACTGTCACCCTCAAATTCGAGTAAGAATGTGTTTTTATCTTGTAAGGCTTAAGAATATTATAATTAATATGTATGAACACAAAGTCCGTAGGTATTTTAGTGAGAACTGATTGTAAAATGATTATTATAAGCATACGAATTTAAAGAATAATCGTTTATAATAAATTATACGCAAAAAGGGCAAGAAACTTATGATAAGTATCAATACGTGTTTTATAGTGCTGGAGATATAATTGATTTAAATTCTTCAAAGAACGCGCAGCGCGGCTGAGATATCGGAAAACTTTTGTTATAGCCAAGATAATATATATTGTATATACGTTAAAACTCTTAATTTACAAGTTGCAAATTAGACAGGATATGGTAGCTATAACTTACTGTTATTTTAGTACTTTTAATATAGTTATATGTCCCTACAATCACAATGATCGATGGCGAACGAACCCACATAAGGTAGTTGAATGAATATCTAAACGTATTCTAGATATTAGCAACACATGTGGTATCATAATATGTCGAGTAAGCGTTATCATTTAATTGAAAATTGAAATACAATCACATAATATACATACCTTCGTACTCGTGAGTAGGTATTATACATATACCTATATTGTTATAACTTTATGCGTTATACCGATTCCGTATACTGTAATGTATAATCTTTAGGCGTTCGTATTTTAATTTCAATTGGTTATCATAATAAGTTAACAATTACACCGTGACGTATCTATGTATATGTATATAATAGCCGTTATTCATAAGTCATAACCTATATAGTATACAGTTATGCAATAATATAATTATTCATGGTATATGGTATACTATACTAGGTATAGGATTGTCGTATATATATATATATATATATATATATATATATATATATATATATATGTATATATTTATATAAAACACTCAGTAATTGAACACCCCCGCACATCGCTTTAACATATGCACCTTATACACGTACGACGTACGTGTATCCCTGTACACACTTTTCGGACTCCCGGTCATAAGAACATAAAATAACCGATGTACACATCTACTTGTATACATGTGGCTGTAACCGAGGGATATTCGGTGTTAACCCTTCTTTTTGTTTTTATTTTTATACACTTTGACCCTCATGAATGTATTATAGTTTATACAGATATATGTTACATTTTAGATTATGAGTGACAAACAATAATGTACCTATTGGTTTTACAACCATGTGATTTTTTTACCACCTTTTTATGTAGATAAATGTAAATAATCATTTTTTCAGGTTCTAAAAATGGTTCAATTGTTACGCATTTATGTTCAGCAACATTAAAAATTAGAAATTTTATAAACTTTAAATAAGAGATGATTTTTTTCCCAATAGTCTTCCTAAGTACAAACATAAATTACCTAAAAATTGAGTAAAAACGGAAAAATTTACTGTAGTCAATATTTTCATATAGAATCAGTTTTTAAATATTTAGTCGTGAACACTTTGGATTTTCCAAAAAAAATATCAGTAATGCTCGTATTAATATTATTCTCTTACAGATTTGATAAAATTTACAAAAATATTTAACCACTTTAGGGCGAAATATAATAATATACTCGTACAACCGTTTAATGTACCTATTAAACATATCTCGTTGTTGTTAGTGTTATCTAGTAGGATTTAACTTTTGACATAAAGACCAGAGAAATTAATTAATCTTGTTCATATAATGTTCAATTAACAATAAAGAAAAAACATTAATTATCTTTTTTTTCGTTTAAAGTTAACAATTTTAATGCGAGTTCTCAGTTACGTAAAATTAAACAATTTTTTTCAATTAAAATCGTATACAATTTTAAATTATCGACCCGGTTAAATATGTCTTCAATATACTCACTAAATATTTTCCTCTCATGGTCCAAATTTCATAAAAAGTAACACAGTGAATTATTTTTTAAATGTGTTCGAATGATTATTTTTACGTAAAATTTTATATTACTATCATATTGTTATTCCATATTATTTGTTATTTTTCGTTACGACTTATAAGATCTGAAAGGTTTAGTTATACGACTTTTTTTTTGTGTATTTCCCTAGATATATTTAAATATCCTTAACAATGGGGAGCGAAAATTTTTTTTAAACCCCTTCCATTGCATAATCCTGGCTACACCCGCGCTACGCGTGCATTATATCATCGTTCGTCCTATTCAACTGTAGTATGTTATATTATTATTATACTCGTTAACTAGAATGCATTCCTATAGGTACGATCTATATTGTATTATGTTAGAGAAGACTCCCAGAAGCTGTAACATAATATATAACACTGAACGCCGCAATATTTTGTATTTATGACGTTACATTTCAATTTACAGGTACGATAATTATATTATACAATTACACGTATTCCATGTATAATACATTTAACTTCGTCGTGACGTGCTGCTGCGTATAAGCGCATGCGATTAATATTGCTGAATCAGTATGTTATTTAGAAAGATGAAAGAGCATATTATACGTATACGTATACCCTGATGTTAATACTCCCAGAGGAGCTCACATTGCACTACTGACTACATGATACACTGAGCAACATTTTACCTTTTTAGATTGCCCAAAAATTATTGTGATGGATATAAAAAAAAATCGATTTCAAGAGCGAACAAGACGTGTAGCGTACCCGTTTACTCGATATACCAAGTCAACCTTAACTGTAATAGTAGTTGTAGCCATATCATAATATATTATAACAGCTTTATATTTATTTATACGTATCTACATACAGTGCCGTCTTAACCACCATCGCCGCCCTAAGGATAAAAAGGAAACACGAACATTTTTTAAAATTTAAATTGTATTTCATTATAATTTTTATGACGCCCCTAAACTCACAATATTTTGGACGCTCTGTGGCACTTGCTCTATTTGTCCCCCGCCTTGGAACGGCTATAATGCTATATATATTTATATATAAATAAAACATTCCGTTCTTCAATTTAAGTTTTATGCATTTTTTGCCAAGTGCTAAATTTCTTGAGTTTAGTTCGAAAAACAACGAAATTACCCTCTTTTGTTATTTTTCAACCCCCTGGGGGCACGGGAAGGGGGCAAGTAATCATGACCAAATTTAACTATAATTACTTTCTCATATATATGAAAAAAGTGAGGGGGTCCTACATCAAAAATTTGAAAGTTCAAAAATAAGGACCACCCTAATGTATATATATATATATATATATATATATATTTATATAAAAAAATATAGTGAATGTGATTATAATAGTCGTATAATAACAATCATCGCTATATACCTATTAGACACTATATGCATATAGTACATAACATGCAGGTGTTGGTTTTTGAATTTTATACTACGGTTAAAAACGCTCAAAGTCAGTACCACGGTATCATGTTTAAAATGCACCAATGCATATTATTCATACGGCCGGAAACGTTTTTTTACGTATTAGACGTGTACACATATAGATTATAAGATGCAGTTATTCGACATTTAGACGGGTTATTTAGCTATATATATATATATGTGTGTGTGTGTGTGTGTGTGTGTGTGTGTGTGTGTGTGTGTGTGTGTGTGTGTGTGTGTACGCGACGCCGCATCAGTATGTACGCGTACAGTGTATATAGTATTATACATTAACACACGTACACATACACGTGTGAACATATAATGACTTTGTCGGGCAATTCCAGACTTATCTACGTGGCTAATAAATTCCGATACCCTGCAGTGTTGTTACGTCGCGTTTCACATATGGTATTCCGCAGCGCGCGGCGACTAAAAGTGGCGCGCAGCGGTAACCCCTAGCGCGATAGTCTATATGTAACATTACACAAGTAGAGGTATACTGACACGTGTTCGGTGTGGTTGTGGCCCCGGGCGATTCAACAGAAGACCTTTGAAGATTATTGGGGCTTCTTTCGATATGATTGATAAACTCGCAGAGGGTTCTGTATCTGTATCATAACATTATCATCATCGGGTTACGCCCTGTATAAATGTATATAATATATATATATACATATATACGTACATGCAATTCTACAAGTGTAATATAGATTGTAGAAGTTTAAACGCATATAAAACGTTTACGGGCGGAATAACCCATTATTGCTGCATTGTGCGCGCACATTATGTATTTATTATGTGTGTGTGTGTGTGTGTGTGTGTGTGTGTGTGTGTGTGTGTGTGTGTGTGTTATGTAAGTACGGCCGAAAATTGGCCTGTTCCATTTTCGCCCGCACCAGATGATGTACCTAATATAATATAGTTGCAGCAGTAATTTAATAAATATACGGGAACGCGGGGTCAGATCTATTTGACATAATTGCAATAACCTTTTTTTCTACTCATAATTTTTAAATTTTTTACAAAATAAATACTCGAGTCATGCTCTACGACAAAAGTGCGCTAAAAACATTTTTTTTTTAGAACTGAAATGTAACAATTTTTAATTTTATTGTGTCATTTGGTAAACAATTCAAAATTGCTATTTTGTACAACGGATTTTTATAAAAAAATGTACGTGCTTATTTAATTTCTAATAAAGGTTAATCCGTAAACTTTCTACGATTTTTCTAAGTTTGTGAAAAAATTATTAATATTATTACCTATTGTGTTTCACATAATTTTATAACTTATTATTGTATACTACAATTGTCAATTAAATGGCTGATCAAAATATGATTGATTCAATGATTTTTGTTATCTTCTGTAGCTAATTTTTTGTTGTAATTAATTAAAATTGATATTAATCATTATCTGCAATCGTGCAAAGATTAATCTAAATCACCGATTTAATTTGATATAGAACGTTCAATAATTTATACAACAATATTAACTATTGAATTCGCGTTTTCAAAAAGTTTAAAAAAGCATAATAAATTAGTGACCAAAGTTGAGTAAAATATTTTAATAGGTTTTTGTCGTAGCGTATTGCAAGTATTAAAATAAAAAATAAAAATTTAAAATAATGATTAGAAAAAAAGTTATTGCATTTGTTAAATAGATCTGACTCACTCTGTACTTATACCTAAATTATTGTGGTACATAATGTATTATACTTTGCGATTTGTTATTTTAAATCGAAAAGTATTGAACTGCGAGCGAACGGTAATGTTTTTTTTTTCAGTATTTATAATATAAATATATATTGTATTAATGACTATATTCCATTATTGATACACCATACACACTACAATATAGATATATACCTATAACGATGTGGTGCTCTTTTTCATCGTGTTAGTTGTAGCTCATTTCCGGGAATGGTTTACTTTTTACCAAAGCATATTATCTCGTTTTAAAGTTGTATATAGGTATTGTATGTACGTATATAATATTATTTAACAATATTTGTCTGACATATAAATACATACCTACATATAGGTGCATCGCTGTAGGATACTGCAACTACTCCTGTTCCTTAATCACCCTATATGACTTCTTATATATTTGTATAATATATTATACGTATACTGCTTAAATATTATTCTAGCTTTATAATTGGAATGAAATTCGTTTAAAAGATATCTTTCTGCAAAAGCCTCTAACATGTTTTTTTTAAATCAAAACACATTATGTTTCTAATTCAAAACCCATTACATTTAAACTACGTATAGTATAATGTGTATTTTACCATGTGTCTTATTTGTTTCAGCGATAGTATAGTAATGTATGTGACTTAATTATCGTTTATATACTTACATTGTATAATATAGGTATAAGTACCTATGTAGGTACAATATGATGTATGAAGTATTGAAATTCTATATATCAACAAAATATGACCTCTTCACCCGAGACACCTACCTGAGTATAACATATTATTACATTCAATTTTAGGTAGGTACTGCCATTTATACTGCGTTTCTTATTTAAGCTGTACTTACGGTATGAATTATTTACAATTTGCACAATAGACGAAAACATATATTTCGAAATACGTATTTGAATCAATAAAATCGTTTTATATTCAAAACTGAATGCACAGAGAAACATATTTTTAAGATTTTTTATAGATTTTTTATGCTGCAGGTCAACGAGCCACGCACGAGTCACTTGTACTAATAAACTGTACATTTCATAGTTTTCAATAGGTATTTACATTAAATACATCTACGTTTTTCAACGTCACTAAAAAAATCTAATCTATATATATATACAGGTGTATATATAATATTCAGCATAATAAGTACCTATTCATCGAATTAAACCTCACACATAACGTTTTCATAATAATTATAGGTATGTATTAGTACCGATAGCCGATAGGTATGTACGACATCAAAGTTTATTTAATCGTACGTACACTTAGCGTGTGCATTTTGCCGTCTGTTAAACACACATATGGTATGTGTAATATCTATGTGCGATAAACGCTATCGCGTGTAAATTATGCATCGCGAGCAAACGTGGGTATTCATTGGTCTGCGAATAATAATGGCGAACGGTGCGCACCACGCGTTGTGTACCTATATACATACATAAATATATATTATATACATCTAATATAAATAGGTATAGCCTATAGGTAATATTTTCAGTACATATTTTACACATGTGAATATTTACCCGCTATACGTGTAGAGCGCGCGGGGAGGGGTGGGGAGGCGAAAACGTAGACGTTAATTTATCATACACTATATAATATGTATACGCATAATTATACACCATATACGTTTATATAGTATGGGTATACCGCGCGCGTACGTAAAAACGGCGAAAATTTTGTTTTCACAGCCAGAGAGTAATGAGTTTCGCTATGAAATAAAAAATAAATTGTTTTAATAAGTATATGTGTACAAAGCTTAGGTAGGGGAGACCGGGGCTAGTTGTCCCATGGGTTAGTTGTCAAATCTATATTACTCCGAAACTAGATGGCTTTTCTATTCATAAATGATATAGCACATTATCACTATAGTTCTAATCATTTTAGTCTTGTCACGAGGTCGTTAGTAGCTGTAAAACTTCGTGTACATCAAAAAAACTATATTTCACGTTGGTAAATAAATATTTTTCATTAATTCAATTCAATTTTTCTACTTATATATGTTACTACTATTCTTATTATTATGAACTTAACATTTAAGTAGTGTTCTAAGGTAGTTTTTTGTGTATTGTTTTCGATCGTACATCTAAGTGATAAGCAATAATCGAGGTGTTTATCTCAAATGGTGAACTGGGGTTTCTTGTCACATATCATGTGGGGCCAGTTGTCACATGTGACAATCAGCCCCAGAAAAATATCTAAAAAGTAAATAAGTATTACCTAAGCTAATTCTTAAATTATTTTTTTAAAATTTTTAGGAAAAATGGTTCGTAATTTTAAAAAAAAAGACTGAAAAGGGGGAAACACCTCCCGATGTTATGTTAAGGCAGGGGTCTTCAACATTTTTATGGAGAGGGCCACACATTATTTTCTACAAATCTCACGGGCCGCACCCGTAGTAAAAACATGTTTTTTATACTAAAATTCAGTTTAACTATTGCAATTTTCATGATTACATTTTAAATTACAAACTGTTATTAATATCATTAAAACAGCCAACATTTATAACATGTAAGAGGGTAATTTAATTTGTTTTATCGCACTTTTCACTATTTTTTCAATATCAATGGCTCATGGGTGTTTTGATTTTATCGAAATAGAAAAGATGCGCGCTATATTTCAAATGTGATCACCAATCATGGATCACATTTGAGTATTGAGGGGCTTAATTTTGCAAAAAATAATGGCATAATTATGCTATCTTTTCCTCCGCATTGCTCACATAAATTACAACCTCTCGACAAAACAGTGTTTGTGCCGTTCAAAAAATATTTAAATTCTGCTGGTGATTCTTGGATAATAAATAATCCAGGCAAAACAATGACCATCTATAATATACCAACTACTGTTTCTCAAGCTTATCCTCTTTCTATGACACCTACAAATATTCAATCTGGGTTCAGATGCACAGGTATACATATATACAGGTATATATATATACCCATTCAATAGAAATATTTTTTCTGACATCGATTTTGCACCAAGTTATGTAACAGATAGAGCAGGTCCAACAACTCAAAACACTAACGTAGAATCTAATAGTTCATTTAATGGAAATGTTGAAACTGAAACCGATATAGTTATTTCAAATGCACCAAATATACCAGTTGTAGAACAAACTGATTCCGATATGTCAATTTCTAATCCCGAATCGGTCCAAATTCATTCAAAACAATCTTCTACAATATCAACCAATTCTGAAAATAACCAACCCGTTGTGTCTCCAATTAATATTCGAATATTTTTAATAAAAAATAAAAGTTGACATTGTTTGTTATTTGTCATTTAAAATACCAGGGACAAGTAACCCCGAGCCTTGTGACAACCAACCCTTAAAAGGGGCTGGTTGTCACAATTTTTTTTTAATAAAAAAATTGGTACTTGTTTGTTATCGCCCCGCCAGTACACCGTATACAATTTATCGCCCCGCCACTCTTGTTTGTTATCGCCCCTCCAGTACATCGCATACAATTTATCGCTATTGCTAATCGTTTGTGATATGGAAGGTATGTGTATGGAAGCTTGAAAATAATCAAAATAAAGAAATTGGTGGACCCGGTATTTTTATTGAAATAGATGAAAGTTTATTTGTGCGTAGAAAAAATAATGCTGGGCGTATTCTGCCACAACAATGGATTTTTGGTGGAATATGTCGGGAAACTAAAGCGTGTTTTATGATCAGTGTACCAGATCGATCGGAGAAAACATTGTTATACAAAGATATATAAGACCAGGCTCAATAATTTTGTCAGATTGTTGGAAAGCTTACAATAATTTGCAGCAAGTGGGATTCAAACATAATACTGTAAACCACACGTATAATTTTGTCGATCCGGACACAGGGGTTCACACCCAACATATTGAGAGGTTGTGGGGTTCTGCTAAATGGGGCAATAAAAAGCGCCGTGGAACTAACAGAAATTTTCTAGAATCATATTTGGCAGAGTTTATGTGGAGAACACGTCTCGGAGAACAAGACGCATTTGAAACTATCCTCAAAGATATTTCCGAATTATGGCCTCCATTATAACTATAGATTCATAATATATTTTCTACATTTTTTAATTTAAATTTTATACTAAACATTTATATATTTAAAACTATTAAAATAAAATAAAATAAAATAATATTATACATTGAAATATATTTTTTTATTTATGGAGGAGCGATAACAAAAAAGAGTGGCGGGGCGATAAATTGTATACGGTGTACTGGCGGGGCGATAACAAACAAGTACCAAAAAATTTAAAAATGCGTTTAAATTGAATATTAGAGTTTGATATTTTTACAAGGAGTGCCTAAGATAATATATTTCATTGTGAAGTTACCACGATTAAAAAAAAACAAAAGGTTTTTTTTTTTTAAATCAAAATGTAAAAATTGTGACAACCATACCCGGTCTCCCCTACGTATTTATATAAGTATAAACAACTCATATACCTATATAATATCATATGCGGTGCAGCGTATACAAACCCGAGAGGCTGCGGACGTATCTATATAAACACATAGGTGCACAACGGACGGAAAAAAATTCAAATTTCAATCGTTATAAAAATGTACAGACGTCCTATATCATAACCAGTGGCGTATTTTCAAATTTTTCTGGGGGGGTCCTCAGTTTATACATTTATTAATATAAACTATGATATCTTGTAATAGTTACGTTCTTATGAAGTTTTCGGAGGAAGTTGAACAAAATATATAATAGTATAGTCTTATGTAATATTATATATATATATATATATATATATATATAATATATTTTAATGAGAGGTTCTGGGGGGGTCCAGTACCCCTGGACCCCCCCCCCCGTAAATACGCCACTGATCATAACCTATCTGAAAAAATAATAATATGTAATAACGAGATGACGAACGATCGAGCCCGCTCAAACACGTACATGGTTTTTGAGCGCGTATTATTATTATATAAAACTATATTATCACGCCTGTTTCCGGCGCCATTACACTGTACGCGTAATATGCGGTAAATATAAAATATACAGGTATGAGTGATAATAATAATTATAGCGTGTATTTTAAACAATTTCAATTGGATCGATTGTCGCGGCCGAAACGGAGAAAAGTCGAATATAGATACATACCGTGTTTAATGTTTTTTTTTCATACTGATACACGCATGACGCGTTTTCTCCGTTTTATCTATTATTATCAACGAATTTTTAATAATTCGAATTGGCCACAGAAATTCTGATCATCACGATAATCATGTTTATGGGTAAAGTAGGAAACTCTAGCCACGAGACATTATAAGTAGGTAGACGTTTATTAGTTTGAAAAAAAAATTGGTAAAAACAAAGGTACGATTTATACTTTGTTGCGACTGCAGTGTCAATATAAAATAGATAAAGAACGTATATGGTTACATTATTTTTCCAATTGTATATCTATGTAGCAGGTTTAGGAATATTAAATATTTCTAATTTATTCAAACGAGAGTTTTATATTCTGTGTAAGGCTTAATTGAGAGTTAATATATGGTGGAATAAGGAAAAATATTTTGACAGATTCGATGTGAAATTCAATTTTAAAATATAAATAAATAACGCTAACAAAAACCTATATAAGGTATACAGAACAATGATTCATATTACAATACTATTTGAATACCTATTATGTTTTATTATAGTTATGAATATGTAGTAATTATTACTGTTCTCGTAAATTCTTATACTATATATAGACACACTGATACCATAGGTACCAAATACAACACATTGATCGGGTCAACTAAAGACGACTTTAAGTTATTGGATGTTTTACCGTTTGAGTATTTATATAAAAAAAAAATAACTATTCTATTTATAGTTAAAAATTTTGAATCTTATATGGAAATAAAAACCATAATAACTAAAAGGGCAAATAGAGCGTTCGATGTCAGAAGAGAGTTTACAAAAAAATCGTTTGGTAAAAAATGTATAGACTGTATAGTCTATACATATAAAAATGTATAGTCTATCAAGGCCCAAAATACTACAACTCAATGCCTATATAAACTTAAAAAAAGAAATATTCTATACAGCTGGGAATCGAATAAACACAGAAATAAAATAAAAAAATCTGGAATGGCTATTTATATTATACCTGTATAACGGATTATTTTTCTATATTTTTTCTGTTATTATAAATATATACATATATATATTATATATATATTATATATATATATATATATATATATATATATAATATATATATAAGTAAATATGTTATATGTTGATGTAAATTATACTATGTGTACCGCATATTGTATTTTATTATCAAATTTTATTAACTCTTTACTCTTTTTACTATTCATTATTATAATAATATAATTAATATTCTATTTCATGTGTTTTATCTTATTTGAATGTATGATAAAAAATTTAAAAAAATACTAAATGCCATCGAAATTCACCCTTCTTAGTTCATATCAATTTTGTGTTACTTTTGAACTAAGTATGACTGTAAATGTACGTGCTTAAACGAAACAAATTATTATATTTATATAATATAGAGGTGGAAGACAATATAATGTACACTGTATAAAGCCATATAGGTGCCAATAATATATTATATTATATAAATGATAACCCAGTACTTACGTATAAATAATAAGCAGTATTAATCACAAGGACCGGGTTAAGATAAAAAAAGCAAATAAATATAAGTATATAGGATGATATTAATAGTGCATATTATTTGCATAAAAATACTAATTTTATAATAAAAACCGGTGAAATCTATTCATCTAAAACACTATTGTTATAGCTCCGTATGAAATAAGAAAAAAAAAGTAGGAGATAACCTATACCTATAATATAAAAAATGTAATAAAGTGTAGATATGTGACGACTTAAGTTCTAAAAACCATGATTTAGAAAATAAAACCTAGTGGAATATCATTATTTTTATACAAACAACGTCAAACATCTATAATGTACCTATATTAAAAATGAATTAAACCGGTCAATATTACTCAGTTTATACTAGACAGGAAGTCGAATTACGTATATTCTTATACATTGAGGTACTTCGTTATGAATTCATTTGCCATTTGCGTGAAACCGTAAATTATAAACAATTTCGGTAGGCGGGTATTATTTTATTTTATTTATTACAACGGGACAAGCCAAAAGAAAAAAAAAAGAATAAAATATGACCAAATAAATGTATATAACATAGAAATTAAAAGGAGAATGAAGGGTCACTATTTGCTTTACGCGTGAGACGGATTAATGGGAGTTGTTTGGGTACTGAGAATGGGCGTGTGGTTATACTAAAATAATAATTGTTTATATATAGGTAATATTATATAGTATATTGATAGTTATTAAAATTATAATATAATTATATAACATTACGTAGGTTCAATAGTTATAAAAATAGCCCGTATACCTACAAGATGCACGTCTAAAAAAGAAACAAATCGCGATCGAATAATATGAATACGTGTACGCGCGTGTTTTGTACTTTTTTTTAAATTTTTGTCGAGAGCCAAAAGCGTGTGTAAACAAAATAATAATAATCCTGTCTCATACACACGAGCATATAGAACGTACAACGTCCGGCGAGAAAAACGAAAAGTCGATCGTTCGCGACGGTCCGTCGGCGACGCGGTCGCGGTATAGAGTGCAAAGAACCAAGTTATCGACGGTCCGGAGCGCCGCCGTCGCCGCCGAACGGAACAACAACGATCGGACGAGGGGTGTTGGGAGGAGGAAGGAGGGAAGAAGAAAATAATAAAAATAAAGAACGAAAAAAGACGGTACAGAGAAACGGAGTGAGAAAAAAAGAACCCAAACCGAGAAGGAGCAGTAGTCGTAGTAGTAAGTGGTGGGTGCGGCGGTGACGGAGTACGTGTGCGGGAGGAGTAGTAGGAGGAGTATGAAACGCAGGAGGCAACGGTGGAGGAGGTGTATGGAAGAGCGGCCGTCGGACGGGGTTCCCGTCGTTCGGCCGCCGTCGCCGTGACGACCGCCGTACTACTACCGGTGGCCGGCGGGACGGGCCGGGGCGTCGTCGTGCGTCGTCGGTGGCGGCACCGTTCGCCGCGGGGTCAGGCGGAGGCGTGCCGGACCGGGAGGCGTCGTGCTGCCGACCAATGACCGCGGCCGCCGCTACCTTACCGCGCGGCCCTGCCTCCCGCCGCCGCCGAGCCTCGGCGACCACACATACGCGGAGACTGCCGCGCTCCGAGCACGACACACCGCGACAGTGTTCGGTTTCCGGCTTTTCGCATCGGTCGTTTGTTCCTCGCTGCCGCGCGCTCCGTCGCCGCCGTCGCCGCCGCTCGCTGTAATATTACCGGCCGCGCCGTGTCCACAGCGTTCGCGAGAAATTATTCAAAACGATACACAATATTAATTTTTTTTTCCGCTTTTTTTAGTTTTCGTCCGGATCTCGTTTTTCCACGTGCAGTGTTTGTCGAGCATAATTTTTCCGTACGCGCCGTCGCGACAAAATAATACAACATGAGACGCCGCCACTCTGCTACGGCAGCGCATTAGTTTTTCGCGCGTGCACATTTATTTATTCGAATATATTATAACGTCGTACGGCGTGTCGCGAGTCGATCGATCGAAATCAGTGTGTGCGCGCGCGCCGCGTATGAGCCCGCGTTCGCCGCCGTCGCCGCCGCCGCAGCATCGCCCGCGAACGGACGGATCTGCTGCAGCAGCTACACACCGGCGGACGGCCGCGCTGCATTGATCTTCCCGGCCCAGGTTGACCACAGCCATCACGACGCCAGTGGGCCAGGACACCGCCGGGGCGGTGCACCAGCCGCCTTATGCCCGTGGTTGCCGGATCCGCACGACGGCCGTCGGCGGTCCGCAGCACCACGGCGGTGGTGGCCACATGGCCACGTCGTCGCTGGCCACCACGTTCGGGCTGCAGTTCTACCCGGACGAGACGACCGCCACCACCACCGGCGGCGGCGTCGTAGGCTCGGCCGGTGGCGGCGGTGCGGCCGTCGACCCGCTGGCCGCCCGGCCACCGGTGGCTGGACTGCCGGTGCAGTCTTCCAACGCCGCCGGCAACTCGGCCGTGGCCACCGGCCAACAGCAGCCCATGTACGCGACGTCCGCGAACCGGAGCACGTCGCCGCTGAACCCGCAAAACCATTTGGCGCATCCGTTTCACATGTCGTTCCCAGTCACGCAGACTCACAACATAAGTAAGTACCATATTATTATGTTCATTTATGTTATCTGCGAATCGATAGTAGCCCATAGTAGGTGCCCAAGGTATTATATAGAGTTGTTGTATAGGCGCACGGTGAATTATAGCCCACTATCGATAGTAGTTTATCAATCACACTCAATAATCTATAGGTATATATAGTATCTGTTTTCTTATTTTTATACGGGAAAATAAAATGTCTGTTTATAAATATTTTCAACGGTTACATTGCTTCGGCCGGTTTTCCGGGTACCTAATCTATGCATTTGACGGACTGTAACTAACAAATAATCACGCAAACACGAACACATATATTCATATACACGGTTAAAATACAAAATACTGGCCTAGGATATCTGGTCGTCTGCAATTTCACCCTTAAGAGTTTTTTCACTCATTTGAACCCTGGCGTTGTTAAATTTATTTCCGAACCGTATAATGTATATATATATATATATATACCTATATATATATTATACTCCTCTATATTGGGTTAGGTTAGGTACCACTTTATAATATATCGAGTATTTACGTGTAATTATATGTACTATTGCGGTTTCTCTTTTTTTTTCTTTCCATCTCACGATGTCATCTTAAAAAAGATACGTGTTTCGTCGCACATGTTATAGATATACATATATACCGATTCGTCTCCAACCCGAACCGATACAAAAATAATTTTTATATATAATAATAATGAAATACCGAAGAGCCCGTCGTCGTCGTCGTCGTCGTACACGCATGATACGTTGAATTGTCAGTCATGCATGTCAAAAGAGACCTCTTAACAAAAAGTGACGTTTATACCTACACGCAGTATGTAGTACCTATATGTATAGTGTGAAGTTATACCTCTGCGTGATGATGGTCGTGTACCGAGTCACACGAAGTATAATGTACGTACACGCTATATATTTATATACGAGTACGTATACGTTTTTGTTGTACCTACGTGTGTCCGAAGGACGGAGACGGTGACGATACGACGGCGACGATGAACGGCTGCAACCGCATAACGTAATGACTACATATTATACACACACGCACGTACGGAGCACGAAAACACAGCGTCCCGGTAGTGAATAATATCGATAGTTTGATACATATGTATATTCGTAGGTATAGGTTCTGACACGACGACGCGTTATTGTACGTTATTTTATTATGATTTTCTGTACCCGTATGTTATACATAATATATATATATATATATATATATATATATATATATATGTATAGGATACACATACGTCGCAATTGGTTATGGGCCCGCGTGTATACGCTGTACCTCACGTATTACACGTCCGTAGACAGTTCGCTGTACAGAAACCGATTGTCTACATAGTTAACATTCGTATACGTACGTACGGTCCGTCAGGTCCGTAAAGTTAAAATACGCGAGACGAAAACCTTAAAAAAAAAAAAGAAAAAAAGTCAGTGTTTTTCGCGATAGTTTTTAACGTGAATTCTGATAACACCGCTAAATTATTTATACGTATTATTTGATTGCTCTTAGAAACGATCCCTTCGTTGCGACAAACGGTTACTTCAATGTTATTGTTTTATTTCACGGCTACTCCGAAGTACGAGCCAAAACGATTAATCGGTATTGAATGACCTGGCACAATATAATGTGTGTAATTTATTAAAGTGACACGAGTGTACCTGCATGTGTTAGCTAAATTTATACTTAGGTCCTTGAATAACGTAAACGTTTTGGCATGACTAAAATAACCAAAATCCACGAATAATGCACATTGATCGTAAACTATTTCTGAGGGGAAAAAATGGATTTGTTATAGATTAAAATCGCTATAACTACCTATACGCTATTATTATATTTATATATATTCTACAATCACCCCTTATAAGCAACAATAACAATATTTCAACTCTATTTTTCTTACATTTTTTCAACAATTTTAATTTTGGACATTTCAACATACCAACATTTTAATATACGTATGTGCGTATACATTACAAAATATATATTTTGGTGTAGAAATAATGAAATAATAATTTATCTTATTTATTTATTTACGCCCGAAGGCAATTGAGTGTACAAGAAATTATTACAGATATTACAGTGGAGTGAACTTAAGATTAGATATAATAATGAAAATATAATAGATTTTTAATCATAATAGTACAGTAGTTTCAACAATATGATTTAAATATAGGTAAAACAATATAAGAACAAAGATAATGATATAATATTTATATAAAACTTAAACATAAATGCCGAAGTTTAGATTCACAATCATAATTAAAATCAAAGTTATCGAGGCTGTTGCAAACCCGAATCATACGACTTTTTGGTTCGTTATAACTGTATGATTGAGTGTGGAATGACTCATAAAAATATAATGCTATAATATAATCAATTGACATATTATATAAACGTGTGACGGCTTAAGTAGATAGGTAGGTACTGCCAATACTACATATATTATATAGTATTTAATATTATATACCTAATTATTTATTATATTACATTAAAACGCTTATAATATATTATTTTATACAATTGCTTATCATTCCCATTTTGCAAAAAATAAAATTTCAAAATTTATTGTCACATGGTACTTAATTATATATAATAATAAATTTAAAATCAAATAATTATAATATGAGTGAATTATTTGTATACATTTTTCGTACATTCAAAGATACATTCATTTTTCATCAAAAATGTTCATTTGTTGCGAGAACTTGTTGAGAACTTGCGCAAATTTGTCTTTCAAGTGCAATTTGACTAGGTACCTATTATCGACATATTATGTGAAATAAATAAACTGAAATCATTCTAAACTTGTATTGGATCACCTAAACATAATGCGTATTAAATTATAAACTGAGTTTCGAAAATATTATAGAAAAAAATTAACTAAAAATCAGATTAAACATAAATAATAAACTTTAGTGATTGTAGGTATAGATATTATATATAATCTAATTAAAAAATATAAAAGTTGGAATTGCGTGCAACAGCAATTAAAAATTACAATTATTATTTGTTTGTTTATATACATGTCTTTGCTGTTTTTGGATTACCGGCCATTATAAAATATTTTATTATTCACCATATAATATGTACATTTACAGTTAATATGTAGGTGTATTATTAATAAACTATTGATTTATCAAAACAATAAATTTGCGCATACTGCGTTTGATTCAGACTTATAGTTAAAATATACATGTGTACCTACCTATTATAATGCAAGTACGTTTTTATAAATTTTGACATTGTCATTAACAAACTATTCATTTTAAAATAGATCATATGATGTGACACTGTTCTCATAGATTCCGGCCCACCACTAGCCGGCCTGGGAAGCCAAAATAGTGGGAGGTGCCCTGATTAATGGGGACCGGGTTGACCTACCGACGTCAACTTAAAACCAAGTCGGTGCCACGGGAGAGGGGAGCCCCACTATACGCCCGTCCGGCTTGTCGTCCGGGGCTCAGTGCCCCTCAAGGTTGAGGAGCCTACCTCGGCTGAAACGTGGTGGCTGTGGGACCAGCGTGAAGATAGTGGAAACCCAAACCACTGGACCTAGTGGGGGGTCGGACCTAAAGAGATCTCGGTCTCTCCGGCCTCAAAAAGGTACGGCTTCGGCCGGTGCTGGTGGTCCATAGACGACCCGGGACCGATCGTCCGGCTTGCCGGCGTCGCTCCCGTACGTCCTCGGCCCGCGAATAGCGCCTAGCGCTAACATGCGGACCGTGTGATCGTAGGCGAAAGCCAAAAACCCGGGAATCACGTGTTCTCATAGATTGAAAGATTAAATAGTGAATGGAATGATAATAATAATTTTTTTTTAATTTTATGATTTATTTCGAGCTAAGTATACAATTAAAAATCAAATTATTAACCAATCGCAAAAAATGTTCTTATTTTTGTAATAGTATGTTTATGAGTATATGATATAAATCGGGCTATATTTTATTATAAATGTGATTGATGGTAATTGCAGCCTGTATGTATAAAGTTAAATGCTGTATATAGGTACAACTAACACCAGTAAGATTAAATAAAAGTTTTCTTTTTGTTATCATTTCTAAATAATTGTGTAATACATAAATGTATTCGTTACTTACGTTCAGTTATAAAGACCATAACATTCAATAAACACATTGTCAGACGAACTTGCGGCATATATAACATACGATCATATACGATGAACCTATACTTAACGTTATATACATAGATTGTTTACTAGAAAAATCGTGAGCGAATTTATTAACTGTGATTTTCGTTCGTTTTGTGAGTCTAACTCGTATAAATACTAGAACCTCAAAAACGTGTAACAGAAGATAAAATGAAAAAAATAAAAAAATAAATAACCTAAGCAGTCAACAAGTTCGTCGACGCATACCAAAAGACAAACCGTAACATGACGACGGATAATTTTAGAAGTTTTTTTAATTTTTTTTTTCTCGTCGTCCGTTTTACTTTGTATATGTATATATATATATATATATATATATATATATATATATATATATATATGTGTGTGTGTATACGCGTGAGTGTGTGTATTCGTCTATTACGTTTTCTGATTTTTGTCTCTGGTCGAGATGACGGCGCGGCGGGTTAACGATAGCAACTCGTGCGTAACTCTTGTCCGTGCGGTAGTGTCCGAAAAAGTGGTCATCGGAAGGCGGCAACAAACAGTATGTTTTTTCATTCTCGCCGAAGTGTGTGTATATCTATAAATGTATCTATGTGATTGTGTGTGTGTGTGTGTGTGTGTGTGTGTGTGTGTGTCGTAATACCAAGAAAAAGAGTCGCTAGCATCCGAAGCACGCGCAGCCAAGGCTCGTGGCGTCTTCGTTATGGATGATTGACTTAACTCGACGCGTACAGTCACAGTCCACAACGGCATATATATAATTATCTATATGTATATGCGTCATAGCATAGGCGTTTTTTCTTTTCCAAGTAATATATTCTTCTCTCGCGTCGTCTCTTTTGCGGTGTGTTTGGTGTGTATATATATTATATATGTTACTTATATGTTTAGGTATATAAATAAGTATATATACCTATATTCTATGCATCTATATATATAGGTACAATAATGATTGTGACTACGTTGTGACGATATATTATGGTAATATATACGTAGATGCAAGCATATATATATTTATATTTATAATATGTAAGTACGCGCAACCCGATAATAATAACGTACCTACCTCCTAGTGTATATGTACTTGTCGGTACGGCGTACACTGTATATCTACCTGCAGTGTTATAAGATTATGGACG
This sequence comes from Therioaphis trifolii, assembly GCA_027580255.1. Classification (NCBI taxonomy): domain Eukaryota; kingdom Metazoa; phylum Arthropoda; class Insecta; order Hemiptera; family Aphididae; genus Therioaphis; species Therioaphis trifolii. Next base: position 40,828,858 of record CM050409.1, on the reverse strand, counting down.
TCAAACGCGAGCAAGCGCTTGAAACGAACCGACGATATACGGTTAGGTTATGCGACGATATACGGTAAGGTACGTGTAGGTGTACATGTTGTGCTGCACGCTGAGTATTTGCAATGAAAATCTCACGTATCTATTATACGAGAATATACACGCCGAAGGTATACAGAAAATATTGCGATATCTGCACCGTCTCGCATGTACACATAAAATTACCGCGGTCTACGCAAACGTAAAGACGCGGGCATGGGTTGTACCTGGTTCCGAACAAACCGTAAACAATTAATCGCCCGACTGTACCAAATCAAATATTAGGTATACGTTTAAGATAAGTGTAAGAGTTTTGTATTGTTTTTTTTGCCAAAACTATCAGAACGATCGAAAATTTAAAAATATTTATACTTTTCAAAGCTGATCACATAAATATATTACAGATGTGTGCCGATACCTTCTAAAAAAATGTACTATTGAATTCGAAAAAACGCAAAACAGATTTTTGCAGTATGTTGGAAGTAATTCATTCGTTAAATTAAAAAAAAATTATATCTGTTTTGCATGTATTCGAATTCGATCGTACGTTTTTCTGGAAGTAATCCGTTCATTACATTTTCTGCCGGACATTTTCCTCGGGGATATTAATTGTTTGAAATGTGTTTTACACATGTATATATTTTTTTCAAAAGTGATATTCTATTGTTACTTTATCGTATGAAAACTAAATCAATACAACACCGCAGTCATTATAAAATTATTATTATAAATCAACATGTGTAATATCAGCAGCTATACTCGGGTTCTTAGAATGATTCTAGGTATTATTGAAAATAACACATTTACATCGAATGTACAAATATATTTTTAGTAAATGTGCATAACCGTTTGGTAAATAATGTTCGGAGGAAAATTTCTTTTAAAACTCGCGTTTATTCGGGTAGGTACCTATTACCAAGACTGCAGGTATAACCGTTTAAGGTATATCACGACGACCTGCAAAAAGGTTTAGGCCATCCCGCGTACGCGTTACGTCTCCGTACAGACGGTTCTTCAGACCTAAATATTATTGTAATGTTATATTCGCACTGATATTATTGTTGCAAACGTATGCATTATTATAATAATGCCACGCGGCATTCGCGTAAACATTCGGTGCATCTACATGACACGTACAATTTATACTCGCGTACTATCTATAAACGCACATGTGTCGTTGCACAATACCCACACACATACGCGTGCGCGCGTATTATAGGTACCTACATACACATCGTATGTATATACGATTTCCGGATAACGTGTTGAAAAGCGCGCACGCCAAGTATTAAAACGATATTATTAAGTAGATATAACGCGCGCATTATACCCGTAATATAGGTGTATAATACACGTGCGTGTGTGCGTATATGCGGTTATTAAAATGCGGTATGACACGCGCGTGCACATTATAATATTGTGTTCCAGTGTGTGTGTGTGTGTGTGTAGTGCGGATAGGAGCTGACATTATCGCCCGCAGTGACTACAGACTTTTAGCGATCGCGCGCACACGCGTGTGACGCGTATACGCAGCATAATAATAATAATAATAATAATAGTAATGTACAGTGTGTCATGTATGAGAGTGCATATGCGTGTACCTGCTGTATATATATATATGCGTGTGTACGCCGTAATACGGGTATGCACATTATATTATTATAGACTATATATAAATATATATTTATTATTATTATTATTATATTGTAATAATAATAGCCGACATTAATATTTTTCCCGCGTGTAAAAACGTTTTTTTTTTCCTTCCTATTTATTTTTTTACTACCGTCGCGACGGTTTTACTGTACACGCGTATACGATCGTAAAAGTATATGTACGTATTTTAACGTGTGTGCGCGCACGCGAGCGTATATACGTCCCGTTCGCCGCCGTGTTTTATTCGCGCTTGCCGCGGTGTGTTTGAATAATACACACGCCTTATCAATAATACCACTGTTTTTCGTGCCGACTTGGTGGATCGTTCGACTCGTGTGCGCGGCGTTCTCTGCACACGTCACACACGCACCGCACTCATAAATATACATAGCTGTGACGTATGTCATGTCGTGTCGTAGGTCTGTACGATGACAAAGCAATCGTCCGATTCACGCGAAAAATATTAGATGTAGGTATATGTCTATTATATCTATTATAGATTTATAATAATACTTTTACACCGATTTTAATTTGTACTCGATTTTGCCAACGTATGCTAAAAAATATTTTGAGGTATATATGGGTATATTAAACTTATTACAGTGCATTTATACGTGTTTACCGAGAGCTGTGCTAAAATTATTTACGTTCACCGAGGATATATCTGTAGACTTTTCAGTTGTGCGCGACGAAATTTAATACACACACACACAGTGGCTTTATAATTATAACATCAATGTGTACCGCTTGTTGCAGTATTCCCGTAATAACAGAATGCCACCCCCTCTCAAACACAACGGCGAGTCTTGTATTTGTCTCGGTGAATCTGCCACGGCCGTCGCGCGTCCATATCGTCGGATAATTCCAACAAGCTCATCTCTGTCGGATAAATTATCCATGCACGTATTATAATTACGTATAATAGTAAAACGTAGGTATATACCTGATTATTTTCGTTGACTATAACGTGAGATGGTTGAGAGAGTCGGTGGAGAAGTCGTATACCTGGATAAAACAGATGAGGTATTCTAGTATACGTTATACTATAATATAGCCACCCGGTCTTCATACACTATAATTATTATATCACTTCGTCTTTGCGTTTAATATTTATACAATTTGTGTATTTAAAATTTATAATGGCGTTTTTTTGCGTCCTGAAATTCACGAGTTATTTGGGTATACGGCTCGACCGTATTAAAATCTATGCCGTGAGCGTATTTTGACATTGTTAATGCATCGCCACAGTTTTCATCGGATCATACACTTTAGTGAAAAAGTCGGCAGTATTGGAAGAATATACCCGTGACGTGAGCACGATTTCCTTTTACGTGCTGCGTACATAAAAATATACACTGTAAACTACCAATTTATTACCCTACTCAAGAATGTACCTGTATATGTATACGTGTGCAGATGAGCGAATTGGTATTTTCTTTATCGTTTCGATGAGTTTTTTTTCGAAATTCCCCAGGAACGCCCTCGGTTTAGCTAATTTACACATACACTCTCGCAACAAGCACGTGGCACACACACACACACACACACACACACACACACACACACACACACACACACACACACAAGGTGCACGACTGCACGTGTAGTATATAGACAAAACAGTGACTGTTCGCGTATATATCACGTACAATGTCATACATATGTACACACATGACACACGCTCGTGCGCATGTATATACGCCAAAAACGATTTCTTGGAAACATAACATTGGAATAACGGAAATTAGAGCATGACGAACGTTGCGTTATACATGCGACATATCGCGTGGAGAACTGCAGGATTTGACTTTTTTCTTTTTACAATATTTATTTATCGAAATATAAACACACATCGCGTATGCACAACTTATAATTATAATAATAATAATAATGATAATAAAAATATGTATCATAGTCATCCGCGGCGCGTGTACGATACATTGTTATTTCGACACCGCCGCACGTGATATATAATAGGTACGTACGCGCCGCACACGATACGCACCGCGATCTATGGTTTTGTGCTCGGTTAGGTTTTCGAGGAAAACGCGATAATCATCGCGTGTACTCAGGTATTTGCGAGTTTATGACCGAGGCGCCACTACAATAATACAGAATATTCTGTTACAATACACGTATACTTCGTATTAATTATTATACTCGTCCGCCGCGGCTATTATACACATCGTATTATATTATTATTATACTGTTGTGCGGACGCTATGTTTGTGCCCGCGGAGTTTTAATTTATATGTACACGGTTTCCTATACGCGTACTCAATTTATTAAAACGTGTGCGCTTATACGTTAATATTTATATATTGCTTGTTTGGGGGGGACCCCCATATCGCCGAGAATGCTTGCCAGGTTCAAAGGGTTCAGCGTAGATTCCTAAGATTCAGTAAGCCTGCAGTTACTCTTTAAACATTAATAATTGCACACTGCATGACTATAACACCCCTGTTACCACACAACTTGGTTTAGCCTCATTATCAGATCGGAGGCGATCAATAGGAACATAGGTATTTCTTATAAAAAGGACTGTTGAATGTTAGAGTTGATTCTCCAACTCTACTGCTCTATCTAAGTTTTTAAGTTCCGCAACGTTCCACTCGTTCCTCTTTACCTATTCTTATCCTTAAATGAGCCAATTACACGTACGATGTCTAATGCCAATACGGATCCACCCTTCTCCTTTTGATCAATTACGCAATATTAGTTTTTGTTTTTTTTGCTTTCTAATTTTTGTTTTGCCATACATTATCATATCTCACTATACTGTTTTCCATAATTTGTATATTTAATATTGAACTAGTATCTTGTGAACTGTACCAAAGGGCCTTGCTCGTCTAATATAAATAAATAAATAAATATTGCGTACGTCGCGGCGTGTTTCACCGTGTTATAATCGAGTACTTGTCTAACACGTTTTTCCATCGTTTCGCAGGCAGAGGCGGTGGCCGGTGTAGCAGTCTGATGATGAGTTGCGCGGGCTGCGACAAACCCATTATGGATAAGTTCCTTTTGAACGTGCTGGACAGGGCGTGGCACGCGGAATGCGTCAAGTGCGTCGACTGTCACGGCACGTTGTCCGACAAATGCTACAGTAGGGACGGCAAGATTCTGTGCAAACCCGACTTTTACCGGTAAGACGATCGTTTCAAAATAATCGTGTGATGCATTGGTATTTGCCAATATGATCTATACCTATAGTATACACCATACGATCAGGTATTATAATATTATAGTACACCGTAGTCGTGAACTCCCGTAATGTATATTATGCACACACTGCTCATGCGATAGGTAGTATGCATATTTATCCGTACAGCGATCCGATTGATCTCGAGCTTAAGTACAACGCTATGGACGGCTATTACATAATGTACCTATACCTATACAAATGTTTGATTATTTCGTACAACATATTTTGAACCAAAGTAAAATATGTGTTGCAACTATATGATCTATTGATCATGAAATATAATCGGTTCGATTTCGAACGGAATACCGATCTTCACTGAATCGCGATACCTATAATATATTATGATGGGCACGTCACGATTTCACATGATTTAAAACGTGCGTGTACAGTTTGAAATCGAACAATCATAATTTAAAAAAAGCTCTATTATTGTACGTCTTTTCATACCAAAATACACGTCGATTTTTCGTGTTTTCAAATTGTACGGTCATAAATGTGGTCCTTAGAAACGGCTTGGGGACAAAAGATGACATTTCAAAACCAAAAATTATTTTCTTTTCTATATTCCGATATAGGCAGGCAATATGAATACAAAATATAAATAATATATCAAACAAAACATCACTTGTTTTCCTATAAAAAACTGCAACCAATATGGTCAGTATAAACAGTATAAATATTACATACTAGCTGAATGTACCCGGCTTCGCCCGAGTGAAAAATATTTGTATACCACCAATCACCATACACCTCCCCGTCATCGTACTCGTCCGCATCCCATTCCAGTCCCCGTCTATAATATCTTATAATTATTTTACTTTAATATTTGTGTATCCCCGTTTTCATCTCCATACACCTCCTCGTCACTGAATTCGTCCTCGTTCCTTTCCCGCCCCCAATCCCAACTATGTATCTCGCCAATCTATACATATAATTTTTCATAAAATGGTCCGCGTTATATGTATATTTTTCGTAACCAATGGCGACCCTATTCAATCAAACAAATATTCTAAATACCCGTTAGGTTAGGTTAGCTTAATTAACTATTTTATGCTCATTTTTACCCTTTAAAATGCGAATTTCGAAAAATCCTTTCTTAGTGCGCCTACACATAGTAATAAGTACATTAACTGAAAAGTTCGGATAAATTGGTTCGGTAGTTTTGGCTAGGCGATGATGAATCACCCAGGACAAGTCTTTTTATATATATACAGATAATTTATCTAAATCGTATCTTAATAGGTATCTGCATGCAGGTATATCTACATGCACACGTAAGCACGAGGGTCTAGTGTTTTAAAAGGAACGATATAACAACCGATTTCTAAACTTTCAGGAAAGCAATTTAAAAGATTTTATTTTCTATTTTTATCAATTTGGAAAAAAATAAGTTTAATGAAAAAAAAATCCATCTAGTATTATTCTACCACTGAAAACTACATTGAAAGTTGAATATTTTAAGCTAATAATCAAAAAATACCATTTTTGGTTGTTACGTTCTTTTAATACTACACCCTTGGGCACTAAAGCATAATACGAGATGGGTTTCTTTTTCACCGAGTCGCACGATGAGTTTGGCATCTGTTTCGCGGAATATAATATATAGGTAGATAACGTATATAATATATGTGTAAATATTACGCTATAAAAACACCTACGATTACGCCGGTTAACACGCACGATGATGATAATCTCCAGTTTAGGGCAAGGTTCGTGGGAGGATATATTTTAAATATGTACGCACGTCTGTATGGTATATGTGTGTATGTGTGTGTGTGTTATGTTCGTATAAAATATTAAAAATCGAAATCGTTCGTTGCACACGTGTGCGAGGCGAAAATCAGTAATAATACGAGTACATAAATAACATTCCATTGAACGTATATTATATAATGTATGTAATATGTATATATCATACAGGGTGATTTTTTTAAATCACGCTCGTCTTATTTTTTAACGTAGTATTATATAAGATATAAATTTGAATTTTTTCCACGCACAGTTTTACACATCAATAATTCTTCATTTCGTAGAGTGAAACATAAATTGTTTCTTATTTTTCATCGCGCAACTATATTACGGAGTTGTGCCTATATAATACATTTGTTGTAGATATATTAATATAGTAGGTAGTCGTCAGTCAGTACTTGAATAGAATTAAAATAATATTATAGTATAAAATACGAGTATTACATACATACACACACACACACACACACACACACACATACGTATTTACACGAATATATTTGTGCGTGTGTGTGTATGTGTGTGTGTGGTGAGCGTGAACGCGCGCGCGATCAATTCCACGGAGGCCTCCAACGAGCGACTCGGGACAAAATGGCGCCCGAGCAGGATATATCCACGGCTGTTATACGGCGGCCGTATTATGCTCTTTCTCCCCGCGCCGTCGTTGTTGTCGCTGCCGTGAATCCGTGATCCGCAACCATAAAACCCCTATTCCGCCCGGCGACGCCGCCGTTTCGGTTTTTATTATGCGTTCGGTTTTTCTCCGCTCGCGTTTATACACAACACACTCGCGTACATTGCCCGGGAAATGTATAAAAGGGGGAAATTTCTGTGTGTATATGCACACATGTGTGTGTATTATATTACAAACAGGCTCAATAAAAATAATAATATATAAATGTGATAATACTTTGATACATATATATATATCCGTATAAACACTTCGCCGTTATATTATATAGTGTGCATGGTTTTTGAATATTATACACAGCGTGATTGCAAGTACAAATTACGAAACATATATTTATTTTGTTGTTTAAACTTAGACGAGCATCATTCGAGATGCAGAGAATATTGGTCCTATAGAATATACTAGGTAATTTTTTAAACACGCCCACCTCATTTATAACTCCTATGCAATGCATACATGTATGAACTGTTTTTATTTGTGGTAAACTTAAAAGAATAATATAATTAAATTTCTATGGAAAATAATAATTTTTACCATTTGTTATCTACGTGAATATTTCTGTTTTTTTTTTTTTTTTTTTTTTACTACACTGACCATTATTTCTAACGTAATATTATAAAACAAAACAGTAATTTAAAGTTCATCATTTTTTTTTTTTTTTGAATTTTGTTATTTGAATTTTTAATTTTAACCAATTATTTCAGAGATATAAGGTGTTATTGTTTATAGTTTGAAATTACATTGATAAAAAATAATAAAATAATAATTGTTTTAATAAAAATATATTAGTTCGCAAAGCGTTTTAAATTATACGTAAAAAGTGTACTTCAATTTGAGCATTAGGCGTGTAAGGTTTAAAATAATATAAAACATAAAAAAAAATACCCTTATGAGATGTTTTAAATGATAATGACAAATTATGATTGATGGGTCGCTCAATAAACTTCTGTGGGTACATAAGTTCTGTATAATATAGTATACAATATTATAACTGTACACAGGTGTACAAAGTTTGGAATTTTAAGTTTAAATACATATTCGTAAAAAATAGTAAATATAAATAGGTAATTATTTTATATAATGTATAAGCAGTCGCGCCTGCATTACAGCTGTCGTCGCTCGGTTTTAATCTGTATATAGGAATTTAATTTCTCGATGGCTTCGTTAATTACCAGCACCTTTCATATTTCAGTATTTCTCTTTTATTTATTTGTACTTTTATTTTAATTGAATGTTATTGCAGAGCTTATACATATTTATACATTAATTATATCGCACCTTTCTGTCATTGCAGATCAATTAATTAACTATTAAATTATAAATAATTATTATAAATACACAATATACATACATGTATAACCTATATACGATATTTATGATATAATATGTGCGTGTATACTGCAATAAAATTATACGACGCGGTATAATTGTTTATTTTACATACGTTTTGCGCCGTATATGCCAAGTGAGCTGAATACGTGCAATACGTATGTAGTCGAATGCCAGAACGCATTATAAAGTTATAAATAATCAACACGTTAGCAATCTATGTGTCGCACATATATCCGCATGTTATTTAACGCGTATCTATATGCACAAATATATAAATTACGGCAGTACTACTCGAGTTAGTTAATATGTACGACAGACCATAATGTGTATACTCGTGGGTTATAAACGTAAAAAATTAAAACCGTTGACAATTGATAATGAAAATCTTATTATGATTAATGATGTGTAGCCGTATCAATAAATAATAATATACGTATACACTTTGGTAGCTGCGCCAGCAGTATTGTATAAATGTCGAAAAATATTTGGTACTTTATGCCGGTAAATATTCAACGTGGAAAATGTTCCACTGTATATACCTACTGAAAATTACTAGATAACAGTACTTTTTAATTTTTTTTTTTTACGATCATTAAGAATGTTTTGTTATGAAATAATAACTTTACTAGGTATAGGTATACGGCAATACTTTAAAGGTACGAATGACATCCCTATAAGGACGGTTTCATCGGATATTTGATACACATACATAATGTATGAACGAATAACATAGAAACACATATTCGGGCGTTTTATTCCGAGGGTATCCGTAAGGAGACTTAGAGCAGCACATACAACCCTCCTCCCCCCTCGATATTCACGTTCGTATATTTATAATATTATACAATACGCTTTGACACGAATAATCGAAGACGGACGAGATTCTTCGAGCGCAAATGTCGAAAACGTATAGTCGTCGTGTACACCTTTGATAATACACGTACGTGTATAGGACGGCGTGTACGTATACCTACCTACCCCCGTCGTCGTCGTATAAATCGTCAAGTCGTCCGGTGTCTGCCGTCATCCGAAGTTTGCGCATGACCAGCGTATCATAATGTAGCCGGTGTATGGCGCGATATAAACGTGGTGTCGAAATACAATAATGTTTAATACAATACGCGTGCACGGCTCATACATGCCACACACGATACACGCCACACGTATATACATTATGTGTGTTATTGTTGTGTATATAGTCAGTCCGTTGACAAGAGCGATTTCGATGATACATACATATAGGTATATACATATTGTGATCTACCGCATGTTGGCTAATGCCACGGATGTATTTTCGGGTTATATATATATATACTGTGTACGATGGAGGTACCCTCTATGACCCGACGCGGTTTACTAAGCTCTTTCGATGTTATTTTAAAGAGGGCTATCGGTTGCATCTGCCCCTGAAACGTGTACACATTCACACACACACACACACGCACACACACGTCGCGGATGTGCGGCCGATACACTGCAACGGTCGTGTGTACGCGCGTGTTATATACGTATAACCGTGTACAGTGTGCGTGTGTGTGTGTGTGTGTGTGTTCGTGCGCCTTTTCTGTCCGTTCATCCGTCCGTCAGCGATTTTGTGTGTATACAAACGTTCTCGCGGGCTGTCGCTTCCCGGACAATGCGATACGTGTACGCGAACCATGTACCGCGCGTATTCGACGATCCTTTTATTATTATTATTATTATTATTATTATACTGTATGTATTTTCATTGGCATTGTTATTGTTATTTGTTGTTGTGAATACGCATAAACGAGCGCACGCGAGAGATGATATTTTATGTTGCACAGAGGAAGCGCGGAAAAGACGACGCGAAAAACTGCGCACGACCGATCTGGTTTTCCGTGTATACACACGTGTAATACATTTATAAATGTTTTTTACACACGAGGTGGCTTTATGCGCGTCCGTAAGTCGTCTTCTCGGAATTAATGTCTGCAGTAGTACGTCGTCACGCGTTTAGACTGATCGTACGCGAAGATCCGTAATTCGTAGGTATATACCTACTATATTGTGAACAGAAATGATTATGTTTTTGATGACCCGCGTAAAGCGCTGTAAAGTATTCCGAACTCGATTGGTTTAATTGATGTTTTTAACTTCTATACACGCTTTGTGATTTTTTACGTCGAAATAAACGCGAATGAAACATAAAACAACAAACATAATATTTTAAATTGCAATTGAACGTACGTATATAAAAACGCGCATACATGTTAATACATGAACTTCACTACAACGTCGCGAGTTGATAAGTTAAAAAACCTTGCTCACGCACTTTCAAGGAGCAAATATCCTCACTTATCAAGCCTAGTCCCATGAACAGGCCAAAACCTATCAACTAAAAAAAACCTCATTCAGAGAGAATAGGCTCAGCCAGGTGCTCTTAATAGGCCAAAGGCTGTCCCATCAAAGCAAATTGCAAAATTGCAAATTGAGTTGATAAGTGCAACTGTAACTGGAACGCAATTTGTGGAAACATGCTAAAACAGACATTTTCAGAAAAATAGTTAAGGAAGGTAGTGATGCCAAACAGTATTTCCGCCTTTCTACCCGTCATTTATATAAATATATGTGACAGTTATTAATGGAATATCATTGAAAAAGGGCCCGTTTAATTAAATAAATAAATAAATGTACTTACCCGTTTATGAGGTGTATAAAAAAAGAGTATAAGACCGACCGAGTTTTCATGACAACGCGTTCGCTCCGCCGCATATATAATATCTGCATAATACAATGTCTGGTTGATTTTTCGTATCATAATCATTGTTATTATATATACACACCGCGTGTACAAAAGTCGGGTTATATACCCAGGTTTTATCACGCGCGGCGCTGACGTACCTATATGAATTCCGTCGTACTTTTCTTCACGACGAACGCGCACGTCACCATAGTAGTTGCATTATATTTATTCCGCAGCATACGCGCCGCGTCGTCGAATCGATTTCAACAGACATAATATTATTATATATCGTCTCGTCGCGCGTGCTTTATCTGCCGCGAGCGGACGCACCGCGACCGCACGACGTTATTATGTATACACAAAGAGGGCGCGGCGACGAGCTTTTTAAAATTATCGCGTCACGCGAATAATATACATAATATACCTACGCACGCGCGTGTATAAATATTTTATTTTATACGTCGTCGTGAGCATGTAAAGAGCGAAAAGAGCAAAATTTTGCGCGCCGTTTGTGTACGTACGTTATAAATTATAATATACTATAATAGCCGTTCGTGTATGTGTGTAACCCTCTTCGTCTTTGATAATACGTGTTATTATTATTATTATTGTCATTATTATTATTATCACTGCGAACGCGGGCGGATATACGTCCGAGGCGTTATTTCAAACCGTTTTTCCGATATATAATAGTCTTTTTGAGCGTGCCATCCCCGTCTTCTCGTCGCGCGGCTGCAGGCAGGCAAATCCTCGGGTTAAACTTTATTCATCCGCCCGTCCCGAGTCAAGGAACGGTAATGCGCACGTTGTGGGGCCGGAGAGGGAACGAAAAAAAACAAACAATAACGTAAAATTAAAATGAAAAGATTTAAGTCATTGAAGGGAAAAAAGTTTTTTCCATTTTTTTTTCGCAGCCAGCAAACTTTTTTCTTTCTCACTAATCCCGTCCGAATATAATAATTATTTTTTTATAATCTCTCGTTTTCTCTTTCTCTCTCTCTCTCTCTCTTTCTCTTTAGAATATATATATATTGTACCTACTCAATACAAATAATATCAATGTTATTATTATGGTTGTTATCGGACCACTCGTGACGATAGAAAAGAGTAATATATATATATATATATATATATATATGTATGTATATTTTATACTGTGCGCTTTTATTATAGTTATTTTGTTTTGTTTTCCGTTTCGGTTTTTGTTTTTATCACGCGATAACCATTCTTTTTACACGTCAATCCACTGTTGGAAACACCGCGTGAAAGAACCCCGTAGGGTGCAATACGCGCGCACATAACATAATATATTATGTAGGTACCTATACGCCGCGCGCGCGTGTTTGTGAAATTGTGATAGAATCGATTTTTATAGGAAACGACTCGTACGTTGTGGCGACTGATTAGCATATATTGTTCGGCGCCGACAACAATAGTACGCACAATGCTTTAGTACTGTACCACCATAAAACACATATAACATAACATACACACGCACACACACAAACACACACACACACACATACACACACACACACACTGAAAATAATGTATAGGAACTTATGTATACGTGTGATGTACGCGGGTGGGCAGTATAGAATATTATTATTACGTGCACTGTTAGACACAGGCGATCGGTCCGTCGGGATAAAGGGCAGATCTCGCGTGGTAGGCTCGGTTCCTTATTTTCTTCATTTCACAAGATCAATAAATCGAAATACGAATATTATTCACATAATTCGGTCAAAAATTTGTTATACTGGTCCAATATTTTACAATATTCTATAAATATCGAATTTAAAAAATCATACCGAAATCAAAAAAAATTTTTGGTAAAGTTAGTCTTATGAATATGGAATAAGATTTATAAGTTAACTCGAGTTATTCACATACGAACTTTGTGCTTGAAAATTGTGTTTCAACGAAAAAGAAATGTCCACATACCTCGTGTGTGTATATAAGAGGAACATTTCGACCTTCGAAGTGCGTAATTCCATCATTAAAACAATTATTGAACATATTCGTCTCCACGAGCGTTTCGATGAATATTATAATATTATATAGACGCCTGCAGGATAAAAAAACGTGTACGCACTATATTCGTCTTTGGTGCGCACGATAATATATTATTGAGTCGTCAATATAACATTTAATGTGTATATAATACTACAACTACTACTACTACTACTACTACTACTACTACTACTACTACTACTAATAATAATAATAATAATAATAATATAATATGATACGCCGACAACTATTTTACACATTGTATTTATGATTTTTTTTTCTTTTTAACACATTCGTATCGTACAACAATGACACGATATTATATGCATACGTACGTATAATATAAATGATGAGGTACTGCTCCGGGTACTCGAGAGCGCTCGTTGCTCGCACAGAATACGTCAAAATAATATGATTTATTGTACGCACAGACTGCCGGCCGGTGTACCTATACCACACGACGCAGATAATATAATGATATAACGACGACTGTTGATGACTTCGATTCGTGTGTAGTACCTATATAGCATTTGTAGAACGGTGAGCGGTATATGACACGGCGAACGTATACGTGATTGTAAAACATCTGATTATTAATTGTTTACGTGTAAACGCAAAATCGAGGAGAAAAAAAAGGAAAAATGTATTTTGAGCTGTATTTTAAGTTGTCAACTTTACCGTAGACCAATGCACTGTATAACAATAGTATAACTTAACCTAACCTAACCTAACCGCAGCCAAACGTTCTTTACACGTAATTATAAATATATATGTTTTTCTTTTATATAATATGACGTCCAGCGCAGATGTACTACTTTAAAAATGCATATTATGTATTAAAATGATATAATATACATACATGTGTGTGTGTGTGTGCGTGTGTGTGTGTACGAAATTTGAGGCATTTTATGCACTGTTAATAATTTTAATATGCGTGTAATAATACGCGATTATAATATAATATATAATACCTGTCTACAAGAGGGCATATATTTTATGGGTACATAATATTATTACGACGTGTGTTGCATCTATTACGCGCGCGCGCTTGAATTAACGACGGGATGTCGTGTGTAAAATTGTAAAATAACGCGCGTGTTGGGCAATCGGATTGATAAGCGCGTGTGTAATTTGTTTTTCCTGCAAAACTCCAGCTGAGGTCTGTCCCCGATTTATCACACACTCTCTCTCTCTCTCACACACACACACACACACACACACACACACACACACACACACACACACACACACACACACACACACACACACACACACACACACACACACACACACACAAACGTGCTGTAGTCGAGTATCGTTATCGGCGTGTGTGTATAGGATTAAAATAATAATATATACGTATGGGTACTTGTTGTAGCGCGTACATAATTTTTGTTTGAGCCGAGGGGATCAGTAGAAAAAATTCTCATATAGTACATTCATACTAAAAAATGTTCTTCGGTAGATTTTCGTATTGCCCTAAACACATTTACGTGATAAACCTTTTAAATCTGCAAAGATATACTATTATATATACTATTCAGCATAAAATCACAACTTAATATTTTTATATAATCTAATGAATTTTCCAGTTAATAAAACTGTATCATTAACCAATCAACTGTGATAATACATAAATATACAGGTACATAAGAATGCATTGAATAATAAATAAATAAATAAAATGTGTACATCATATTATTTCATACACATAAAACATTATATTTAATATGATATTAAAATTAATATTTTTCATTCTCGATATTATTTTCTTTCTTATGAACATTCGGCAATTACTTCTGCATCGTGTATTAAGAATATTTTTATGTGTTGTCAATTAAATCAAGTTATCATTTTAAACGTTCAATTTAACAGTACAATGAAAAAAACAATAGATATTCTCTGCTGCGCATAAAAACATTGAATCATTGAATCATATTCGTCTATGTTTTGAGCAAGCTTGCAAATGTATATATAAATAAAAATAAAAATATAAAGAGTTAATTGTTGTTAGGAAGCTTAAAGCTTTATATAAAATCGGCCACGAAAAATAAAAATGTATGACTTGTCAAAAAACATATACCTACATAAATGTTAAAACAACGCAGAGTGGTATGTGATAAACAAATATATATTGACTATACTTTAATTCCTAGGCGTAAATATATAATGAATAATGGAGTATATATAGACTTTATTATGTATTATATAATATTTACAGTATACATAAAAATATTAAAGTTATATTATTTATCAAATTCATATGTTGCCTGCACTACGCGTATTATAATTTATAATTTATTTATAATGAAATGACTATATTTCTTTATAAATATGGACTGATATTTACATTTCGAAACTTTTCCTACAAAAAAAAACATTATTTTGAAAATGTCCTTAAAAAGCATCATGAGGAGAAAATAAACCCCACATAACATCCTTTGTATACGCCCATATTGCTATAGAGGTGAACGTTTTACATAGTTCTCTACCGATTTCCCACCGCCGTCTACGTCGCAAAAGTCTCGAAAAATTACAAATTTGTTAAATTTTTTTCTGACTACAGCAGCGTATCGGACGAATATATCGTATAAAATAGAAAATTTTGTAAAATAGTTTGTATAGGTGTAAATGCGTTTTATACATTTAAACATCTAAAATGTAGTGTATTTCAACGCTAGTGAATATACAACCGTTGCGGTTCGCGCACGTCCAGACGTCGCCGTCGTCGTCATCGGCAACGGTCCGTGAAGCGGATAGACTCTAGAAAATCGCTAAACAACCCGCGGGTTTTTTTTTACCGCGCTCGCGACCGCTGCGGCGTAGGCACGCTGTATATTATATATTATAAAAACGCCATTTCCTTTTTTCCGCGCGCGTCCGCTATTCACCTATAACGTCTATTATAACGTTGCCCACCCGAGTGTATAATAACATAATATGTGTGTGTGTGTGTGTGTGTGTGTGTGTGTGTGTGTGTACGTAGTACACAATACACAAGAGTAGCCGTGTGAGCAGGTGCGCGTGCGCGTTGTTCGCATCCGCGTGAGACACGTCGGAAATTTTTTTTCACTCCTACAACCGTGTAGCCGCGAATTTTTGTCTGTCATCGCACGCCCGTCGCAAGTCCATTGTCTTTTTCTCGTCCCCGGATATACCGTGGAGGTCTTTTTTTTTGGTTTTTTTTTTTTATATTTGCCTTCTTTGCACCGTTTCTTCCGCAACGACTGCGCGTCTCCGTGCGCGCTGCAATCGTCCGTTATCGTTTCCCGTCCCCGCCGCCCGCCGATGGCTTCATCATATATATTTTTGTTTTTTTATCTTTACGGCCTCCCCTCGTGCCGACGTACCGCAGGACAACGATCCGTCGTCGGTTATAGCGCGGACGCGACAGATCGCCAACGTACACGTCATACCCAATGTACGTCCTAACCGTATATTCATATAAGCACGTTTTATTTTCATGAAATCATCGCGTGATATTTAATCAACGCAACTCGTCCTCTTTTTCTGTATAAACATGGGTATATATAGCTGTAAAACTAGTAATTATAAATTATATAAAAAAAAACGTATAAGACTATACGTGTTTCTCGTCCACGGCAGATTAGCAATATCCAGTTGAACATAGGTGTAAGAGCATGTGTATTCCGAGATCACTTCAAGTATAGGTCAGTCAAAGGTTACATTTAGGTACCTATGCGTATTCGGCTAGTACGCGACTTGTGTTATTTTTCATCTAATTATTTTTCTTTTGCTTCGACGCCTTAAAAACCATATAATACGCTCGTGAGTATAGGCCAACACATCTGTATTTACTTTAAACGTCTTTAAACAAAAATACTCAAATCACAATATATTTAAAATATCTGCACAGTGTCCATTGAATAAAATAATGTGATATTGCGTCTTCGTAATCTCAATCGCATCGGTCTGCGGGTTTGATGAATTCGTATAAACCCGCGAGAAATGACGGGAAATAATAAAATAATATTACGTCCTGAAAAATGTTTTGGTTTTTGGAAAAAAAAAGAAAATTCCTTTTTCGAAGCGATTCACGTCGATTTCCACGAACAACTCTCACCTGTATAAATTTTATATTTATAAAAGGGCGCGAGTGTACTATGCGCCAGTGCGTGTAAATGCACACGATTCAAGTGGATTTCAAATAACACGAAATTTCACGGGAAACGGTTGTAATAACAAAACAGCGACAATATAATCGCGCGTGTATATACGTGTATGTATACACGTCACCTATACGGGTGTGCGTGAGTGAGCAGTGTATAGGTCCCCGCAGAGCGAAAGAAAGGGCCGAACGGCGATGAGTGGTGGGCGGGCGGGTGGATCAGGGTGGTTTCGCATTATGATAATTAATCGGGCAAATACCCGAAACGACGTGTTAAGACATCGTATATAATGAGAAACGTTAACAGAAACGTTAATGTATACACACGACGTGCTGCACGATGTATCAGACGCGCGAGCGTATTATATTATTACGGTTCATACCGCACATGTCGCGGCGGTCGTGCGCGGGGCTGGTGTCGCGGTCGGGGCGGGCCGAGGACCGGCGGCAGGGTGTATTAAACTCAAAGTTTATGATATCCGAACACGACGACGAAGGCGGGCGGACGGTCGTCGTATATTTTATATTTATTCGTTTCCGGGGTAGTTTTTTTTCCCCTATACGTTTTGGCGCGCGCAAACGACATAAATCTCGCGCACTGGTCGACCCGGCCCGGGGCCGCGTGACACGACGAGAAAAAGTTGCACGTACACGACACAACAAAAATAATATATTAAAATAAATATCACGATGAAATTGACCACGCGGCGTAATTATAAACTGAGCTAACGCGTAGTGGACATTATATTATTGTTCGAATATGAAAAGCGTTGTATACGTGAGTGAGCTCGTTGAATAATATACACACACACACACACACACACACACACACACACACACACACACACACAAACACACGCGCGCGCGTGCGCGCGCGCGTGTGTGTGTGTGTAAATCAATTTAATACACGTTTTCTGATGAATTATTTTTAAATTAAATTTTTATTCTCCGTAAAAAAAAAAAAAAAATAAAAAACAAATATACGAATAAATTGAAAACTGATTCGTGTGCATTTCACAATAACACAATAAATGGAACGGCGTTATGCAGAAAGCAACCATCCCACAAAATTAAAAATATTGAGCTTTATATACTACTAGATTGGAAATTTCATTGATAAGTCTGGAAGTACACACATCTAATTAATAAGGTATATTGGTTTTAGAACATATGAGGTACTAACCAATTTAAAAAAAATATTCTTCTAAAACTTGAATTAACTCCAAATAGAACATTTGTGGGATGGTTGCTTTCTGCATAACGCCGTTCAATGTATCTAGAGATTTTCTTATTATATTGAAATATATATTGGCTTGAATCGATTATGTTTTGTGAAAAAGACAATAACAGTAATAATATACTCGTACTTTATTCCAAAAATCTGTTAAATTATGAAAATTATTAAAAATACAACTTTTATTTTGTCACGAAATTTCTATTCACAAAACTTGATTTTAAACTAGAGGTCGTCGTTGTATAGATAATATCGTATACGTTGACATCAAATATTGACATTGCTATCATATTATACATATAAAACACACGCATTTGTCTGATTTTGGCGTTGACCGTTTTTGTAATATTTATTTTAACTGCTGCAGTCTGTTATACTGTCCAAAATCTGCAGATAATGTCAACATGTATCATATTATATCCCGAACATTGTACGTTATATACATATTACTGTATTTGGCAATTATTTACACGTTTGTATGCGCGTGCTTGTGTGTGTGTGTGTATGTGTGCGAAATTCGAATATTATTATAACTGACGCGTGATGTGATCGAAAATCGCGACTGCTGTTGTGGCAATACCTATAATATCATACACTATCCTCGTGGCTACTACGCGCACCATTATGTGTAATACGTCATTAGACGTTCCCGTTGCAGTAGACGGATGGTGAGAAAAATAACGCATTATATATATATATATATGTACGTATACAAGTAAATTTTCGTGGGAAAAATTGTCGAGTGCGATTTATATTCGTAAACGGCTGTACGGAAAAAAAAGCAGAAGAAGAAAATAAACAAGAATAAAATAAAAAGTGTCATATCGTATGTACACGACGACGGGCGGCGGGCACACCTCGCGTCGTGATGTACGCGCGGTACGGCGTTTAAGGTATATTACCGCGAAGGAGAAAAATTACGGAGCACGTTATAGTTGTATGCACGAAAGCATCTCTGCACGGGTCTTATCCACACGCCAGAACGTGTATGTGTGCATTAGTGTGTGTGCATTAGTGTGTGTGTGTGTGTGTGTGTGTGTGTGTGTGTGTGTGTGTGTGTGTGTGTGTGTGTGTGTGTGTGTGTGTGTGTGTGTGTAGAAGCATCTACATATTATATACGAAGAGAGACAAAAAAAAAAAAAAAGAAAAAAGAAATACACACCCCGCGGGACGCCCGATAATTTACACGAAATTACCGAGTAAATACCAGTTTCACGTGATGTCATTATACGAGCACCGAAGCGTGTGCAGTGCAGCGGGCTTTGATTAATTGTTATTAATATCATATCGCATTGTGCTGCACAATAATATTGAATATGTGACTTACACCTTTTTTTCCCGTTTTTATTTTTCGTTTTTTTTTCTTCCCCGACGTGATTTAAGAAGTGGTTCGTTATATGCTATTAGTGTGTATGACGTACGTGAGCGCGCGTTTGAGCATTATATACAATATCATATGTACAAGTCGTCTCGCTTTTTCAAAATTCAATGCGCCTGCACGTGCAATAGTAGCCTGATGGTAGCTAATATATTTATACGACACAGATTTCCACTCGTGAACATATCGACCCGCGGTCGAGTGAAATTGAATTTTTAAACGCATAGTATATGTATATATATATATATATATATATATATATATATATATATATATATATATATATATATATATATATTTATATATATACACACACACACACACACACACACACACACACACACACTATATGAGTAGGTATTCGAGGATGTCAACAAATAACTATACACATGCTAGTACAGGTATATAGGACGACAACTCAAACGTCGGACGAAATTTACTGTTTATTTTCGTTGTAATTTTTGTAAATTGTTCCTCATGCCACGTAAAGATACAATAATATATTATATTCGTATACTAACTCAACAATGACATAGTCATATAAGTTATGATCACCTAGGTATACGTATTTTCATTTCTAAGGTTTATAATAGAGTGTCAAGCGTAATACTTAAAATAAATTCGTAATTCGGATGATTCTCTAAAAAATGTATTTATGATGTAAAAAGAAAAAAAGAAAAATGGTCTTCAAATATTGTTTAGTTACAAAAATTATTTAGGTCGTGTTGATTTTTAAATGTATGATTTTGATCTTGGTTTGAATTTAAAAACGGGTTTCAGTCTGGGAAACGGTATAAAAACTCTGTATCAAGTTGTAGCTTTTTCTCGATTTACGGAAAATATAAAAGTACAATCATGATAATTATACGATTTTTTTCTCTATCGGTGAAAAATGCTCTTAAACTTCAAAAATGACCTTAAAACGAAAAAACGAAAAATAATTTCGAGTTATACAGATTTGTATGTTAATGAAACACATTTCAAGCTAGAAAATCATTGTCTATGATGTTCGGTAAAAAACGCAAATGTCTTCAACGCGTGGTGGGCCTCACTAATAATACACGTCGTATTTAGAGTCTAGACTATAATATTACATCACCGCACTACACTTCTATTAAATCGTCCGTTATTCAACTCGTCTCCGTTCCGACCTTTTTCTTCGCCCTCACATTAAAGCCGAAGTTGCAACCATTCACACTGCCTTGGCTCGAGCAATTTAAAATTAATTAAAAGTGCAGCTTTAATGACGTATAGTAACGGTCCGTTTGGACGTCAACGGACGGTGTATAGACGACCTCGCGCGCCGTCCGAGTCGCGTCGGTTGCGTCTTTATGGGACGTACGTAAATATACACCTACGAGTGAGACGTGTGTGATATTTTCGTGTGTGCGTGTGTTTTATTGCGAGTGTATAATTTTCGTAGCTAAAGTATAAAATAGAGTGCAATGTTTGACTTTACAGTGTGTAACTGCCGTGCGATGACGACGTTGCGAACTGCGAAAATATACGTCGTATTACTCGTATATATTTTATACACGTTTACCGCGAGGGGTGTCGCGGAAAAACGATATCTACGCACCCATATTTTCCGATATTCAAAAAGAAAAAAAAAGTATAATAATCATAGTGATAATAAACGACGCGGTCATATTTTAATATACACGATTCGTGTATGTCATACATACGTACTTCTGTTGTTGTAGCCATAGGTATACTCGTATATAATACTCGTCCGTTTATCGCGAAACGTATATAAAAAATATATTTCATAATCTATCGCGTGCCATAAGGTAATTCGAGCTGTGCTGTGCGTCGTATATAATTTCTGAAATATATTCGTACGAACAACAAATGTGTGTGCGCAAAAAAAAACTCCCCTATCAATTCGATCTAATTTTAATCGTATAAATCACGAATGAAAAAAAAAAGAAGAAATGGGGACGTGAGTCGTGACACGTTACTCGCTGCGAGTCCGCGATGTGAGTTCCACGACACGTGCGTGTGTTCGCGATCTTGGACCCGTAGTGCACGTTTACACGAGTAGAGTATAGGCTGGAAAATTTTTCAATTCCCTAAAAGATCGTGACTTTTTGCTGCAGTTTACGTGAAAAACTTCCATCACTTTATTTATATTTTGCCTCGTTTTCGCATACAACGGACGGACAGCGCTTTTGCGAAACGATACGTTCTGAACGC
This sequence comes from Therioaphis trifolii, assembly GCA_027580255.1. Lineage (NCBI taxonomy): Eukaryota > Metazoa > Arthropoda > Insecta > Hemiptera > Aphididae > Therioaphis > Therioaphis trifolii. Next base: position 40,806,541 of record CM050409.1, on the reverse strand, counting down.
GGGTTCTACCACGACTGACGTCTAGAAACGTTTTTGTTTTAATTGAAACGCGATACGTCATCATCGCGGCGTTTATTCTTATTGTTTCGTCGGCGATGACTAAGTACACTGCAGAGTAGTACGGTCGTCGCGGATTTCCGTGTAAATGACCGCGAGTTTCACCAGGACTGTACTGCACTACATTGTGTGCTGTTTGTCGCAGAAATCACGTGTCCTCGGTAGCCGAACGTATAATATTATACAATACGGTATAATACGGTACGTGCGCGAACGACTGAAGCCGCCGCCACCGTACTAAAAAATAAATAAAAAATCTGCACGTGGCGGCAGCAAGCAAACATTAATACTGTGCCGAAAAACGCGTTTACCCCCCCCCCCCCTCTCCTTCTTTCATCTCATCATGGGTCGACTGATTCGACGGAGCAGGCAGGCCTGTTTATGTATATACATATAAATGTGTATGTATATGTATATTATATTTTTATTGCTCTGATTGTCGGCAGCAGCCGTTCTTGGAACACACAAAGAAATAATAATAACCCTTTGAAAAACTTTCGAAAGATTATAAAAAAAAAATTTAAAAAAAATCGAAATGGGAAAAATATGTATGTATATTGTAAATAGGTAATATATATAGTTTTTTTTTCAAACCCACTATACGTTTTTTAGACGCGTCGTAAACACGTCCTCGTCCGAAATATTAAACGTACGATCCATGACCCCCGTGTGTCCTTGCGCGGCTTTTCGGCACGACCCGAGTGTATGAGTGTATCGGTGTATGTGTGTGTGTGTGTGTGTGTGTGTGTGTGTGTGTGTATATTTTGTACGTGTGTGACGAGTGTGTGCTCGCGCGCGCGCTCGGACGCCCTGCCGTTTCACGAACCGAGAGAAGAACGTATTTTTTACGTTTACATTGTTTCTTTTCTGCCTAACTCTCCTTCTCTCGCCGCCTCTCTTTCTCTCTCTCTCTCATACACTCTCTCTACACACACACACACACACACACACACACACACACACACACACACACACACACTACTTTATTTATATATACGTATACTCCTGAGCGCTGCTCTTCGGGTGTTCACTTCTTCTCTTCTTTTGAACCTGACCGACTCCTCTGTGCGGTGGTGGCGCAGATGATGAATTGTTTTGGGGCACCACCCCTTATAGGCAGGTACTCGCTGTATATATAATATTACATTTGACTTACGTACACTCGCCACAGATCAATAATTTATATTGGTATATTTTATATAGGTACCTGCATTAAATGCCTTTTGGCAGTGGAAAAAAATAGCAAATAGCAATTTTATATAAAATATAACTTATAAATGCATATACTGTTTATACACATAATATCATAGTGTTGTTGATTAATCGATTTCTTTTTTTTCTTTTGTGATCGCAGGCGATATGGCAAAAAGTGCAATGGTTGTGCCCAGGGCATATCACCCACTGACCTGGTGCGGAAAGCCCGGGACAAAGTTTTTCACCTAAATTGTTTCACGTGCATGATATGTCGGAAACAGTTGTCCACCGGCGAGGAGCTGTATGTGCTCGAAGATAACAAATTCATATGCAAGGACGATTACATATCTGGCAAGAACGGGCAAGGTAAGCTTTATTTTGTCATTTTATTATGTATACCTGCACGTATAATTATGACGTCAACTACCTACCTATGTACACTGTACGTTACACTCGTATCAGCTGTAAACTTAACTTGATTTAACTTATATATGCATATCATATTCATTTTTACATTATATAATATGTGTCACGTCTTTGTAAAAACAAACCGAAATACACAGTGTGACCAAAAAATATAAATACTCGAAACGCGTCCCCGCTGCAATAAAGATGTTTCTATAAACGTTGATAATTTTTTTCAAAATTAAATTCAAGCAATTTAAAAAATGGAAAAAGCTGGTAAGTGAGATGATGGTGGTACTAGTTCGTCCTTCGTCCCTTCGGTCCTCGGACAAGATATTGGTGATGAATGTATTAAGTTTCAAAGAAATGATGACTCATTTCTTTAGTATAAAACGATTCTGAGCAAAGCTTCAGTGTAATATAATATATTATTATTTAAATAATGTTTACGTATTTTACGGTTATTTGTATAATTTTTGGTGAGTTATAATAATTTATTAAAGTGTGTATAAAAAAAAATCCCGACTCACGATTTTTGAATTTTTGTTAGGATAATTAGGTAGGTATATGAGTAAGGTCATATTAAATTTTCAGAACTTTTTGTCAAATATTTAAAATTACATTACATAATAACTTTCAAACAATTTGGTAAATTAAAAGTTCTATATTTAAGTCAAAAGTGCTATGATTGTTCTGAAAATGTTGTCCAATATAAAAACGTATGTATTTGATATTGGATAAAATTTTCAAGTTTCTAGCTTCAATACTTTTTGATTTATGACTAAATACCTAAAATCTGAACAGTGAAAATCTCGTTTACGGCGGATTTTTACCGATTTTACCGTTTTTACTCAGTTTTTCGATCGTTATTCTTGATTACTGGAAAAACTATTGAGGTTTTGGAAAAATTACCTCTCTAACGTATCATCTCAGTTCAATTTCAAATCTAAAAAGTTGCTGGACGAAACTTTTGGACAAGGATTTCTATACGAAAAAGTGTTTACAGAAAAAAAAAAATAAAAAAAAAATAAACATCATTGTAAAACCATAAGATCCTTCGCTTCACTCAGAATCTAAAATAAACGCAAAAAACTGAATTAATAATACTGTACATAAATCGATTATCCCGCAGGCCTATTTCGAACCGTATTTTTCTGACTCCTTTCCGCGCCAGTGACCCTCCCCATCGTTTCTACTTGCAAAGTTTGTTTCCTGTCTGAAAACGGAGTACATAACGTGGTTACCGGTTACTCGACGCGCAAAACTCCGGCAGTGACTGTATAATATATATATATATATATAAGTATAGTGTATATATTCTACTCTGCCCCACGCCGATTATATATACGTATTATGTGTACTATATATATGTAACATGTATACACTGTATACACCCCCGGCACGCACGACAGCCCTTCGCCACGACCCGTTTTGCACGCATAACTAGATTTCCGTTGATGAGTTTCAAATCGAGTTTCCCAACTATGGAAATGAAGTTCCGGCCACCACCCCCTCGAGCCAACATCCGTCCGAAAACGTAGTCGGCGTAGTAATAGCGTATATTCCATATACGCGCACGACTGTGTACAGATACGTATACCGCCGCCGCCGCCGCCGAGCAGCGCGTTTGCGTGCGGCATTTCAATATTTCACAACGCGAAACCGCTCGTTTTGTGGGGAAACCTCGGCGCGTACGTGACGTTCTTAAAACACGGTCGTTTCGTGTATGATATATTATCCCGTCGTAACGCTCCGTAGGTCTCCACGCGACAAAGCTGCTTTAGCCGATGTTTATTACGAGCGTGCCGTACGCCACAGCTACAAAATGTTTGATATCGTATGTTATATTGTTCCATCGCCGCGTGCATTGATATATTAATATATACAAGTGTGTGTGTGTGTGTGTGTGTGTGTGTGTGTGTGTGTGTGTGTGTGTGTGTGTGTGTGTGTGTGTGTGTGTGTGTGTGTGTGTGTGTGTGTGTGTGTGTGTGTTCAGCTTGTCGCGAAATTAATAACTGACTTTGCATACTTTGCGGCCTATGCGCTGCACTATGTGTAACGAGTGAATATTAGTATAATGTGTATTATATTATATTATTATATGAGTACGCGTCGTACACAGCGAAAATCGGCGGCCGTATAAATATTATGAGCGTTAACGTGTGGCGGCGCATAAATTATATCGATACACATTTTAATACAGTGTGCACTTAAACACGATAAACATTATGTAAATAAATATATGTATATATAAAATATTTATCTGGAAAAAACAAGGCGTTTAACCGCAAAAGTCGCAGGTAATTGGATTTAAATACTTCTAGTGTGTGCGACTGTAACTGTAAACCGGTTGTGTGAGTTGAGTGTCAAGGTCTGTTGCGCCGCTAATGATAAAAATGAAAATAATAGTTGAGCGTTTATGTACCTTCGTGTATTACACGCGCAAACCGGTTAAATCGCGAATATATAACCGTATGTAGCGTGCATACATACGCTATCAGTACTCTGTAAGTGTATATATATAATATATTGTACCTATGCCGGCTGGCTACGTGTACCTACATGACGTATATGCAGTACTTATGAATAGAAATAGTACCAACTATTTTCTACACATATTATATTATTAACGCGGTCTGGTGCTGGGAGCAGAATTACTTTTCCAACACAAACATACTCGTAAAATACGGTAATTTAAGGAGGTAGCCGTAACGTATAGCTGCAGTCTGCACACTACAGAAGTGTAAAATATTTCTTGGAAAAATCCACACCTAATATGATATAGTATATTAAATCAAGCGATCGAGTGATATTACATACGCGAATACAATATATTATATCGTACGCGAGGAGATTTACATAAGTATCGATACAAATTTAAATATATCTATATCAACGTTAACGATCGATAATAGGCCTCCAGAGTGTACTACACGTAGACGCCGTGGATCATCAGGGCGTAGCGAAAATGAAAATCATTAAAAAAAAAAGTAAAAGTCAAAACAATATAATTACCGACAACCCGCGCAATAGAATAATAATGAAGTAACAAAATATCGTGGCTTTAAAATAACCGGTTTTGTAGAAAAAAAAATGAAAAAATTATACACGTCAAGAGTATCAACCAAGTACACACACACACAAACACACATGCACACACACATATACATAAACACACGCACATGAACCTGCCGAGGTATCAGCGTGCCACAGGTCGCATCTCGGGTACCCCCTGCAGCAGCAGTCAGCGCTGCGCGCACACGGGCTATTTTTCAGTGGTGACGACCGACGCGCGCATGAAAAATAAATAGGAAACGTTTTCGTATTACATTGTGTGAAATGCGTATCGTAATAATATATTGTCTATCGTGTGTCCATATTATACACCTAATATTTTAATGCGAAACTTTGCGTCAAAACGAAACGATCTTGTGTATACCGCAGCACACATATTTAAAAGCATGTCTTGTGACACCCTTAAAAGGAAAAAAACATCGACATCATAACGTAACGTAATCATTATTATTATTATATTATAAAGAATTTACGCCAAAGCGCACGTATATGTCGTATACACGACAGAAAGGCATTGTGCGAGTGGAAATATATTATGTTATTTGGAATTTTCTTCCTTTCACGCGTTACACGCTGCATATACACGGTGAGTTAAGTAGGCGCCAGAAATTTCGTTACAGTCTGCGGCAAGTAACCAAGACGGTACGTGCAACCGCACCAGCAGCCACAGCAGTAGTAGTGTATAGTAGTAGCACAATAATAATATAATATGGCAGTAGAGCATAATGCGAGTATATATATACCTATATATGGGCGCGTGTATATACGTCATGTGTGTATATATACATATATATACTTTAGTACATCAGTACAGAGGAGAGAGAGAAAGATAGAAAAAGATAAAAATAAAATAAAAATAGTGAGAAAGAGAACGCAATATATATATATATATATATAAAAACTTATTATTATAAATTCCCCGCGGGTCATTTTTCCCCGTCTCCTTCATGGGCCGCACCACACTGTATCGACGACGGCGCGGTGACGGTTCGTTATTATTATTATAAATCATATATTTTGTATAGGTACCTATATATATATAATTTATATATATATATATTATATATTGTGTCGGTATTTATGTGAGAGTGTGAGTATACCTGACCACGGTAGCGAACGCGCGCGCGCGCACACTCACACACACACACACACACACACACACACACACACACACACACACACACACACACATACACACAGACTCATACATGTGTTTACGCGTAGCGTGAACACGGCCGCTGCCACCACAAATACGCTGATCGCACTCACACTATTGTTCCATTGTTGCGCAGTACATATACTATACACCTACTGTATGTGTGAGTGCGAGAAAGAGAGACAGAGAGAAATAAAGAAATAATGTCGAAACTATATGTTCGCATCATATTTTTATATACACCGTATATATATATATTATACATAGGTACACGGCCATCGTCCGTGTCGCGTTCTTCGTGCTCTCTGTATCCACCTGTTTGTCGATACGGATATTTCGTGTTAATTCCACGGTGTGTGTCGTATCTATACATACAATGCGTACACGTAAGGCTGGCTGCAGGTTTCATCGAACGTCTACGTACGCGCTGTCCTGGTGTAACATGTGTATGTGTGTGTGTGTGTGTGTGTGTGTGTGTGTGTGTGTGTGTGTGTGTGTGTGTGTGTGTGTGTGTGTGTGTGTGTGTGTGTGAGTGTGTGTGTGTGTGCATGTATGTGTTACAGGTATGAACACTGCACGGGTGAGGCGATCGCAATGACACACGGGGGTCATAATTCTCTCGAAATACTCTGTCGTCGACGATCATCCCCAGTAGTCGAAATGTGGGAACACGTCGTAATCATACGTATAAAAATTATAATTTTATCACAAACCATCCACAGGTCCTACATCATACATACCTATACTTACTTTATAACACACCACCGTCGTAGCGCACACAGCTTATCGATTAAAACCTATATATAATACCTATATATATATTACATACGTATATATTTTATACTTGACGCGTCCCTCCAATTAGCATTTTTCATGGTCTATCATTATGTAGTACGTTTTTTGAGTATTTTGTTTTTGAACCAAACGTGTTGTTTTACATGTAACTATATATATACGTGTCATATAACACCACATCGAACATGTTGTCTGCAAACTGAAATACTTCATATACCTTCTATAATAGATAATAATTAGAATATGATCATAGATAATAATTTTTACAGTAAGAAACTGTATGGTTTACTACAGCTGACAGTTAGTCTTAGCAAAATAAATATAATACCTCGAATATTATTACATAAATAAACATAAGTGATCTATCTACCTATGTTATACACTTATATATAGGTACTACGAGTATATTGCAACTGTCAAACGTGCAGCAGTGTGCTCATACGTAGGTATACATTTGGCCACACGATAACACTCGATGACAAAATCGTCGTTGTTCGCACTTTAATCATTTTACGCGGATAACAAATCATAATAATTATTCTGAGACACACTCTTTTCACAGGAAAATATTTTTGAGGAGCCCTACAAAACTTATGAATTCTAATGAAAATTCGTTCATCAATTTTTAATATTCATTAAATAAATTATAAGTTGATGCTAAATAATAGTTTTAGTTCTTTATAATTTGTTAGCTGCAGTTTCGAATTAAAAGTTAAATTAATGTTATTATTATTTATTTGTTATTTTTTAAAATTAAAAATCAAGGGTTTTTTGATTTATTTTATTGTTCAATTTACTATATAGATGCCCCCTGTTTCGGCTGTATAATAGTGTGAAACTCAATAAGTTAAACCTGATATTTTCGAACCGTTCCCTTAGTTTTCCATTTATTAATATTATTAATATATTGTTACAAAACAATGATATGAAGCTACTGATATTTCTATTGTAACTAATTTCAATCTAACTCGAGTTTACAGAGGATTAGTGACGAAAAGCTTAATCTTCCTCTGTTTATAATAGCCAATAGGTATACTTATTTATAGCTGTAGAGGATATGACGGAGGAGACTATTACAAAATACATGGATAAAGACATTTTGCGTCTAGGGGCATAGGTAGGTATATTTGTATATCGGTATAGGTACCGTATCTTTAGGCGTAGATGAAACTGATGACGGGGTTCAAACCGATCTGTAAGATTCGAGGGATTTTTTAAAAACAATTTTTCACCGTGATTTGATGTTAATATTATTCATTAACAGGGGATAGACAGCAAATGCGGAGTAAACGAAAGGAATAAATCATCCGGTTTTCGTGGGTTTTTAACAGTATTATTCTCATGGACTTCTTTTCCGAGTCTATATTTTTGAAACGCACTATCGTTACGTTTTTTCGCCATGGTTTAATTCATTTTGATGACCGTTTTTAACGCGGGCCTGGAATTACACTACGAATATTGTATGAAAACAATGTTTAACACTTTTGCTATGTACGTATACTACCTACATAATATTATCAGGTCGGCGCTGTACGACTTAACGATATACGAATAAATATAGGTAGATATAATTACAATTTCAGATATAATAATATACGTAGGTATATACACGTAAGTACGACGCGTCTTGACCGCAGTGGTACCAACGTATGTAGGTATATATTATATTATTATGTATACAGACGAAAACAACAATATTATTATAACATAAAATTAATATAGTATACACCTATAGCACGTATATCAGTATATGGTTATAAATTATTATTATAATACGGTTTACGTGCGTAAAACGCTGAGTCATGACGCGCGCGGAGCAGGCGGCCGCCAAAAATCATCATGGCGTACCGGTGGCGGCAGCTTTCTCGGCGGCCGCGATGGCCGCACCGCCGCGCAGCGATACGACTACACGATACGCGCTCGCCGACACTACGTGCGTACCGGGCCGCGTGTGCACGTCTCGCCGATACACGACGGGCGCCCGTGGGTGGAGAATCCGCGCGCGTATTATGCGGTTCGCGCGCGCATGCGCCCACGACAGACGTCTCGGCGGCGTAATGCCTTCGCGTTATCAATAATAAAAAAGAAAAAAGAAAAAAAGAAAATGAAAGGAAACTCCGCAGACGCGGTCTTATCGCCGGCTCGGCTGCTGCCAGCGGTGGACCGCGCCAGACGTACACGAGCGTAAATTATTGTTGTAAATCATATACCTTATTGTTTCGGTGACGTATACGATACCGTTTACCCTGTTGTTGGTATATACCTACAGCAGAATCGTTTTTCATTCCCACGCCTGTATGCGATATTATGACGTGGGTATATACATAGGTGCTACATACACTGGATGGTATCCGCGTAACACGATTTCAAAAAAAAAAAAAACGTGATTTACTATTTTTTTCATCAATGTTTGATTCATCGGTCTCGTGTACCTATATAGACTTATTGTTGTATGCATTGTCCTTAGCGAAACGGCAACTAGCTCGAGTCTAATTGTGTACGATTTCGTATAGGCCGGGTTAGTTGACTGCAATTTTATTTCATTTATGAAATTTTTATAATGTATCCGAAAAGTTCATCATAAAATATAGAAATAATAATGTTTCAATAAACAGATAACCGTTCACATTAATTAAAAAACTCAATAGATTATGCTTCGCTCCACTCAGAAATTACAAGTCTTAAATTATTATCTATAGGTATCAAAGAAGTATAAATTCTATATCTTCACTCGAGATAGCGGCTTAATATTATCTAATAATTATTTCATATCGAGTCAGCTGCGAGCAGCATGTTGGAGAATATTAAATTAAATATCTCTATGATAAACGAGTATGTTATGTAGTATAGATACTTGATATACAAATTTAGATAATATGTGTTTGAGATCATTTCAGAATCATACAGTTATGATTTATACATTTGTATGATAAAGAAGTGTTTTTATAGATTTTATTTATTTATTATTTACATGCAAATTTCCCAAACGTGTAGCTAGTTCTAAGAGTTTGTAAGATCTCTTATTATTGCAATACATGTAAATGAGTAATATATTGAGATATAATTATCATATTATCACGTCTGATATATATATATATATATATATATATATATATATATATATATATATATATATATATTTGAAGGTACCACATACAACTTAACTAATATGTAGGTGCATAATTTTTTTTTATCTTATTATAAAGTTAATTGTCTTTGTTTATACTTTATATATTTTGTTGATTAAATGTAAAGTAATTATAAAGTTTCTAAATATAAAAAATATGATACGTTAGGTTTGTTCTATTTTATGCGAAGTATTTATAAATATACCAACTTAAACTTGTTATAACAATAACCCGCAATTATTGTGCTTCATTTTGCCTCAACTTTGGTTCAAAGACTTTTTGCTTGAGAACAAAATTAAAAATTAAATTAAATTTCAATGGATATTTATAGGTACATTTCATTTTTGTTTGGACATTTGACATCTCTTAAAATGTCATACATAAATAATGTTCATGACTCAAAAGTGTTTTACCGAAAAAACGAAAATATTATGTGTCAAATGTGTATATTAACAGTCTTATAGTTACTCAAGTTTCATATGTAGGTATTTCATGTAACAAGATTTATTTTATGGTGCATTACCAATGAAACAAATTTGTATATAAATAATTATTTATGGTTTATTTGATAATAAATAAATTTACCAATTCAAAAACATATAATTATGTACATATGAGTGTACATTATCATTGAAATATTTAAAATAATTTATTTTCAAATTTAAATTGTTATTATATAATCAAATAAATGAGTTAAATTGATTATGGCTATACCCTTGCACGTGTTAATACAATTTATATAAATATATAAATACATATACACTATCTACGTAAGTACCTAAACCTATATATATATATCTGTCTGTATATATAAAAAGACTTGTCCTGGGTGATTCATCATCGCTTAGCCAAAACTACCGAACCGATTTATTCGAAATTTTCAGTTTATGTACTTATTACTATATGTAGGCGCACTAAGAAAGGATTTTTCGAAATTCGTATTTTAAAGGGTAAAAAAATGAGCATAAAATAGTTAATTTAGCTAACCTAACCTAACGGGTATTTAGAATATTTGTTTGATTTAATAGGGTCGCCATTGGTTACGAAAAATATACATATAACGTGGACCATTTTATGAAAAATTATATGTATAGATTGGCGAGATATATAGTTGGGATTGGGGACGGGAAAGGAACGAGGACGAATTCAGTGACGAGGAGGTGTATGGAGATGAAAACGGGGATACACAAATATTAAAGTAAAATAATTATAAGATATTATAGACGGGGACGGGAATGGGATGTGGACGAGTACGGTGACGGGGAGGTGTATGGTGATATACAAATATATTTCACTCGGGCGAAGCCGGGTACATTCAGCTAGTATATATATATATATATATATATATATATAGAAGGTATACACAAGAACGAAGCAAGGAAGTGTTTTTTCCATCGTACCGATCGAAAGTTTGAATCTGTTGTGCGGAAAAAGAGGTCAATCGCATAAAAACTGCAAAATGCGTTTGTCTTTTTTTTCCCGTTTCTCCGCACCAGCGTTCCGTCCTGTATCGCCACCGATGACGACGCCATTTTTATAACGATTTTCTCGCGCGCGTTCGCGAGTCCCGCGTAGTGTTATTATCATCACTGTTATTACTATACAAATTCAGACAGATATATATATATATATATATATAACTATATATTTATATGCGCACCATCCGGCCCGACGGAAAATGCCTCTCGCTCGACCCAAATGAACCGTAGCCAATGGGGGACGCGCGTGATTTGCCTGGTTGTCTTGGCGCGTTTTTTTCTTTCCGATTTTCACGCTTCCCCGACTTGCTCATACCGACACTCCGATGAGTCTCGTCCGCGTCCGTCGTGCCCACTGATAAAAAAAAACACACACACACACATACATTATTTATAAACACTTAAATGCACCTCTACATTTATACCTATGTATATTTACAGAACGATAGGGTTTGAGTTTTGTACGTGTTTTGTACATATACATATATATATATATATACCTAGGTATGCGTATATCTTTGTGTGCATAGGAACACGTGTCGAAGCGTCCAGCTCCGATAGTGATTTATAGCCGATTGTCAAACTTTTCCCATACACACACGTGCGCTTTGGTATATAGGTATACACACAGTGCGTATATCTGTGGCCGCTGCCCGACGGTCGAAAAATCAACAAATGAAAAATGCGTTTTATCACTACGCGGGCGGTGATGACGACGACAACGTCTAGACACTCGCTGCCGCGCTCGCTAGCGGACGATAATTAATTATACATTGTAATGTATAGCATACACGTAAATATATAAGACGCGAGCGATGTTCTCTCGTGCCATTCACCGGTGTATGCTACATGATTTTAACCTCGAAAATCAAACGAAAGTCCTTCTCCGTACTGCACGATACTAGATAACCTATGTATATATATATATAGACCTACTGAATTACTCAGCTTCGCTCGTGAGAAATGAAATCGTAAAAACATTAAATAGTATCATCAGCATATAGGCGCAAATAGGAAGGCTTTTGGGGCCTAAACTCTAAAAAATGTCATATGCCCTCAAACATTACGTATATCTATTTTTTTCTACTCATTTTCACATAAACGATTATTCGTAGGACGTAACTTCTACGCGTCGTCGTTTTATTTTGGGATTAATTGACGGATTCATAGACGCACCCCGTTTGCAAGAACTACTCTGCGTCCGTGTCCATGCTGGTAATACCGGGTTAGTAGTTATGTAGCTAAACCAATATTGTACTCACAACAAAAACGATTCAAATGTCAACAAATTACCCATAATTTTCTACTTGGGACTACTGAAAATACTTTAATTCTTAAACAGTTTGATTATACAGATAATTTCAATGTATTGTAATTTATTTGTTATATTTATATGTTTCCTTATCACACTTGCCATGTTATTTTGATTAAAAGTCTATTGATGTTAATAATATTATACAAATGAATATTTAAAAAAAATACCAATGTATATATAGGTGTATTTAATACACAGGTATATGATAATGTAGTCACATGTGCACGGAGGACGTTCCCAGATCTGTATATATGTAATATATATATGCATTATGTAACCAGAATTCGCATGACGTTGGAATCATTGTTATAATACTATAAATTATATGTTATCGTCACACGTGCGGGAATCATAAATTCATCACATATATACCCGCGACAAGTGGCGATCTGATGCTATATGATGTAAATTATATTTATATGTATTTACTTACGCTCGCAAAAATTTTATCATTTTGGATATAACTCGAAATTCGATAAACTACACATAATACTGTATATACCTACTATTCAACGCTTCTGTATAAATATTTAGATGACACTTAAGGGTCGCTAGTAGTTTTGGACGGCATGGTGTCGACGACAAATTAAAATAATGATGCTAATTATTATACTATTATACGTATATATATATATATATATATATATATATATAATTTAAATTCTTTGTTCATAAGTTTGTTTAAATAATTTATGTGTATTTATATAAACGACGAAACCGCGAAGAAGTCATTAAAAGTTTTTGTTTTATGTTCAAAACATATTGTTACGGTAATATTATTTATGTATGTACAAGTACACTGCGCACTTAATTTAATTTCATCCACCCCGCGATGTTAATAATAAAAAAAAGATTTGACCGCGTGCATAGGCCAAAAGTATTCGATAATGTTTACGAAAACTATCCTACCCTATGTTACATTATTAATTATCTACCTGCAGAATACGACCGATGTTAGGTATCCCTTGTGTATAAATACACGACTGTGTACTATTTCCATTTTTTTTTTCTAATTTTGGAGACGGAACACGAATTATTATACCTACTTACACGTGTGTGCGCTGCGACGAGTGGGCCGAGAGGACGTGGTACGTTATATAATATTAACTATTATAATTGTTATGATAAAAAGTACAATATTTATCAGAGCTCTCTTCACCCGCACGCGCACGCACGCAGCGCTAGCGTATACACTACACGAGTGTAGGTATACGTAATACACATTATATACACGTATAACATGATGTAGACCCGAGCGAGCGGTAACGACAGCCGAGAGATGAGATGACCTCTGTGGCGGCGGGCGGTTCTTTTGCGTCTGACGGGCGACGTCGAAATCGCGAAACGCCCCGCGGGCTCCGTACCTCGCCGCCGCCGTCACCGCCGCCGCCGCCACCGCCGCTGTGCACGTCGTCGTCGTCGTCGTCGTCGTCGTCGTCGTCGTCGTAGTCGTAGTCGTCGTCGTATACACACGGCCCCGTCGTCGGCACACAGAGAGGAGTCGTGCGGCGGCCGCTCACGGCGGGGGGCCCGTTTGCCTTTTTACCGCGTCGCCGCGGGGGGAACGCCGCCGTCGCCGCCGCCGCCGCCAACGCCGACGCGACCCTCCGCCGCTCAGCCCTGACATGATCTCCCGCACCGCTTTCCTCGCCTAGCCGGCCCGCCACTCCGTCTCCCGCTCGTCCATCGTCCCTATGAACTGCATATACCGCTATAGCGTCGCGTATACACGCACACACACACACACACACACACACACACACACACACACACACACACACACACACACACACACACTCGCGTGCTTAAGTTTATAACACAATAACGCGTGGAGACTATATAGATACACATGTATACTATATTGTATCATTGTTGTTATTATATATATATATATATATATATATATATATATATATATATATATATATATATATGTATATATTTTATTTTATTTTTATATTATTATCGTTATTATTATATAGGTACTATTATACGACACGTGTTGATTGCCAGTTTTCAGACGCGAAACGTCAGTGATTTATTATTAATAATCGTATGCGTTATAATAAGTGTGTGTGTGTGTGTGTGCGTTTAGTTTTACGACACGTATATTTATATGTGTAAAATATAGTATTGCACACGTACACGCACTCACTCACACACCACTAAAAACGCGTAAATTCATATTATTTTATAATGTTATGTTCTCCGGGCTCGCAACATACAGGTACAGCAGTATACGGCGGGTCATATCCATGTGGTGGTGGTGGGGGGTGCCAAACTGTTTTTAATCCGCGAGGCTGCATATAGATCTTGAAGACACGGGGCAGATATTATTTTTTTTTCTCTGTTTATTAATCTCCACGATAAAATATAATACGGTGCACCGACTAAGTCATGACGGACATATAGCCCAGACGTATAGAACTATCAGTATCGCTGCGTTTATATACATAATATCATATGCGTATGTATATCGATAATGTGCTCGTCTTGCCAGTGTACCACATACTAACGTGTAGGTTCGTTTATCTATTATATCTGCCGTTTTAAAGTGGCATGTGAATTGAAATGTATTCGTAATTAAACCTTATTTTCCGTTTTCTTGGGTAACAGCACGGCTTTATTATATCTGTGGGCACTATGCTAATATGAACTGTATCTAAAAAACGTGATAACTGATAAGATCGAGTATATTCTAGACGTTTTACGACCTATCATACATTTTCACAAGTATAATCATCAATACAATAAATGTAGTTCACAATATACGTAGATGACAAAAATGTCAGGGGTGGGAAAAATTAAAGTTTCTAGGAGACTAATATGAAAAAATTCATAATCTAATGGGTCAGAAAGCATGACGAGATTTCAATAAATTCTAATAACCGACATACGTATTAGCGAAACTGGCATTTCTTCTCGATACACCCAATGCATGTAATTTTTCACAAGTAGTCGTGTATGTTTTCCGTCGCGTGAAAATATATGACAATATATATCATGTCGTTATAAACGAAAACATATTGTAGCGTCTCCTTTATTCGTAGGTACGTAACAATATAATATCTATAAAGGTATTTTAATGTATGTGTATATAAAATACTCAGTGAAGCAGACTGCAGTAATATATAGTGTCATTGTATTTTTTTTCTGTTCATATCTATTCCCAGACGCGCGCGCGCGTCCCAGGGCCGAAAGAATCGTAAATCGGCTTCGGGCTAAAGAGATGGAAAGAAAAAAAATTACACTACGTGACGTCCGCGTGGCGTAAATTAGTAGACGACGAGAGCATGCGCGGGGAGGATAAAAAAGAAAGAATGAAAAAACGTAAAATAAAATAATAACGACGATAAACAATGACATGTCTTCGGGCACGAGTGATTTAGTGGCCACGTCGTTATAAACCCAGCGTTATTTTTTATATATACGACTTTTTTTTATTCATTTTTTATTTTTTTGTAATTATTATTCCGTCCGCGATATATAACGGACCCGAAGAAGGTGTGAAACGTAGCGGCGGACACCCGCGAGAAGTTTTATGGACATACAATCGGTATGACCGGAGCGTGCGCTCAGCACGCGCGCGCCGCCGCCGCGCCGCGGCCCGAACACTATTATAACGTAGGTACCCACAATAATGTATACACACACTCACGTATTTATTTTGTATTTCGTACATGTTTTACGAATCCAATTACGTGCCGCGTTTTCATCGCGCAGTAGATTCGTGCGCACACACGCTGACGTTGATCAATGTGGCTATTAGTCGGGAAAAATGGGCGGAAAGAGATGAAAAAAAATGTTGGATTTCGAAAAATTCGTTATTTATCCGGACGTAGTCGGTCAAGGAATACGCTTGTACCTACAGCCGAATACTGCAAAACGGCAACAGGTATTTATTGATGATTTTCATCGCGCGAGTCGTAAAACAGAATTCGCAAAGTCGCGGCGGCGGTGTCTTTTGATCGGAAATTAAAAAGGGGGGGGAGGAATAATACTGACAACTGGATACGTATAATAAACACATGTTGTTGAGGATACGTGCAGAAGAGCGTGTGTACGTAGATTGCAATATCGGTACAACGCTTTGCCTATAATGATATTACTGCATTATTGCCGCAGTTCCAATGTATTATAGTTATTCCAGTGTGCGGCCGACGTGACAGATCGTAAATTCGCCATTGGCCGCGTGTGTGCGTGTATAATCATTTTTGTTTTTGCTGCCGCTGCATCTCGTATTGTTTTAAAGGCATTCCAAAGTACCTTTACACTTTGTTTTATTTTCCGTGGAAAGACGCTACACGTAGACAAGGATCGTGAAAAAGAGAAAGAAAAACAGAGGGAGAGAGAGAGAGAGAGAGAGAGAGAGAAGAGTGCTCGAGTGCGCGACAACATGAAAGGGAGACGGCAGTAGTAACGGAATTCGAAAAAAAGTTGTAATTTATACACGTTATGTGTATTTTTCACACGTTCCCGGGGTCTGGGCCAAACAGGCTGGCCGGCGGATCGTAAACTTGACGTTTCGATGGCTCGAAACAAATCCGACGTCTGTTCGGGACACGGTGATAATGTCATTATATTTCATATACGTACAAGTATACTATTATGTATATATATATACGTTTATGTGTGTGAGCGTATATGCGCGTACGGGAGCGTTTCAAGGGGACCGACAGTGAATAATAATAATAATAATAAATAAAATAAAAAATATTATGAATATTGTACATATGTATATATAATATTTTATAAAAAGAAAAAATCATAAAAGAACCGAACACCTAAGACGGGTCGTAAAAATTGACAGGTATTCTGGTGGTTTTCTGGTCACTATTTTTTTTTCTACGTCCCTCGAGCATAAATTATGTAAAAAATTCGTGTTATATGTAAATACGAGCGCCTGCAATCGTTTTGACGGCCCAAAGACTCCGGTCGGTCTGGGTCGATCATAAAAAAAAAAATCCTTCAAAACTACGTGTATACATATATTACACGTATGTATTTATGTGATCCTTTATTCGAAAACTGCGACTTGGGCGTTTATAATAATAATAATACTATAACGCCGAAAAACCTACTCGGTTATTATACGGCAGCTTGTAAAATAACCCGAAAAGACAGTAATGACCCAGCTCCCAGTATTTTACACGTTTATTATATTGTATACACACGTATATTATACATATATTCCTTTTTTTTTTTTTATACTATTGTTACGTTATTTTTATTTTTATTTTTTTTGTACCTAGCTAATTTACCGTACAAAACTTCCGAAAGAAACGATTTTGTGCGGTGTAAGAAAACGTACATGTCGTATTATTATTGTTATGCGTGCGCGTACGTACAATAATAATGTGTACATACGTGTGAAACAAAAAGACCGTAACTCTTTATTCATTTTGACGTCTCCTACGCCACCGCCGTCACCAATCGATGACCCGCACGATAAATCCACGCGACGTTTTTCACGTATAGGTGTACACCAGGTGTTTGAGGTATCTATATATACGTAAAATTGCCCGGCTGCAACTACGGGTCGTAATAATACGTATACAGTTTTTCAAATAAAACGAATTAACATATTACATATACATACGTATATACGTCACGATATAACGACGAATATACGGGAATTCACACGTCGTATACCGCACCGCGGCGCGAGACGACCTTGTGTTTGATTCGTCAGATCGTATCTGCGGAAAATCGTACCAGACGTGCACACGTTTACTGCGGTTTAACGTATGCGATGAAAATCCGTGTGCTCGAGTGTGATATATCTCAACTTGACTTTATTGGACAGCCACCATCCACTAATATTCAAGAGCGTCCATAGAGGATAATTATTTTTTGCGCGATGGGGAGAGTACACAGTTTTTTTTTTTTTTTTGATTAGAATGCGCGTGTGTGTCGGTTTCGATTTGATTTCTACTATTGAAATTTATACGTCTCGTGAACCGTACAAAGGTATGGATAAAATACCAGTCGAACTGCATTAACTCGCGATATCTGTGTTGACTATAAATCTTGTACAACAATCGTGATGGTCGAAATCAAACGTTTTCAATGATATACCATAACTACCCCAGAATAATCAGTGGCCTTCGAAAACCCTCTCATCCCTCCACTGTAAAATAATACTCTGGACAACGATATATTACGTATCATCTTTATCACAGCCGCCGAGATTATCCGTGTGATTTACAGTGTACCTACGTACGGCGTGCCGTGGTTGCGACATGATGCGCGTGACACGACTGTTGTTAGGTTACCGTACGTCAATTATTATTATAACACTATATTATTATACCGATACAATATCGCAGCACATGCAGTGTGTGCACGTGGTGATGGCGAATTGAAATCGAATCGTCCGCGGAACGGAATACAACCCGCGGTATTCGCGAGCGGAGGGTGTAATGTGTAAATATAATATCGAAGCGTTTTGTTCGTATATCGACACGTACTTATTTATTAGATATGTTATTCGCGTGAGAGCGCCGCCGACGGAGGGAGAGATCCGCGACCTGAGAGCGAAAACCGGCGAACGCGATTGAATGCGCGATGGGATTTTTGTCATCGATACACCGCCACCACCGGCTCCTTTGAACGGGACCGTGTACCCTCCTCGGTCTCGTATATCCGACCGCATTGTTTGTACAGGATATATACCGACTGCCGCACCAGCACGGATATACATACATACATACATATACATATATATATATATATGTGTGTGTGTGTGTGTGTGTGTGTGTGTGTGTGTGTGTGTGTGTGTGTGTGTGTGTGTGTATTATAATTCCGTGTATATCTGGTGCGGTGAGCCAACAATGTGCGCGGGTTTTACTCCCGTGGAAACGGCAGCAGCAGCGGCAGCTATCGTCATCGTCCTAGGGCGCGCCAGAGCGCGTGCGGTGTACCCCGCGGGCGCGAATGGGTAATCGAGTTTGATTCCTGAACAAATATTGTCATAAGCCCTTCTCGTCCGCTGCCTCTCTCGCCGCTCGAGGTCCTTCTACTTTCCCCGTATCTTCCTCGCCTTTGCCGTCTGTATAGTGTTCGATACATATATACATATATATATATATATATATATATATATATATATATATATATATATATATATATATATATATATATATATATATATATATATATACACACACACACACACACACACACACACAATAATATAGTCAGACCGAGGGAAACACACGCGCGCGCGTCAAACTGCACGCTACAGAACCCTCATCCTCCGAGGGATGTACGCACACGCTACGTGTGTACACAACGTCGTGTGTGTGTGTGTGTGTGTGTATTATTCGCCAAGCTCTAACGCCTCCGCCTCTGGATATTTATACGTGTTTGTTCGAAACGTCTGCCAATTATATATTGCTTAAAAAAAAAAAAAAAAAAAACCCAAAAATAACATAAAAACGTGCGTCGACCCGTTTTTTACTTACGTGCACGACCGAGCGTGTGCGGGATGGATACGATGCCCTCTGTTTTTCGGTTTTGTTTTTTTTCCCACCTCTCCTCTCGGCGTACTTCATTCTTTATTTCTCACGCCGTCGCTGCGGCGCATAATACCCGACCGGCTCTTCTCTGTCTCCTTCCCTCCGTCTCGCTGTCGTAAATTACGCACGACGCGCAATCGGTTTGTGCGACGTGTACATAATACATGTTATAGTATAATATGATAATATACTGTCTGAACGACGTAAAATGTTTGTATATTTTACGTGCGTCGAACGACATCTGTTTTCTAACCGATCGATTTTTGTACGTGTTACAGGTATCGACTCGTTACCGTACTCGGGGTCGGAAGACGAGGAAGACGACGAGACCACGTCGAACAGCATATCGTCCACCAAACACCATCTTATCACCGGACTCCACGGCGCGGGCCCGGGATCGATATTGCCACCGACCACGCCGGAAGCCAACAACAACTCGCTGTCGGCCGGTGACCTACAGGCCCCTCACTCGGGCCTAGACCTCAAGGAAGATTCCGAGGACCAAGGTGAGCTACTGGTTTGAAAAATAAAATAAAAAAGATCATATGAGCGCTCTCACGCACGCGTGTTGTTACGTGTGTTTAATGATACCAAAGCGCGCGCGCGCGCGCGTGTGTGTGAGCGTATACATACAGCGTGTCGGCTAGAAATATTTCATGATAACATACGGAGAATATACGTATCTTTATGAGCCACCCTGTATACTCGTAGGAATGATATTTACGAACGATTCGATACTCTATTTGATACTTTAGTACGAACGAATTAAAATAACGAACGAATTCGACTTTTTCGCTACAGGTTCTTTGGACGGCGATCCGGAGACCAGGGATAGCCAGACGGAGAACAAATCGCCGGACGACGGCAATTCCGGGTCCAAAAGACGGGGTCCGAGAACCACCATCAAGGCCAAACAACTAGAAATACTGAAAACGGCCTTCTCGCAGACGCCCAAGCCTACTAGGCACATACGCGAACAATTAGCCAAAGAAACCAGCCTGCCCATGAGAGTCATACAGGTAAACATTTTAATCAGTGTTTCAAGACGGTTGCATGGTATTTCATATAAAATGTAGAGTACACCTACGAATTTTGTCGACTCAAATGCCTGAAAGTGTTGATTGATCGAGTACGAATCGACTTTTAGAATGGTCGTAACATATAGGGTGTTTCATTTTAAAAGCGGAATTAAAACACGACTTTATCAAAAAATGGAATTTTCACGAAAAAAACTTTGTCGAAATTGAGCCGATTTCTTATTTCTTGGAGTCGATGTGCTCACGTGATTGGTCGATCTGAAGTAGAGATATATAAATTAGTTGCACTTGCACATGCCTGTAATTTCTCCGAGACAGTTAAAGTCTACCATCACGCGCATATTGTTGTTATATTATTATTATTCGTGTTGAAGTTAAATTCGACGTTTTAAATTAAACGCTTTGTATAGTTATATTAGGCCGGTCGGTATTTGAATAAACACACACGAGAATTTGTTTAGCTAACACAGCCGACATAGTTAAGGTCCTCGTGCGTTATAATCGGCCGATGTTCTATTCACGTCTGGAAACGTTAAAATGCATAATATTTTACACCACTCGAACCGCCTATGTCCTGCCACATTATATACTTTATTCATCGTCCACACGAAGTTAGGATGATTTTCGGTGCACATGCCGTTTCGTTCGAAACAGCCGAACGCTAACGTCAAAGATTTATATTATTTTCATATATAGGTACACAGTAACACCGTGTGTGTGTATGTGTGCGTGTGTGTACGCCGTGTGGAAACGGACGCGGAAAAAAGTCGTAAATTTTGTTTTCTAAATTAACTGTCACTGGAGCAGTACGCACAACGGGCGCGCGCGTGCGACTGCGTTACACACACACACACACACACACACACACACACACACACACACACACACACACACACACACACACACACACACACACACAGACACACACACACATGGACACGGACACATACACGTACACGTACACATAGGCGTACGTACGTACTATTATTATTATTTTTTATTTTTTTTTTATTTCTTCCCGAGGTGCTGATATAAAAATATACACATTTTTTCGAGGAAATAATCATTTATCGTGTGCGTCGAAACGTTTCGGATTTTTGCTCGCGTCCGGCGGCGGGGGCGCGACCGTTTCGATTTTTATATTATTTTTATTTATATAACAACCGCCTGTCGACGGTTTTCGTATACTATGCACTGTAGTGTTTATTATAATTATTATTATAATTATTTGTATCGCCGCGTCATCGGTGCGGCTATGGGTAGCTGTGACGATAACGACGACGAAGATGCTGACGGTGATAATACCGTGCGTGTGCGTAAATAAATAAATATGTATATATATATATATATATATAGAATAATATTATAAATATGTGATGTTATATGCACCGAGCGTGAACGTATGCGGGACATGCCGACGCCACGCGAACGAACGACAAGCGCCAGATTTTTGACACGTCGACGCCAACGGTAATGGGCTCTGATGACATTTTGATAAACCGAGTATAAAACGCCACACGTTCCGACACATTTACCGAGCGTTTATTCCGCCGCACGAGGACAGCATACACGCGCCGTCGCCGCCGCCGCCGAGTCTCCGCCGCGTATAATATGTTGTGTGTATGGGTACACACGCACGCACACACCCGCACACACACGCACACACACACACGCACACACACACAAACACGGGTAGAAACATAATAATAATATACGATGTGTGTTATACTTGATTAACCCGTCGGCGGCGAGCACCGCGTTCCGCGTCGGATCCCTCGTCAGAAAACCGTGCGATTTTAATTATTTTTCGTCTCTGAATTTTTATTTTTTATAATTTTTTTTTTTATTTTTCTCGTTCTTGTTCTTTCTTTTTCCATTCCTCTCGACCACCGCTTTGTTTATGATTCTCACGGGTTCGCTCCGGTCGGAAGGCTAACGACTTTATTTATATACCAACGTTCGTATATAAATAATACGTTCACAGTACACACACGCGCGTGTAAAGATACGAATATACGGGTATTTGTGTGTGCAGTGTGTGTGTACTTCACGAGTGTGTACAACGTACACGCGTATTTTTCTTTGCTTAATCCGCAAAATGTTCGAATACGAATTACAAACGAAATAACTAATGATACGGTATGGACGTACACGACACATCCAGGCCTGGTGAGAGGGGGAGTCGGGGGTGTTTATACCCAGGCCGGGATTTTCATTGGGGCTTGGTACGAAAACCAGAAATTATAAAAAAAATTGATTTTACGGAAGTTAGAAAAATCCGGGCCCCCAAGAGCATTCCGTCAAATCCTAGTAAAAATTTTATTACAATTGGATTTTGGATTTTTGAATAAAATACGATTGCAGCTGGTTATTTATCTATGTTATTACGTATATTGTACACTAGGCGTTTCAAATAAATAATATTAAAAATTAAGTGTTTACAAATTACCTGAAAAAAAAATGTTTTTATAATTTAAAATTAAATATTATGTACAAAAAATGATTTTAAATAGTGTTATATTTTAATTTTTAATTGGAAATATCGAACCTTTATGTTAATATGGAACGAAAAGGGGGCCCGTGTGTTACTTCTCCTGGGCCCGAATTTTCTCTCCACGGCCCTTGACACGTCGGTGTGTGTAGTACGCCTGAAAACCCGTACGGAAATATACGAAGAAACGATTTGCATCTCAAAGAGTTGTTTGTTTTTTTTTTTATTACGCTGACGCTCGCACAAATTCGTGTTAAACATACTTTCGCGCACGTCGATAGTGGAGCTACGAGTGAACGCACGATGTGTGTGTGTGTGTGTGTGTGTGTGTGATAGACACGGCGTTATTGAATGATGATAGACGTGTAATCATACACACACGCACACACGCAGATAATATTGTTATTTTCCAATTACGGTGTAAACATATATTATGTGTAGAGGATACACGAGTGGTATAAAAGCAGACGTCGTCATAGTCGTGTACATCATAATCGTGCGTATTACATCGTATAGCGTTCGTAAATGAAAAAAAAAACAGCGTAACGCATAACACATAATGTTTTGTGTAGGTACGCTAAAGTGCACGCGTTATTAGGCATAAAACGTGGGCGTTCAATTAAAAGGTGTTACGCGTGTGTTGCATATTACGTTATAACGTGATCGAAGCGAGAAATGTATAATTAACGTAATGAAATGGATGATTTTCCGCGTCGATATTACAGTAGGAGCGGTTCTAAAATGTCGTTTAGCCCGTCTATAAATCGAATATTTTTTCTTCTGGGTGATATAATGTGTCCTAAACTTATAGATTTTATTATGAAATCGATTAAGTAATTTATAGTCATAAGTGAGAACAACAACGTAGGTAAACGCTTTTTATTTATTTAATTCGTTTGCATATAATGATTCTACAAAATTCGCAAATAACTTGTTTTAAGAGTTCGGAAATCAGAAAAGGGGTACGCGCTTTAAATTTAATATTAACTTTTTACTTACAATCGTAATTAAAAAAAAAAAATAACTTTGTCGAGTTCTGTTTTTTAAGCAACTCAAATGTCAAAATACAATGAAATTGATCATTTTCACGCAAGATACGTAGAATCGATTTAATATTGTTCTTTTGTTATCCTACAGTTGGTTTAGAATTTAAATTATCACCAAGAGTTTTTGTTTAGCTTTCATATTTTCAAATCTAAAATTCTAAACCATATTGATACGAATCCGTCTACCGGACTTAGTCCAGAGTCGATAGAGCACAACGATTTATCACACTGTTATGATACAATTTTTTCCCCCCATTTTGAATATTTTAATCAAATATTGCTTGTATAGAAACCAATATTAAAATCAGTATGAATTGCACGACCGTACTTATGTTGCATTACCGTTGTATGTCGTACAACGCATGGTCACAATAATAACATTGTTGAATATTGTCCGTAAACTACACAACTCACGAGTCTTGTAGAATTACAATGACATCGTACACTTGAAATGCATATCGGCCGATATCTACACTCGTCACATGTTCGTTTATTCGTAAATGTTTTATACGGTTTTTAGCGTTTTCCCGTCGTGCGTCCTTCCGCCTCTTCGGAGATAACAATAATACGTTTACAACGTAGACAAAGCACTAGCGTATATATTAGTGTACGTAATAATATGTGCTCTGTCCGACTCTGTTGGCGTGCGGTCCGACGCGTTTATATCGCACGCGCGCGGTTTTCCTGCGGCCGACAAACGCGCGTTTTCGTCTTTACGACGGTTGCGGTCGTTATCGCGTTCGCGCGCGTCTGCCCGTGCATATAAGAACAAACGACGACGTGTGCGTAGTGGTCGATTGTGTTTGGTTTCTCTCTCTCTCTCTCTCTCTCTCTCTCTCTCTCTCTCTCTCTCTCTCTCTCTCTCTCTCTCTCTCCCTCTGTCTCCGTCTATCTTCTTTGTCTCTCTCCGTCCGGTCGTCTGGTGTGTTTTAGCCACGGACACGGAGGTCCGTCCGGCGATCGCGCGAGTGACGGCCGCGGTTTCCATGGTTGTGGTCGTCGTCGGTCTTATGCGGACAGTGAAAAAAAAAAAGAAACAGACTGTGTGTGAGGTCACACACAACGCATATTATCTACCTTCTACCACGCGCTTTTATTTTATTTCTTTTCTTTTTTTTTTTCACTTGTCTTTACGATCGGCCATCAATCAATGTTAAACGCGCCTTTCCCCGTGCGTGCGCTCGAAAAGCAAAAGAAAATCATTAAAAATACATTAGTTCAAAATTGAGTCTTCTGTTTTTATTTTCTCTCTTCCGTTTTTTCTCTCCGTACGCCACTCGTATCGAAAAAACATTACAATATAACGACCGAGTATTTTCGATCGTTTTGAAAAATTTACTTTCTTGTTTTCGACAGGATTTCCCGAAGAAATCCATAACGCGTATATTACCTGTTTTTATTATTATTCGAGATTTCTGTTTACATTCTGAAGTTTTTTTCTGAATGATTTTTGTGTTTTATGCTCTTGTGCATATTATGATTACTGTATAATTATTAAAGTCGACGTCCAGATGATTCGTTTCTTCTAAAACGTGTCGTACGAGTTGATAAAATATTTTTAATTTGTCAAATATTATAAAACATGCATTTTAAATACTGTGTAAAATCAGTTTTCAATAAATTATATTTAAACAAAAACCGTTTTGTTTTGTTTTTGTCCACCGCAGGTGTGGTTCCAGAACAAGAGGAGCAAAGAACGGCGACTGAAACAGCTGACGTCCATGGGCCGGGGGCCGTTCTACGGTGGCGCGCGGAAAATGCGAGGGTTCCCGTTGAACATGAGCCCCGGGTCGCTGGACGATCAGCAACCCGGATTCCCGTACTTTGCCGGTTCGGCCGAGGTCAAGTTCGAGTTCGGTTACGGGCCCGGGTCTTTCCACCCGGACTTCTTCGGCCATCACGGAGGCCCACACCCCGGTGGCGGTCCCGGAGGACCCTTCGGACACCCAGGTGAGCTAAAAACTATGCTACCATAAATCACGATAGGTATATATGCAGATCATAACCAGTGCATTATACGCGGCAGTGCTTATTATTACGTCTCAGTGAGCGTATTTTATTACCGAACGACACAACAATATGGCAGCTGTTTGTAAATGTAGTCGTGAAGATTATCGCGCGTATCTTTCGCAGCGTTTATAATATAAACTTTCTATAACAAACACCTATGTATTTGACACATTACGAATAACGTTACGTCGTGTGATTGTTTTGATACTGCAGCCGCGAACGCATTGGCCACGATCTGTATTCGGCGTATAGTTTTAGAGTTTTGACGCCTTATTGTAGTTATACATTCAAGTTTTGCATTTATCGACCCTTGTATAAATAGTGAACGTACTTAAAAAAACAATCGACACCCTCGATAAACGGTAGCCTAGGGGAAACTATAACCTCTTTTGACACCCCGATAGATATAATCTCACTTGTCAAAAACCACTAGAACGAATCACTCACTGGTTTATTTTTTCATGAAATTTTCATTGCTAATAAAACATATAAAAAAAAAAATTAAAAAAATTTATATAGGTATATATATATATATATATATATATATATATATATATATATATATATTATGTACAAAACTCTTTAGATGTTTTTCAATCGGATTTTTTTCAACTGTTTGTGTATTATTTAAACAATTATGTCCATCTAACCTAACCTCCATCGCAATCGTTGATTATCTTATAGCATGTACGTATATGTCTATAATTAAAATCGTATAATGTTCTAGTTTTTCCGTTTCTGTAAAATCAATAATTATTTATATTACGAGTGTATAATATCGTATTTGAAGTGTCATAAATATTAATTGAAAGTCGTACCCGTAACCTAACCGCGATACAAGTAATAATTGCAATTGTTTTGAATATAAAAGGGAATTCCTTCGTTTCTATGAACGAAAAAAAAAATAATAATAAATGGTACAGAGAAGCTTTGACGAAGAGACAAAAAAAAAAAAAAAAGAAATTAATAATAACAATAAACAAACACTGTTTACTTTTTTCGCCGCTCGTGTCGATTTTAGGTACATCCGGTGTACGAAAAAGAAAAAAAAAATGTTTGATCCCGTGATTCGCGCGCGTCACGTCCGGTCGACCGCCTTTTTTTCCAATTTCGAAAATACCGCCGCGGGTATACGACGTAATGCGGACAACGCGGATGGACGGATAGAATTTGGATGACGCGAGAATAAAGAGAAAATAGAAATTAAAGAGAGAGAGAGAGAGAGAGAGAGAGAGAGAGAGAGAGAGAGAGAGAGAGAGAGAGAGAGAGAGAGAGAGAGAGCAAAAAAACACGAGAAACGACCGACGGACTTCCAATTATGTGGTTTGACGCTAGTGATCGCGTATGTACAATAATATCATTGAAATGTACATAGGCGAAACCGCGACCGCGAAAAATCGTACCTCGTTATTGTTGTGCGTTTAGGCTGAACGTTCAGGAGACGGTAAACAGAGTTTTGACCACTATCTTTGAAAAAAAAAACAATCGCCTCGTCCTCATAAGGATATTGTTTACGAACACGCGTGACACTCTCGGGGGACACACTCGTACGTCGGTAACGATGTTGTTATCACACGGCACATTTCATACATTATTTGACCGCACGAATACGAAATATCCCATACTTTATCGCGTCTATACGTACCGCGTGGGCGTATACGATTTGTCGGACTATTCGCACGCGTTTGTTTACTCTGTTTATTTAACGTCACCCCTCTATCTGTTTTGTTTCGTTGCATACAGGTGGCATGGATTCTAACCCGATGTCGGGAATGGGGCCGGATTACCCGGGCATGGGTCAAGACGCTCCGCCCGGCTTCATTGCGCAGCAACAGCAGGCCAACGACCAGCAGCTCGTGTCACAAAGGCCGGGCAGTCCGTCGGAATTCATGGGCTCCCAAGGCAAGTAAATACGATGTCGTAAAAGCACGCGAATCCGCAAAAACAATTTCACTCGTCGTTATTTTATAGTATAACTGCTGTGATCGTTCGCACTTTTCACGAAATCCGTCCGCATTATTGTACGTTTAGGTATATATACGTATCAAGGCTGTAACCGGGAATTATTTTCGGAGGGGGGAGAGTTAGGTTAAAATTCTGAGTTAAAAATGTGTGTTGTTCTAATTTTATTACAATATCGTATAGGTAAATTAATATAACATAAAATTAATAATATTGTAGTACTAATATTTATTAATGAAATTTACATTTATAAATTTGTATTGCTAAATTATAAAACAATCACTAAAGTTAATTGTCTTAATAATTCTATACATTTAATTTGGGAAATGGTTTATATGACAAGCTCTATATTTTTTCGTTTTTCGTTTGAAAAGCGATTAATAACTTCTTCTGGATCTGCGACAACATTACTGAGTAATGCTATAGGCAAGTCAATCAGTCTACTTCTCCAGTTGCATAAAAATAAGATCTTTGTCGATCACACATTCTGGTGGTAATGTAATAATATGTATGATATTATCAAGAAATCCGGTTGATATGCCCGTAGCGAATATTTATCAAGTATAGTTATTTATAACGTAGACCATAGGTATTAGTTGTCATTCGTATTTGCACGAGACTACAGGAGTCGGGGTGCGCCAAGCAATATCGACTATCCGTGTACACTGTACCTAGCTGTAATGTTTATAATAATTATTATTCGTCATACGCTACAGAAACACGAGAATATTATATTTATTTATTTGACGTGAACATCAAATGTTTATTGATTATTCTATAGACAGCGACATAACATGGAACGAAAAATTTGGGGGGAGGGAGGTTGACCCCCCCCCCAGGTACGTCCTTGATACGTATGAACACCGCGGTGTTTCGGCAGCGAATTCTCCCGACCCTTCTCGCCCACCCAATATCTTTCTCGTCACGAATAAACCGTTAAAACGCGTCGTCGACTGCATAGTCATTTGCCGATGGTTCAATGATGCGCTGATATCACGTAGGTATAATAGGGATTTCGTACCATCACGACGATGTGTCGAAATGGGAAACGGGTAAAAAATAAAACGTACAGAAGTAAATTAGTGTGTCCTGTACGTGTAATATAATATTGCGTTTTTATAGTCTTACGTATATCATAATTCGTGATATTGTAATACTCGAAACGTTCTCGTACGTAAAAATATATACATAATATCATTAGGTATGTGTTACGCATACGCCGTGTAATGCGCGTATGAGATCTAATGATGCCACTTTTACGTTTTAAAATCCACATACGCTGCGTCGTGCGTACCCACAAAACACCGGTATTTACTGTCGGGATTTTTATCGTGCGGCCGCGACGTTTATCTCCCGAAGACGACATATCGTTATTATTCGTACACGTAAAACTACAACGGTCGTATAAACATTTAACGACAGTCGGAGCGCACGACGTGCAGTTACGTGTGGTGCACGCGCGCGCGTTCGTTTTAATATCGTGCTCGACCGATTACAAACGCGTTTAAGGGAAATCCGTTTTACGAAGATATTATCATCCCGAGGACGTGAGTAGAACAACGTCTACCGTACGACGTTTCATAGCCAATGGGCATAATACGCTGGGGCTAGGTAAATTGGGTCCACGAAAATTTGTGTACGTTTTGAAAGCGGTAAATCGAGTCCCGGTTTTAAAAATGTAGTAGGTAAGTTGAGTCCCGGCTATAAGCTGACTTACCTACCTAGGTGTTGAAAATAATGATAAACATAACATAGCGTGTGTGTGTGTGTGTGTGTGTGTGTGTGTGTGTGTGTGTGTGTGTGTGTGTGTGTGTGTGTGTGTGTGTGTGTGTGTGTGTGTGTGTGTGCTATTCTTACCGTGGTTTCTACAAAAACGAAATATCGTAACGTCAAAACTTTGATTAAGCTTAAGTAATACGTAAATACGAGCGTGAGCGTACACACGCGTACGTATACGTCTGTCGTATTGGTTATCATCGATTTTGATGATGATTTCACACAGACACACGGACGATATCTGAGCTATTTCACTATATAATATTTAGTAGCGTGCTGTATGTCAACCTATATTATTGTGTCTCACAGCTATTGTGTTAAGTGTTTTTCTTAAATTAAAAAAAATGGAAATAATGGCTTGCGAAAAAAACAAAACCTTTTTTTCCGACCCAATTTACCTACTAATTTTTTTTCCGGGACCCAATTTACCGAGATAATGTAATTTGGGACCCAATTTACCATACCCCGATGCGCTATCGAAAATCTCGTTTTCTGGGCGTAGGTTCGCGTGAACCGCTGACACTGGGAAATCTACACGTACCTATAGGTCAATGATAACGATTTTACAATCTGACCTGAATAAAGTAATTCGTATGATATTGTTACATATCATTTTCAAGATATTGACTTTTGTCGTAAATACCGACCTGTCACGTAAAAGCCCATCACACATTAACACCGGGTTTAGCCAAGACTCTTGACTTCGTGTACCGAACCCTGGGTTGGTCGTTCAGACCCGGAAGTGAGCTGTACGTACGCGGGTAAAAGTTGTCCGACAGCAAAAGCTCCGGAACAGTCTCTGCGTGAAAAACATTCCGTCTATGTGTTCGACCCGCCTTAGATCTATAGTTGTCAGTTATATCACCATGATATTTTGATATGATTTCGTATTGACTGAAGTCTGTAAAATACGTATTTGGATCCGTGCTCGTAACCGATGCGGTTGGAAGGATATTATTAAAAACCGATTGCGGAAAAAAAATTCCAAAATATACACTTTATTGAGAATCTCGTTGGCTCACCTGCCACAAAATCCGACGAGCGTCTACATCACGTTATGTACGTTTGCGCAGGGCATATAGTTGGGAAAACCCGTTGTGTGTAGCACGTTACTGTCTGAAGTTACCAAAAAGGCACAAAGTGAACGGTGAACGATCGCAGCGTATATACCTTATAATTAAAGATTTGCTGCAGCAGGACGTTTAAAAACATCGTCTTATATTATAGCAGCAGTAAACAGCAAAAAAAAAAAAAAAAAAAAAAATCGCAATAATAATAAAAACATTTGTCAGTAAATCCATATAATATAATGTGGGAATTCGCATTTTTTGTCACACAGGTGGTAGCAGTAGCGGGTTTTCAGACGCGCCTAATTTGCAGAACGAAGGTCTCGTCTGGTGAGACGACGACGACGTGCATATCGATCGCCTGCAAAGTCTGCACCGTCGCCGCCAACAACACCTCCACCTCCACCACCAACACCACCACCACCACTACCGACTCCACTGACTTATTATTATGCCCTAACACTCACACACACATACACACACACACACACACACACAAACACTATATGAGAATGTATTGTTTGTAGCCAAACCGGAGGTAAAAAAAAACTTATATAATTATACCTAAATAATATATAAAGAACCGTGCCATAATGTTATTAATATTATTATTATTATATTATTATTATTACTATATTATTACTACTACATATTATTATATACATTGTATTATCGTATAATATTGTGAATATATTATTGTATTCGGCGAGGACACCATCACCGAGTGCACGAAACTGAAAAATTAAAAGTTGAAAAATTAAAAAAAAAAAAAAAAATTAAAATTAAAAATCGCGGCACCGCGCGCCGCCGCCGGTGCGCTGTACACGCGTACACGTGTCGTGTATTTTTCTCTTGAAAATAACAAAATAATTCGTCCGTACCTACACACGAGCAAATACTATTCGTAATATAAAAATGGCGAAATGTAACGTATTATATTGTAACTCGTGTACCGGATTCGAAACACTCAGATGTGTGTTGTACGACACGTTTATTAACATAATATAACGATGTATAAATAATATATATACGATGATACGACGATGATGTGTATATCATTAACGCGAGTGTAGGCATAAAACGCAGTATTTTGTAGGTTAGAGTATGAAAAAAAAAATTGATTGTACAAAATTGTGCTTTTATTTCGGTGTACATAAAGAATGTAAAAATAATATATATACATGAAAAAAATGATATTAAAAAGAGTAATACATTTAAACTCCGAGTTGGGCAAGGTTTTTTTCCTCGAAAATATACATAATATGCATATATTATATTTTAATATATGATTTCGATTATATAATATAAATCTGCGGTCACGTGAGTTTTTTCGATTAAAGTTTGTATTGTGTATAAACGGCTAGATGTATCCTAGAATTATTATATTCGTATAATTTAACACACGCGCGTGCGCGCGCGCACACACACACACACACCTCCTGTTTTATCATACTATAAAAAACTACCTACCGTACGATATTTACGATTATTATTGTACACCACGTCGTGTATATTCTATGTCCCCCGTGTGTGTTTCGTCGTGTCCTATAATAAAAGCCCCAAATTTCGTATGTATATATATATATATATTTATATATAAATAAACTACTAAAGCGCGTTGGACGTGAAAGAATATTATATATATTATAATATCTATACATATATAATATTTATATTTATATTTATATTTATATATATACACACGCGCTACAGCGTAGAAAAATCCTTTATATTATTTTGATCTGTGAACGGGTGTGTTTTACGGAATTGAAAACGTGTATGATTATTATTATTATTATTATTATTATTATTATTGTGAAATATTAGATTTACGATAAAAAAAAATGTTATTGTTTTACTATATATTGTCCCAAAGTTGAAAATATTTTTTCTTTCTTTCTTTTTTTTTTTTTTTTTTTTTTTTTGTTGTTATTGTATACGTTCCCTATGATCATCAACCTGTCTATTGTAAAAAAAAAAAAAAATAATAAAAAAAAAATATATATAATATGTAACTCTGTTGTCATTATCACATCAAACCTGACGTTTATTTTTTATTATTGTCTCTTTTTTTTTCACCACAGCCGTCTACCCGACAAAATTCGACGTGGCGCGTCCGCGTCCTCGGCGGAAACAAAAGTCGCGCACGCACGACCCGACAACTATAAAACGTGGACGACAGCCGCGACGTTTGTTTTGCCCCGCGCGCGGTAGTAGGTGCGTCGTACAATAATAATTATTATAATACACGTTCTACGTCAGCGGTTGCGAACCTTTTATATACTATTACTCATAAATCAGGTTCGATATTTAAAATCATCCCTCCCCGAAGAAAATGTCGGGTTACAAGGTAATAAAATTAACAGTGCCATTAACATTAAGGACATAATTTGATAATTCCCAAAACTATTTTATAAACAACGATTGTAATATCGTTGCGATAGTTGACACGCGATCGATGCAGATCTATAATAACAATAGGTGTAAAGAACAAAAAAAAAAATTTGTCTACTTTTTACCGCTCAAAAAATCCTGTTTTATCCCTCGGTTGGGAATCGCTGTTCTACGTCATACGCTCGCTCTCGCTGCACGTAACCGGGTATACGCCCGCGTGATCGTGTTGTTATTATTATCGTGTCGTCGTCGTACCGACAAAACAGAACAGAACAAGACAATAATTCTGGATTAATTTTTGTCACATCAGTTGTGACCTAACACCAGTTGTCAAGATGAGTGCTGACGAAGAAAACGTCGTTGTACCACTTATGTGACAATTTTTATGAAATAGTGAAAGTACTAATGATAAAAAACGAATAATTTGGATGCATGAAATAAACAAAAAAGGTTAGAAAATACCAAAATTTTAAATTAATATAATATAATTTTTTATCAAAATTAAAAAGATTAAAATAAAATAATGATGTAATAAGAAGAATAAAATTAAGAATAAAATAACGCGTTCACACGGTGTTTGGTGATGTAATCGTGTACTTAAATTCGTAAAAAAACCAGTGACATTGATTTTCGTATTTTGATCGGAGCAAAAATAGAACCGGACCGATCACGAGCGATCATGTTTTGTTCTATCTTGCCGTGTTTTGATGTTGACAGATTAGCGTGCGCGCATTAATTGTTTTACACACGTTCCAATTGTGTTCAAACAGCTCTGGGCTGACCTGAGCAGCTTGGAGCAGTTTTGCTCTTTGAGTGTGCGCCCGGCCTTCAGTGTACGTCTCGTTAGCGGCAATCCGCCGTACGACACATCGGTCGCTGTCGTTCCAAGAGAACCACCATTGCCAGTATAGTAATGCGCCCTTGCCTAACCGATCGCGCCGAAATCGAAACGAACCATTTCTCGGCGATTTAGTCGGCGACAAACGCGATTTTCACCCGATAACCGGTAATCGGACCTCTGAACGTTTCACACTCGAACGTCGAAACGTCGACCCGATGGCGGCGTCGGTCTGACGTTAGCCACGAGTCGAACATTGACGACGGTAGGTGTAAGGTATATGACTACTAGACTGCGGATTATGTATGCAGTGAAAATACTCTATTATATGCACGCAAATATGCAGCATAAAATACAGAAATATGCATAGACTATAACATGTTAAAATATGCACTAAGAATTAAATTTGAAAACGATATGAAAAAATTATGATGATAAAAATAAATAAATAAATAATTATAATTTATAATTAATTATTATTATTTATCACATTTATCGTTTATGTATATTTATTATTTAGATAACTGTAGTTCTCATAGCAGTATACATTACTATATGTTGCTCAAATTGGTCCATTGTAAAACTATGGAACTTGTCATCCGAAATAAGTTTAAATGCAGAAAATGACTGTTCAACATCACAGGACGTTGCTATATGAGTCGCTGTACGTATATACTGGACAATTTGAAACTTCCTTTTTACACGGCACTTTTTTCTCACGTGTCTGGCAGTACACAACCATTCCGTCGGTAGTAAACGTGCCTGGATATTCATTTATCCCAACATGAATACGCGTATTTAGGAGGCATCTTATAAAATAAATTAATATCTTAACGTTTACGATTTGGTGGTTCAAATGAGGCGGAAAAGTGAACACAAAAATAAATACGAATTGATTTCGTTCGAGGCACGTGCAAACAATTAAACTACATCTTATCGAGTTTTCGACGATAAATAACGACGGCAGTAAAAACTCGTCCGGTCAATTAGTTCGGTCGGTATGTACTATATAGTATGCGTTTTAACACGTCATATTTTATTAACGTATATTTTATTTAATCAGTGTGTTTTTTGTTCAAAAATACAATTATTTGCCATTTTACATCGTGATCAATGAAATATGCATACTTGGTAAAAAAAGGCGATTATATGCAATTGCACATGCAGATATGCAAATGCATATAATTCGCGGTCTATATAATGACATATGTGTGACAATTATTCATACCGAGACACGATCGTTTCGCGTGTACATGGTTCGGTGGGTGGTGAACCATTTCCGAGTCGAGTGTCAAAATTTTCTAAACAAAGTTTTCTAAAACTGTTCGCGTGCTACCCTCTTCTCACCACACACACACACACACACACACACGCGCGCGCGCGCGCGCGCGACAAGAATGTTTATTGAAGTCGATTTTTTTGGTTATTTTACAAATCATACATTATGACATTATTAAGGGCCCGTATTACAATAGTAGTTTAACCTCTTATCGGAGTTTAAACCTGGGTCAAATGAAAAAGACCGTATTACAATCGATTATCAATGGTTTAAACTGAGTTTAAACCACTGATAGCTGAACCACCGATTTCGGTGGTTTAAACTTGGTTCAGAGATTGATCTGCGATTTCATTGGTTGTTCATTAATGTTGATAGTGAATATTGTTATTATGATAAACCACATAATTTTTGATATACTATGATTACTGTTCATTTACAATTTGCATTTTGTGACTTAAAACAATTTAAACATTAAAGACTTCAACAGTTTTCTGCCTTTGTTTTTCGAGTCAATTGTAAATCATGGAAAGTTCTGTGGAAAGTAAACGCACGGTAAACGCTAGGAAAAGCGAAAAGTAATGCTAGTTCCATAAAATCTTCATCGTCTGTCATATTATTTTCAGACATTGCAACTCAAATATTGTACGAACATTAAAAAATTCGAAAAATACATACGACTGTACAGTGTACAAGTTATTAACAAATAATTTATTAATCAGTCAGTGATAATAAATTATAAGTTATCTCGTCCAAACACCACGATCAGCTAGCTTTTCATTCATTCCACAGTGTCACCAATCGTATTGTAAAACTAACGGTTTAACCACATGCAGTTTAACAGAACAGACGATTGTAATAGCGATAATAAGTTAACCTAGGAGTTAGTTGATAACTGAGGTTCAGCTGAACTCAGGTTAAACTTCCTATTGTAATACGAGCCCTAAATCAGATGTCAATATTGAATAATATACGTATTAAAAATGTAATTATATTTTAATGTGAACGTTTGTTTCTTTTTTTCATGTAAACAATTTTTTACGAAATATGTATCTAAATTTCTAATTTTAGTAAAGCATATCGGTTTTATTGGTCAAAGTTTTTTTTTTGCTTTGACTTGAAAAAAATCACTACACAGTATAAACTTTCAAAAACAATTGAAAAAAAAAAATAAAATAAAAGTTTGGTGCGAACCACTTTTTTAACGTCTAATACATATTTTATAATATAGCCGACAGCGAATTGCAGACTTCCGACATTTCAACGTCTGCATTTGTCATCACTTTTCCACGTAGCTAGGAAGATGATTTATTTATATTTATGATATTATTAATAAAGCATAAATGCCTAAAGGAATATAATTATAATTAAAATGAGAAAAAATCGTTTCGCCGAAGAATCCAGTGGACGCCTTCCCTCGTTTATAAATACGGCACCGCGGTCGTGTTCGTTGTATAGTATTCATCGCACGCGACCCGATCTAACAGGGCCGGAGCGTTAGGCCTACAGACAATTTCGGAAGTTATGTCCACGGGGTGTCACGGTAGAATGTCCCGGTAGGCCCATAAGACCCATCATTTTTTTACCACACAAATTTGTACGGTGTCATCTAACTTCCGTTCCGACGAAATCGAAAATTTGTATCGCTCAAGCACATTAAATTGAAATAAAAACGTCATGTTTTTGATTTGAATGAAAACATAACACACGGTGTACGTGTGTGTACACTTAGGGAAAACAATCGGTATTGCGCGTGTACGTGCACGCGCATGTGACGTTAACGCGGGTAAACATGTGCGCGACGACATTCGACGATTCGTTCAGAGAGAGGGCGGAAAAAAGATTGGGGAAAAAAAAAATAAAATAAAAACTATTATTCGATTGTAATCGAATCACGAGGAATTGGCTCGATACCTCCTCCTCCACCGCCGCCACCGTCACCGCCGCAGCCGCCGCCGCCACCGTCGCGGCCGTGCGTGCGTCCGACGGCCTAGCGGCGTGTGTAAGTGTGCGAGCGCACGCTCTTTATTTGCCGTCGCCGGGCGGGGTTAGAGGGCGTCAAGTGCTCCACCGCCACCGCAATCCCCTCACGGTAATAACCGTAATTATGGTCAATTTGTGTAAATAAATAATCGCCCGTGAGCCCCGCAGGGACACACATACACACACTGCGTACAAACACACCATGTCGACGACGACGACGACGACGATATAATTGATTATGTGTGTGCGTGTGCGCAGTGACAAGTCGTCTTCCGAATAAACGTACACACACACACACACACACACACACACACACACACACACACACACACACACATATAGACACACGCACGCACGCCATGTGCGGTGGTCGGATGCGAACGGTCGATTATTAGGTACAATAGACGATATTATTAATATATTTACCGTACGGTACGGGCGTCGTCATCCGTGTGGTGGTTGACATGTTATGTGCTTTTTCCCCGTGTCGATGAGCGCGCGTGTTTTTTTTTTCGTTTTATCGTCCTTGTAATAAACGATAATTTTCGTTCGTGTCGACCGCTGCAGTAATTATTACGATTCGATAGCCGTCAGTACTGTACACCCGTCCGTCAGAAAAGCAAATAAAATTAAAATCGTTTTTTTTTTTGTCGCGTGTCTAGCGTCAGGATAGGTATACTTTGCCTCGTGATGACGATTCACCTATATACAGTGCGATTTTTCGACCCGTATAATTTTTAATAACGTATGATAAGGAATTTCTTATCACGAGTTTTCACAAAAAAAAAAAAAAAAAACCATGTTCGGAGAATGAGGCAAATGACAGTACAATTTTTTTG
Organism: Therioaphis trifolii; assembly: GCA_027580255.1. Classification (NCBI taxonomy): domain Eukaryota; kingdom Metazoa; phylum Arthropoda; class Insecta; order Hemiptera; family Aphididae; genus Therioaphis; species Therioaphis trifolii. The sequence goes on along the minus strand of CM050409.1, from coordinate 40,767,699 downwards.
AGGTACCACTGCTTTGTATTTAAAACGCTTATTCTTCCTGTACTTCTTAAGCCGTAAGTCGAATTAAACAAGTGAAACGTCAAAATTTCCAAAAAAAAAAAAAAAAAAAATGTCGTCGTGATAACGTGTCACTAGCGGTACTGTGTGTAACTAAATAACTTGAATATTTTAATTTAAATTTTTTATTTTTGAAACTTCGAATAACAATATTAGCTTTAAAAAGCTGGTAAGTGAGATGATGGTGGTACAAGTTCGTCCTTCGTCCCTTCGGTCCTCGGACAAGATGTTGGTGATGAATGTATTAAGTTTTAAAGAAATGATGACTCATTTCTTTACTATAAAACGATTCTGAGCAAAGCTTCAGTGTAATATAATACATTATTATTTAAATACTGTTTACGTATTTTACGGTTATTTGTATAATTTTTGGTGAGTTTTTTTGTAATTAAACCCTCATAAAATATTCAATTAGATATAACTCATTTAAACTTCAATTGTTATAACAATTATAACTCATTAGAAATAAACAAAAGAAATCAGACAATATCGAAAAAATCGTATAATAATTTATTAAAGTGTGTATAAAAAAAAATCCTGACAAACGATTATTGAACTTTTGTTAGGATAATTAGGTAGGTATATGAGTAAGGTCATATTAAATTTTCAGAACTTTTTGTCAAATATTTAAAATTATATTACATAAAAACTTTCAAACAATTTGGTAAATTAAAAGTTCTATATTTAAGTCAAAAGTGCTATAATTGTTCTGAAAATGTTGTCCAATATAAAAAAGTATGTATTTGATATTGGATAAAATTTTCAAGTTTCTAGCTTCAATATTTTTCGATTTATGACTAAATACCTAAAATCTGAACAGTGAAAATCTCGTTTACGGCGGATTTTTACCGATTTTACCGTTTTTACTCAGTTTTTCGATCGTTATTTTTGATTACTGGAAAAACTATGGAGATTTTGGAAAAATGACCTCTCTAAAGTACCATCTCAGTTCAATTTCGAATCTAAAAAGTTGCTGGACGAAACTTTTTGACAAGGATTTCTATACGAAAAAGTGTTTACAGAAAAAAAAAAAAAATAAACATCATTGTAAAACCATAAGATCCTTCGCTTCACTCAGAATCTAAAATTAAACATAGTTAAGTACATAAAGTGATAATATCAACAAAAAAAAAAAAAAACAAAACAAAAAACATTAAAAAGCTGGTAAGTGAGATGATGGTGGTACAAGTTCGTCCTTCGTCCCTTTGGTCCTCGGACAAGATATTGGTGATGAATGTATTAAGTTTTAAAGAAATGATGACTCATTTCTTTAGTATAAAACGATTCTGAGCAAAGCTTCAGTGTAATATAATACATTATTATTTAAATACTGTTTACGTATTTTACGGTTATTTGCATAATTTTTGGTGAGTTATAATAATTTATTAAAGTGTGTATAAAAAAAAATCATTGTAAAACCATAAGATCCTTCGCTTCACTCAGAATCTAAAATAGCTGCACATATAGCTGCACCGTGTATACCTACTTGAGTTGCCATACGTCCTAGTTTGGCCGGAATAGTACTGGTTTTGAGTACGGCGTCCCGGTGTCCCGATAATGTGTTTCAGGACAGCGTACTGTCCCGGAACGAGACTTCAATAATTCATGCACGTCTTTTATTAGACATTTGATTGAAAAAGTAACGATAGTAAGATCCGAGATAATTATGAACGATAATAAACGTAATAAATATACGAGATTTGGTTGTCTATTAATAGTTATTGAGTTTTCTTTCTCATAGCTCTGCTCAAATGCAGCAGTGGAACGAGTGTTTTTATTAATGAATAGCACATGGGCAAAACGGAGGAAGAAATCAGATACAAGTACAGTCGAGACTTTATTAATAATCAATAAAAGTTTTGATAACATGTCTTGTTGTCGATTCAACGATTCAATACTCTGCGACTAGACATTTCTTCGAAAAGTACACAGTTCAGAGCCAATCATCAAGCGACTCGGACTTTTCTGCCGACGGAGAATATATCGGACACACGGATTAAAAATTTTATTTATTTTATTATTTATCCTTTGATTTTTAAATCTTCAAATATTATTGATTATTATCTATATAATTTGTGTGTGTGTGTTAAAAATTATATCGTATAATCAGAAAATCAATAAAAAAAAAAAAAAAACAAAAACAAAAAAATGAAAAAAAGGTTTGTCTCGGTGTTAGCCAAATAAAGTACGGTGCCCTAGTTTATAGTACGTTTTCGCGGGGCACCCTGTATGTGTGTAAACCGACCCGTGGTATACACGTACGGGCGCGCGTACGCGACACGTGTACACAACATTAAGTGCGCTCTCGTAATTACTATCTCGTGACAGTATAATATTCCGCACGTCGCGTACGTACGGCAATAATAATAACGCGTACGGTACGACACGTCACGTATAATATTATTATTGTTCGCCCCGTCTGTCGTGTCGTGGGTGACGAGATCGCGTCGCGCATTTGGCCGTTGTTCCAATACGATTCGTGATTTAATTAGGCGTGCACACGAATACACACTGTATAGTGTTAGGCGATAATAATAACAATCATTTAGGTTATAAGAAATACAAGACGCAAAATTTCATAGAGATATATTATGTTGAAATAGATGAATATAGCATTTAATAAAACAATTGAACTAAAACCTGTTAAATTCACTTTTTCCCAAAACTCACTTTTTTGCGGAAATGTATAAAGACAATTTTTCTTGAAAATCAGACGCAACAACCAGTTAAATCCGATCAATAGTGATGTAGTTATTTAAAGAAATGGATTTATCGTGTTTTGTTGCTGCGATTCATTTTTTATTGGCATAAGCTGTCACTTGATATTTATATATACATAATAATAGCGTTAAATATGCTACAAGATTCAACAGTAAGATTAACATTATTTAAGAATTAATAAAAATTAATGTGCTTTTCGGTGCAACCACCAGATAAATCCATGTTCCCTACAACTTTGACTTACAATATTTCAATACCAAACATTTTTTTTTCAATTCTAACTTCAAAGATGTATGTATACATGAGTATAGAATTCAAATACATTTTGTTGACTGTATTTTAGAAAAAATAATAGTTTTCAAACTAAATTTACATTGTGTTGAAAAATTTCAAACAGTGGATTTATCTGGTTGTTGCAGCAAGCCCTTCAATCGTGAAATAGTAAACACTGTAAATTAGCATGTAAGCGTTATTTTATACATGTAAGCAAACATATTTTCAATGAGGTTAAGTTGAATTGGAAAAAAAGAGGAGAGACCAGAAAATAAAGGGTCTTCTGTGGTGGTCGTGTGACTCGACCACCATAGGAAGAACACGTGCTATTTTCAAGTTTATACTTAATTTATTGAGTGTGTTTGTGTCATATGATACGTCGAAGTAATCGGCGTATACAACAAAGTGGCGCCCGACGTGGGGCTCGAACCCACGACCCCGAGATTAAGGGTTTCGTGCTCTAACGACTGAGCTAGCCGGGCCTAATACTACTGTCTAATACTACAATACGTCGCTGTAATCTTTGCGGTTTGTTTCCGCGTCGAACGAACGTCGTCGGGTTCTGACGTACTCCGCGGTGGCGCCGTTTCTAGATTTTGAGGATTTCGAGTAAGACGAATCACGTCACAACTACTACAGTGATCCAGCCGTTTACGGAAATCGACTTTTTCCGGCCGGCCGTCGTCGGAAACACCAGTACGTACGTTCACGGTTTCGATCCTATTGATTTTTTTCACGTGTTTGATGCGACATAAATATTCACTTTTTTGGTCGGGTCGGAACGGGTACCTTGTACATCATCGGCGCGGCGTCTCCAACGAAGAAGGACGTAACTCGATTTTTATCACTCAAAACAAGTGAAGTTTGTCGATAACGATTTTTTTTTTAGTTTTCTACCTGCTCGGTCATAGGTATCACACACATAATACGTATATATGATAGATATAGCCGTGTTTTCCACTATCAAGGAGTTGACTCGCCAAGTAGGTGATAAATCGAAATTTATATAAATTTATCTCCATTTTTGTGTTTTCTCAGAAAAAGAACGTATCTTTATTGTTAAGGTCGTATTGATTCGACGATATGATTGTCTTCATAAAAAAAAAAAAAATTAATAATTGAAGTTTGGACTTATTAAGTAACTTTCAAAACTCTGAACTGCTGTCTTGAAAAGTTATTAAAATTAAATGACGTCTCGATTGGCCCTCCATAACACACAGAAGAGTCTATCTGGTACACTTGCATTCGGACGCACTGTCCTATCTGTACTTACAGATTTTTGCAAATATCTTACTCGAATATGCAAAAACCACGTGATCCGTATACCTGTAAAACGTTCAACGTGTACAAAAGCTTAGCAGAAAAATTCGATTTGTGACGGACAGGGTCGGAGCAACGTTTCTCCGGATTAACACATACACGGAAAAAACAAAACAGTTAAACCCACTAATAAAATAGTAGAATTAACTGTAATTTGTAATTACTATAGGGATAGCTATAAAGTTAGTCAAATTTACTATAACACTATAGTTGAATTATTATAGTTATAGTAACTATAAAATGTAGTATTTTCTACTATAATTTTAAAGTTCATTGTACATTTTAGTTTAGTTGTTCGAACAATATATAAAGTACTACAAACTGAAATTAATAATAATTAGAACTAAAAGATTTAGTTTAAATCACTATTGTAAAAAATTGAATTTACTATAATTAATAGTTGATGGAGCTATAACTTGAAAAAACCAATACTTAAACTTAAAATAAAAACAATGGAAATTTAAATTAAAAGAATATGACATAAATACAATAACAAATATTTAAATAAAAATAAAATATTTTTCCTATTATAATTCCCACGATAATTTATTGTTATGAAATCAATTCTTCTTCTTTACATCTGGGTATTTATATTCATTACAAAACATATTTAAATATGTAATGCGTTAATTCATTTATAATAGATTAAAGGAGTAGGTATAGGTAATTAATTTGGTCAACGTTTATTAAAATAATTTTAAAAAACTTGAAAATAACTGTACAATAGTCAATAATAATCTAATGTATATTTGACATGTAGTGTTAATCACTTACCGTTTTCACTTGTATTCGTTTTTCTGTCTTGTTAGTTGTTTTCAAGTCTTTCTTGAAGGAGTATCAAAAGGGTTATGATGAACAAATAGCTGGTGAAATGGCCACCACTGTCAAAGTAACTCGTAATGGTTTTTTTAAATGACAAATTTAATAATTCTAAGAAATTTGTATTTTATATCACGCGTGTTGCCTCGTGCCTGAGACATTAGAGTCGATTATAAGACGATTGACATTTTAAAACCTTTGTGTTTGCGCTTTGCGCGCTTAAAATTTTCCCTGAATCGTTTGATGTAGTTTTTCGTGCTAATTTATATAGTAATGTTTACTATTGCTATAACAGCCTATTTCAAGATAAAATCCATTTAAAAAAAAAAAATAATAATAACTATAAAATATAGTAAAATTCACTATTAAAACCAACTATTTTTAGATAGACATAATAACTATATTGATTTAGTCATGTAACCTATTATATAGTCATTCTTACTATATTTTACGCAACTATAAATTTTTAGTAATTTTTTTTTTCCGTGTACATACCATACATACATATATAACGCGAGTTATTAAATGTTTCGAAACGAGTTTGATTTGAAAAACATTTCAATCAAAATGAGTAATACGATAGTAGAACAGCAGGGGTCTGATGGAAACGCGCGAAACACTCGGATAATTATTTTTGCCGTCGTATATGATCTTTACTGGAAGAAATTATCATACGGTGTCTAAACGGGTAAATAAAATATACAAGTAGAACATAATGTTATTTCAGTCATGAATATGGTAATCGACCGATCGGCGTGGGTCGGACGACTTCAGGGTGATTTTTGCGGTATCAGACGTCGTCGTCAAACTTCAGCCTCGATAAATAAGTCGCGGCCCGCGTTTTATCACACGTCATATTAATTACCATCTGTTATGAGCGCGGTTCCACCAAGGTGTCGCGTAGGATTTCTTTTCGCTCGCACTTGCTCGTAATAAACGCATTGATTCGTGCAATTCCGTTTCGTATGTTGCACCGCAGTCACACGTTTTTTCAACACCACACGACATAAATACATCGGAAACCAATAATAACCTACATTCGCGATTGTGACTCTAATAAAAAAGTCGAGAAAATCAGCACGTGTCACGTTTACGCATTAAATTACGGTAAGTACAGTCGGTGCGCGTTGGTTAAACGAATAAAACGGTATGTGACGTCTCTCGCCGTGTTTCGTTCAACGAGAGAGTAACTCGACAAACGGCGAGTTCTCGGCCACGATGAAAACGCGGACGACGGAATTATCTCTGTACGCAGTCGAAAATGACGGGAGCTCACGCGGTAGTTTAACGACATTTCATGTTTTTGCTGTCTGATTATTTCTGCACGTGTATATTAGAACAGTTTTGGGTTGATATACTCGCATCGTCACGTATAATGTAATCAGATTAATATAATTAAATACAAATAAGAATTTCATCACCAGAGGCGATCAATTATAAAATATGGCATGCAGATGACATTATTTACAAAAACCGAGGTAAAATAAAGTGCATATTATAATATACTTGATTTATTTAATTTATACGTTTATATATTCACACGACCAGGCCGAGTCTCTGAAAATAAATAAAACCTACCATCCTTACGTAACGCTCTGTTGCGAGTACTGGAAACACACAGTACACATACCGGTGTTGGTGTAATCAAGAGGGGCCTCTTTGAGTGTTTATATAAAGTGGAAATCGTAAATAAACGCCTTATAATTTGAAGCAATACCAAAATACTTATTGATTTTGATGTAAAATAGCTTACTGTGCAGCCGAATAGATTAGTCGTTATCACTAAGGACTAGAAAGTTTATATGAAATTCCATTGTTTACATTTTTTATATTTTAATTTTATATGAACCCCCTCATTTGAACATTTGTGGTAGCGTCAGTGACATATGTACATCATTCTTAGATATGAGTTTCATGTGATGTGGTTCTGTAATCGCACAACTTTTGCCTCGTCATCGGGTCGCGTTTTGAGATTAAATCGAACCATCTACTGGAGTTCTTTTGACGCACACGGCGATATTTTAAAGATACTAATAGTTTTGCAATCTCTCTATACACTGGCCGACATTTTTGTTGGAGAAAACAAGCAACCACACACAAAGTGGTGGATTCAAAAATTATTCCGAGTGAGGAGTCATTATACCGTATCCAATTCGTATTATGTATTTTTAATCAATATTGTAGATTATGTATATTAATACATATCTACTTTAGGGGGAGGGGTAGTTTACTCTAGCTATAACTAATGCTAACCATCATCTCTTTTGGATCGTATGGCTTACCTATATTTCCGTATATACCAATACCAGATACGAGAATTGCTCAGTCGGCGGTATACGTATCAGCTCTATCAATTGAATTTGCCAATTTATGAAATTATGTACTAATGTGATAATAATATTAATATTTGCCGAATAAAAATATAATGTCGACAATATTATACATAACGCACTGAATAAAATGTTGATCACACTCGTGAGTTTAGTGTCATACGATATAAAGTTTCTTTTGAAATTCACGATTTCCGTTCACTCATCGCAGATGTTTTGTCTCGAGAGAAAAAAGTCTATTAAATGTATAATAATGAGTCAGTAGATAAGTAGGTATACGCGATAGAAAAAAAATTACTTTTTCAATCAATTTGTGACGGGGCTCGTTTTTTTTTCTCGGTACTCGTCACTCGCGAAACAGATAGTATCGCTATTTATTCCAGGAATCATTTCGCAAATATGGTATGTATCTAATAACGAAACAGTGGCGATACATGCTCATTAGAACGAAAAAAAAATATTGTTTTTATTAGGTATCATCATTAAGACATCAGAACGCAATTATCAACATTCGTCACGAAAAAAAAAAAATTAAAAAAAAAAAAAATTAGAAAATACGATACGAAGTGATCTACAATGTTGTGTATATACCTACGTCTTAACGTTTCCGATTATAACAGTTCGTTTTTTCTTCACTTAGGACGTCTTGTTTTCGAAAATGTACCTAATATTAAAATTTGTGCTTTCGTACCGACCGCAGAAGAAAAATAATTAAATCAAACACCGTCGGTCGTCCGCTCGACTAAAATAATAAGCGTTTCGTGTACCATTGTACCATAATAATAATTCGTATGCGGCACAAAGAGCGTCGTTATTATTTCGGAAGACACACGACTCGCGTCTGCCGAGCGCTATTATCAAAACTCATTAAATCTATTTTTCGTAAACGCATATAACTTTAAACGTAACACTTTGAAGTTTATAATAATAACTCGAAAGTTTCATCTCTCTTGTCGCGCGCGCGTATACCAATCCACTTTGGTACGTACACTGTAATAGCACATAATAAATATATGATAATTTCCTTTGTATTACACGCGGTGTACACAAAATATAAAAGTAGTATAGTGTGCGCGTATATTATGTTATAAGCACGAAACGATGGATTTTACAACGAGTATTACAGCTCGACGACGGACGTCGGACAAGAACGGCAGGAACACACGGTAATCCGGTTGGTCGGTTTTACACGGATCTATGGAAATGGAAAAAAAAAATAATAATACAAATTATGGTGTTTCACGTTTTGTCGGTAAACAGTTTTTTTTTTTTTTTTTTATATTGCGATCGATCCAATCGAATCGATCGTGATATATACCCGAGTGAGTTTTAATAACGATTATTATTTAAAAAAAAAAAATAATAATAATAAATAAAAAAAATTACTCTCGACCAGCTTAATAATATATTTTATTGATATACGATTCACCACACGATAAAACCGTTGTTTTTTCTCCTCTCCGCCGCGTATGCTGGACACGATCCGCCATCGAACTACTTGACCTCGTCCGTGCGATGTTATCCAAACACACACACCGTCTGCGCGTATGGCGCAAGAGCTTTTCCCACGTGCCGTCGACGCGAAATATTCCATTTATTCCGTCGTGCGCATGCGCGCCATTTATGTCACGTTGTCTTTATCCGTCACGATTCATCGGAACGAATTAATTACCGACCGCGGTCGTGCGTCACTGCAACGATGCGGAGTCGACCGCTACGTTTGGCGGCCGTAGCCGAACTCGCGTTCCACGACGGTCCGTATGGTAAATTAGTGATGTGAAAAATCCGGGGTTTACCGAAGTTCGAAAATCCGGATTTATGGAATTCGAAATCCGAAATCCACATTTGGAGCAAAATCCTGATTTTGGATTTGAATTTCGGATTTCGGATTCAAAATCCGCATTTTGGATTTTGAAACATTAAATTAGTAATGTTTTATCTATAACTTAATAGGTATAATGACGAAATTACTAAAGTCGATTTAGCGAACATGTCGTTTACGATGAATTTCACCATTTTTGCTCCATTTTAGGGTGTTTTTCTCTCGTCTGAAAAAAACTATTGAGATGATAGCTTAAGGAACTTTCAAAGTATCATCTACATAAAATTTCCGATCTATTAAGTTGGTGAATACAACTTTTGGATACATTTAAATTGAGCAAAAAGTTGCTCCAGTTAAAAAAATAATAAAAAGAAACGTCATGGTAAAACCATTTCACTCGGAATCGAAAATTTGATTTTCTGATTTATAATACCATTATTCACAATGTGAAATGCAAATATTCAGATTTTGATATCCGAAAATCCGAAATCCGGAAATCTGAAATTCAGATTTGAAAATCTGAAATCCGAAATCAGGATTTTTCGGATTTTCGTAGAATCCGGATTTATATCACATCACTTATTGTAATACACGTGCTCGTGTAAACCGTTTAATGTTATAAACACAACACATGTACGTGTCGGTGAATTGCGGGTCGGTCTTAAAATGACAAATTAATGGTGACCCTCTCTCTCATAGGCCCGAATCTCAGGAAAACCAGGGGGTTCATCCCTACTCCCAGAGTCCCGACTGACCTCCACCGATTTCATTTGTGTTTTGCCAACTCAACGATTTCGAAATTCACATTGGAATATTTTATATTTTTGCGTACACGTTAAATACATCGGTGACCAAATATGAGTTATGATTTGAATTTATTGATTTTTGAGATCACGGCGTCCGTTGTTGAAAAAACGTGGTATTTCAAGGTTTCAGTATATTCAGTATATTCAGGACTTCAATGTTACAATTTTTTACTTTTATTTCAACCAATAACTTATACAAAGTGTTTTTTTTTTTTTTTTACTAAGAGATGTTCTATATTAGATTCTGAACGGAGTGAAGAATGTATTGATTTTACAATGATGTGTGTTTTTTTTTATTTTTTTTTTTTTTTTTTTTTTTTTTTTATTTTTGTGTCTGTCGACACGATTTGGGGCAGTAAAAATGCTTCGATTGCCTTATATAGCAACTTTTCTGAAAGGAAATTGAATCTAGTTGGTACTTTGGGGGGTCAAAAGTTAAAAATTTTCAATATTTTTTTAACGCGCCGGGAAAAACCCTTAAAAAATGAGGGAAAAACGGTATATTTTACGCAAAACCAGTTTTCGACAAAATCAAATTTTTTATTTTGCTATAACTCAAAAACTAATCGATGTAAATACTTGAAATTTTCACCAAATGTTTAGATTAGCGTTCTCTATACACCGTTAAATTTTCAAAGTATTTTGACTTTTATTGAGCTAATTATAGACAATTGAAATTTTCAATTTTTTTAAGTATTTTTTTTTAAAATAACGATAAAATTTTTTTTTTTTGTCAGAAAATCTTGAAAATTTAATACAAGGTTTCTTATAAGTTGTTCCATAACTGATAAAAAAAAATCCAAAATCGTAAGTCACAATTTTTTTTTATAAGTGCTCAAAGTTCCAATTTATACGAAATATGTAAAAATTGCGAAAATTTGCAAATAATTTTGTTGTTGAAAAATCGTAAAATTTTTTTCTTTTATAACTAAGTTTTGAAAATTTGGTACAAGGTTTTTCATTAGTTTTTCTTCAATTATCTGCAAAAAAAACTCTACCGGATTCAGACAAAAAAATTTTATGAGTGTTTGAAATTTAAATTTTTACAAAAACACGTTAAACAACGGTTTAGCCTCAAACGATTTTTGCTATTTGTTTTTTTTTTCAAAAAGTATAAGTTGTAGAAACTTGAAAATTTTATCAGTTGTTTATATTGGCATTATCTTTATATAATTTTATTTTCAAAAGATTTCACTCATTTTTAATCAATTTATAGGCATTTGAAATATTCGATTTTTTTTATTTTTTTTTTTATAAATGTTGATAAAAAAAATGTAGCTCGGACGAAATACTTGAAAATTTAATAGAAGGGTCCACATAAGTTGTTCTAACTCCCATTCAAAAATTATAAAAATACATAGGCACAAAATTTTTTTATAAGCGTTTATAAGTGCTAATATTGACAAAATTCGTCAAAATCATGTATATTTGCTATGTATTTTGTAGGTAAAAATTCATAAAAAATTTTTTATTAGAAGCTAACAATTGAAATTTTAATACAAGGTTGGCCATAAGTTCGGCTTACCATAATTGTAAAAAATACCAGGGTAATTCATTGTTATTAATTAATTAAATTGTATTAAAATTTCAATTTCAGGCGTTAAATTACGATTTACTATAAACATATTATTCACTGACAATTCATCTTCGTTCAGAATCGTTTTTTTTTTTTATAATATAAAATAATGTCCTAATCTATCCTATAATGCCTAATCTATCAATACATCTCGTGTATCCCACCCAACTCCTGTATCTCTACTCATCACCATAATCTTGTCCGAGGAGCGGAGCGACGATGGACGAACTTCCACCACCATTGTCTTACCGGCTTTTTTTTTTTAATATGGCTATACTGTTTTATCTTAAATCGTGGTTGTAACCAAGGTAGATATACCTCCACTTTGGTTGTAACATAAATATTAAAGTATATTAAAATATCACATGACTACAATACACACATGGTAGAAATATAGAATATAGATAATATACTGTTACGCTTATGGCATTAAGAATGCGTGGTAACCAGTGGCGTTTTGGGGGGGGGGATTTCCCCACCCTTGATTTCTTATGGGCTGGTCAAATTTTCGGTATCATGGGGCAAAGGGCCGATGGAATTGCTACATTTCGTCACCGCTCATAGTAGGGTTATTGGTATAGTTCATTAAGTAAAATTAATTCAAGATATACAGAAATAATTACCTAAAGTATTTAGTATACTTAGTGAAGGAGGTGATCAAACGGCTAGGGCAGCTAGTTTTAAATTTTTTTTTTTTGTTTTTATTAATAATATGATATTTAGAAAAAAATATGTAGCCAACTTTCCACTTAAAATGTATTTAATTAAATATGGGTATTTTGGTTTGGATCACCACATTTTAACATTTGTTCGTTGATGAACAAAATTTTATTGAATATTTTTTGTTTGAAGTAATTACCCAAATTACCGGGTATTATTTTAAATACCGGGTAAATAACTAGGGAATTTACCAAAAATATATTTACCGGGTATTTGCCCATCACGAGTCATACATACTGCTGTTATCACTCGTCATTTTATCAGTATCTGATCCCGACCCACGGGCGACGTTATGTTATTCAAATTTGTTTTGGTTCGCCGGTAATTTTTTCAATCAACTTTTTGTCAAAAGAAAATAGACATAGAAGATCGGCATGAAGCTGTACAAGACAGAGAAAAGTGGCGGGATAATGTAGTGACGGCTAAAACTCTTAGAGAACGGTATGGCCAGAAAAAGAAGAAGAAAGAGCTTTTGTGTTAAACTTTGGGTTTTAGCGTCATTAAAGCGTGTGGTTATCAATCGATATATTTTGTGTAAATATATTATTGTGGCTATTAACGATTGCGACTGTAACCGTGGTCTACTATTCGTAGTCAGAATCGTTTGAATTAACATTTTAGATTTTGAGCGAACCAAAGGATCTGTTGGTTTTCAAATGACGTTTTTTTTTTCATTTTATTTGTGTGAATACTTTTTCGGATGGTCAGAATGATCCAACAGTTTCATTAAGTCACTTTATAGATCCTCACCTTACATTGGTAAAATCTGCAGTAAGTGGAAAATGCTTTGAGGAATATGAATTAGAAAAATATTGTCGAATAGTCTCAATTTATTTGCATACCGTCATCATTTTTATGCGATAGGTAATATACTTTACGTGAATACGAATAATTTGTATGCGCATATAGGCATAGTATACATGATTTATACGGATTTGAGGCATTCTGAATAGATTAACATTGTTCACAGACACATTTCTGTTCGACCTGAAGGGATTTTCGACATTGTGTCACAGAAAAAAAGGAAAATATTTTTGATAATTAATATTTATGACGTGCACTCGAGTATTCAAAATTATTGTTTTAAAAGTGCTAAGATCACGCGGAATTTAGTAAAACGTGCTTAGTGATTTTGTTTTTGTTTTTGGATTTTTTTTTGGTTTTTGATTTCACGTGTATTACGAAACGAATCGTCATGTTTTTGAATCGTATTTTCAATAATATTATAACGGGCGTACTTACCCAACCGCAACAGGCCCATCAGCATCTCGACGACGCCGCACATGAACGTCAACAGCACCACGTACTGCGGCGGCAGGTGCTGCGTGAACTCGTACGTGAGCAGAGACATGAGCGACGTGGGCCCGATGAACACTTGCTTGACGGTGCCGAAAAACATGTAGATGAATCCTCCGACGAGCGCGGTGTACAGCCCGATCTGAATGCGGCGGACAAAACGAGAACGGTTAATACGATCAGGGCTGGGATCTCGTCATTTTCCTTCATAAATAATGCTTTAACCAGGGACCAGAACCGAAACCATTATTTCAAAAAATTAAAAACCGTAACCTTAACCAGAACCTTAATTTTAAAAAGGTCAATTTCGGTTAAAAATTATACCATTTGTCGATGAGCGCAGAAAAATAAAAGTTAAATGTTTTGATGTTTTAGATTCTGAACGAAGTGAAGAATGTATTGATTTTACTATGATGTGTGTTTTTTTTTTTTTTTTTTTTTGTTTTTTTTTTTTTTGTTTTTGTGTCTGTGTACACCATAACTACTCGAAATAATGCTTCAATTTTGAACTTCAGGGTATGTTTTCGGTGGCAAAACGAATATCGGAGGTACCTTAGAGAGGTCACAAGTGAAAATTCCCAAAAGTTTTCAAATGCCACGGGAAAAACAAACAAAAAATGAGGAAAAAACGGTACTTTTTGTGCAAAACCCGTTTTCGACGAAATCGATTTTTTTATTTAGCCGTTACTCAAAAACCAAAAATTGTAGATACTTGAAATTTTCACCAAATGTTTATATTGAAATCATCTATACGTGGTAAAATTTTTGAACACTTTTGACTTTTTTTGAGCTTTTTATAGACAATTTAAATTTTTGACTTTTCTTAGTTTTTTTTTCTGAAAAGTGGATAAAAAAAATTTGGCTGGACAAAAAATCTTGAAAATTTAATATAAAGTTCCTCATAAGAAGTACTTATCGGTATAAAAAAAAAATTCAAAGCGAAATGCACACCTTTTTTTTTATAAGCATAAAAAGTTTAAATTTTTATGAAATATTGAAAAATTGCGAAAATTTGAACTTATTTTTTTCTGAAATGTGGATAAAAAAAATTTTGTTGGCCATAAAACTTTGAAAATTTAGTACAAGGTTCCTCATTAGAAGTACTTATTGCTATTAAAAAAAATCAAAAATCGTGAGTCACAATTTTTTTTTATAAGCATCTAAAGTTCAAACGTTTACGAAATAATTACATGATTGCGTAAAATAATAATTTAGCCTTAAACGATTTTTGATATTTGTTCTTATTCAAAAAGTATAAGTCGAAAAAACTTGAAACTTTCACCAAATGTTTATATTGGAATCATCTATACGTAGTACAATTTTTGTAAACTTTAGACTTTTTTTGAGCTTTTAATAGACAATTGAAATTTTCAACTTTTCTTTGTTTTTTTTTCTGAAATGTGGATAAAAAAAATTTGACTGGACAAAAATTCTTGAAAATTTAATACAAGGTACCTAATATGTCAAACTTATCGGTATAAAAAAAAAATTCAAAGCGTAATGCACAATTTTTTTTTTATAAGCATAAAAAGTTCATATTTTTACGAAATGTGTAGAAAATCGCGAAAATTTGAAGTTATTTTGCAGTTGAAAATTCATAAAATTTTAAGTATTCAAAACTAAGAATTGTAAATTCGGTACAAAGTTTGACATACGTTTTCCTTCAATTATCTGTAAAAAAATTTGCACTGGAATAAAATCAAAAATTTTTATGAGTGTTTGAAATTACAAATTTTTCACATAATCGCGTAAAATAACAATTTAGGCATCATTGATTTTTGATATTTGTTCTTATTCAAAAAGTATAGGTCGTAGAAACTTAAAACTTTTACAAAATGTTTAAATAGGCATTTTCTTTACATAGTTGTATTTTCAAAATATTTCGTTTATTTTTTAGCTATTTATAGGCATTTGAATAATTCGATTTTTCTTAGATTTTTTTTTATAAAAGTCGATAACAATTTTTTGGCCCTACCAAATCGCTTGAAAATTTAATAGAAGGTTTTGAATAAGTTGATCTAAGAGTGATTCAAAAATTATTCAAATACATAGGCACAATTTTTTTTTATAAGCAGTTGAAGTTCAAAAATCGACAAAATTTGTCAAAATCACGAATATTTGCAAATTATTTTGTAGTTGAAAATGTATAAAAATTTTTGTATTCAAAGATAAGAAATGAAAATATTATGTAATATCACAGCTGATAAAGATAATTAAATAGATTAAGTTTATTATAATATAATCAGTAGCTGACAGCTGTTCTATACAAAATATTGGTAGATTGTAAACACAAGGTGTATAACGTACCTTTACATGGTTGAATAGAACGTTACTAACTTCCAATTTCCAGTTATTTTAATGTGTGTATCAGTTCCATAAACATGCGGATTTTATATATTATTATTAATTATTAATATTTAAATAGACGTAGCCACGGAGCATTCAGCATATATGGACGGCGGGGTCGGGTGGTACCGTCACGATAGTGCATTTAGGCAAATAATATGGTATTTACCTACGCCCTATCTATGCACATCCTGGTTTGTCCAATGCTCACGAGCAGAAGTCACATGAATAGACAAATGTAAATTTAACCCAATCTAGGATATTAAAATAAAATATATATTACAATTTAAGGCTGACATCTTCATCTTCGTTCAGAATCGTTTTTTTTTTTATAATATAAAATAATTCCAAAATCTATCCAATAATGCCTAATCTAGCAATGCATCTCGTGTATCCCACCCAACTACTGTATCCTGTACTTAACTTACAATGATTTATCATTGCATTCAAATGTAAAGTACCATACAACTAAACTATCGTAAACCAGGTGATCCCATGATAGAAAGTGCTATACACTCCTCACCATTATCTTGTCCGAGGAGCGAAGCGACGAAGGACGAACTTCCACCACCATTATCTTATCGGCTTTTTTTAGATTGCAAGGGCTTTGACTGTGGTCATTTGTAAAGCAATCAAATTGAGGTAGTCTCGTAGGTCCTAGTGACATTAGCCTGAGAAGTGAACGGAAAGAACATCATATTGAATTTCATTAATCATTCAAAAAAATATTTCCAGGTGAAATAATTAAAATAATAATCCAGGTTGGGAATCGTTTCGCATGATTTAAGCATATTGTACGGCGGGGAAACTTTAGGAAATATGATCCCCCAAAAAAGTACTGCCTTGGTTTTTTTTTTAAGATTTTAAATTTTCGTGTTGAATAATAATTATTGTTTTAATACATTCGACTAAAATAAACGAAAATTAGATTCATCTTTTTGTACAAATCGACAATATTAAAATTTAACGTATAAATATAAATACCGAAATCACTAATGAATAATAACTTTCTACGGAGAGACTCGATATTTATTTGTTTATTTTGCAAGTCGTACAATCGACTTGCGACATCAGTAATTATTATGGTAACAACAATGTACTCGTATTATTTATGTTCATTGTACCCGTGTAAGAAAATGCGTCGGTTCGACCCTCTAGTTTTCACGTCATTTTCGTTGGGAAAAATTCGGTCGATTCGATCAACGCGTGCATGTATTATGTAATTGAAATAGAATTATTAAGTCCGAACTGCGGACAAACACGGTGATATGACTACATATATATGTATGTGCGTGTGTGTGTGTGTGTGTGTGTGTGTGTGTGTGTGTGTGTGTGTGTGTGTGTGTGTGTGTGTGTGTGTGTGTGTGTGTGTGTGTGTGTGTGTGTGTGTGTGTGTGTGTGTGTTCTGTTTGTGTTGGTTCACTGGAGGAGGGTCAACGATATGTGTAACGAAAATCAATCAGCATACATACATATATGTTTATTATATATGTACATTCACGCATATATAATGCGAATAGGAAAGAAATACGAAATGGAAATTATCTGGAATTGCTTTCGTGTCGCATCGAAGCGATTTATTGGAATCGTATTATATACACGCATATACATGTATAGTGTGTATACACATTCGTACAATACATGTATAGTGTACGTGTATTATTGTTATTATTATTATTATTATTGTATGGTTGCGCAGTCTAGTCGTTTGCAGTGAGAGATATCGCGTGGCCGCCAACAATGGACAATGGAAATAGGCCAATTCTATAATAACACGAAGCTAAAAACACATCGTAACAATGTGTAATGTCACCACAAAGCTATTATACTATGCATTTGTGTGTGTGTGTGTGTGTGTGTCGCGTCAACTGTATATATATACACACATCTATCACGCGAAACCTGCGTATATTATATTATATAGAAACATTTATACATACGTATATGACGTATAAGTTGCGCGCGCTGCACACTTTAACATATACCTTTAATTTATCTTGTATATTTTTATTTATTTTATTTTAAATTACGAAACGAACCTGTTAGAATAAAGTATTTTGAAACTATGCGCAAAAGTAGGTGGGTTTTAGTTAAAGATCGAGTTGAGAAAGTAATTTGACAAAGTGAGCGAAATATGGAACACAAGAGACGAACGCGGCAGTAGGGGACATTGAAACAAGAGACGCGAGACGGTCATTCAGATCTGTCAATCTTGAAGAGAAAACGTACGAGGAGAAAGACGTACGAGTATTTGCTGAGTTTATACGACCAGCGAGACCACTCGGTGGATAGAACATGTTGGGTCGGCGTGTAGTCATCATGAGGACGAGGGTATTTAATGTGGTTTGTAGACAGAACGACAAAAGAAATTTTTTTGGACCATGTCGTGTTACGAGTGGTAGTGGTTAATATAAGGGTCCCGGAATACCGCGCAGCAATTATCGATGGATAGGAGAAACTAATGAACGAAATGGAACTTTTAGAAGAGCGACCAACTGAAATCGAGTCGTTAGGTGTGAAAAAGCTAGTTCAAAAGCTTTACAGCAGACTGTTTAAATATCCTCATTAAGTCGTCGAGCCCGTGTCAGAGTAAAATCTTAGTCTTAAACGACAAGGTTATTTGCGATTTTCCAGGGAGAAATATTAAAAGAGTACTTGTGTATTACGACATGTCGACATAAGTCTTGACCCGGGTCGTAATTGAGTACTTGAACACATAAAACAATAGGCCCAGGGATTATCCCCACGTCACCAGACGTTTTGGGTAGTTTTGGAGTAGTTGATAGACTGATTTAAATTAAATACGGAAGGAGTCTTCCACGTCACCAGAAAATGAACATACTTCGTATATTGCACCCGTGTCATGGCGGTAGTTATCAAAATTAATAGAATTAGGAGAGAGAACCTCATTTTTAGTTGTTTTATTTTTTCAAGTGATAACTACATTTAATAGATAGGTATCTAGTAAAAAAAAAATTGGTGTAACGTTCAGCCATAATGGAGTTTTTTGCTACGGCAACGTATAAAATGCGTATCCGTTTGTGTAGAATTCGACAAATCATCAACTGTAAAAGAAGTTTCAATTAAAATTTTTTTTTATAATTATTATAATAACTTTATTGCAACAGTAAAAGATAATTTATTCTGAAATATTTAATTTAAATTGAATATTGCAGTGTGACATAATATAAGCTAAGCTTGTTCCGAGGGAGTGGTCTTTACATATACAATTTACATAAATGAGAAAAAAATTATTGACATAAAGATTTGAAAATTTATCACGATCTCACTTGTATTTATAATATATATATATATAATATATAGAGAGTGACTCTTTAAACTGAATGCTTCATAGGCAACAGCGGACCGTAAAACGGTGAGCGTTAAACCCCCACTCTCATCTACTGTAGTCTATAGTAAAAAATTGTTTGAATTTAGTATGCTTCGTATTTTATCGATCGTTTCCGCTTTTACTCATTCCTTACTAAAACCAAATTGGCGTGTGTATTGATACATAGTTTTTTATTTTATCAGTTATACGGTATTGTTAAAAATTATCCCTCCGTCCTCTTTGAATAATGTTAAATACACCACTCGTCGTATCCGTGGTCGTCGTTCTTAAATTTCGGTAGTACACTGCAAGGCTGTGGTCGAGTTCTGATGGACTACATTGACTTTACTAGAGTTAAACTATTGAGCACGCAACAGTCTCTCTTTTAGAAAAATCGAATTAAAACAATATTATGAGGGCCACGCAATCAGTACGCTATAATTATTAAACTATGTTATGTAAAAATACATTTTTGCTGTAATACAACACTATATTTAGTACATTTATCTCGGATAAATTGATCAAAATCATAAAATTAAATAAATTGCAATACTCAAAACTTTATTTTTGTTTTGCTTTGAGCAAATATTATATTTATACTTTTTTTTTTCTTGCATATGGCGATATATTTATACTTGAAGTCATGTTATTGACTTAGCGTAGGTACCAATAATTCTTTCTAGTATCTATATTTATAAAAGTCAAATTTGATCTTTAAACATAGTAAAACCTTGGTAAATATATATATATATATATATATATATATATACAGTGAAACCTCCCTTAACGGACACCTCTAAATAGCGGATGTTTCTTTGGGGACGAAGAAATATTCACCTCTTTTATTTTTCCCTCTGAATAACGGACACCTCTAAATTATGGACAATATTTCGGCGACCGAATGTGTCCGGTATTCAGAGGTTCCAATCTATATATATATATATATATATATATATATATATATACATATAATATATGGTGGGTGTGTTGATGAAATATTATCTCAAGACTTTTAAATGTTTCTAATAAGAGCCATAGATAGGGAAAATATCTACGTACCAGACAAAAAAAAAGTGTCAGTATTAGATTTAGACGCTTTATCAGCAAGCATATATATATAGGTACTTTGTCAATTATTTAAATATAATTTTCATTCAAATTTCATTTAGCGAACGCTCAGTATAATAATAGATAACGAATGAGATTATCTTTAAACTCTTTTTTTTTGAGGGGGAGGAGAAGGGCTATTTTTTAATTTTTTGGGTGGCTTAGCCCCAGTAGCCCCCTCCTCTATAATTTATGCCTGAGACGAAAAGGTTACGTGGCGATTGGCGAGACGACGCGACGGCGGAGAAACGGCGTAGCAGAGGAGGGGGCGAGATGTGACGACGATCGAGTGTATAGGAGGGGTTGTTGTCCGTACGTTCGCCAAACAAATCGCCTCGGCCTCCGGAACGGACGGGGCGCAATAAACGGACGCCGCGGGCACGGGGCTCTGTCTATTGTTGTCCGCCGCCGAGTCGAGGATCGTGTGAAAAGCGTCGACCGGCTGCGACACGGACGTGCTAAACCTACACCCCCCCCAGTCCCGCGTCCGAGCACTCGTTTGTCGGACGACGGGGCGCGGAGGAGTGCGACGCTTCCGCGGGCCGTGGCGTGCACGGCTAGCCGCCACCTGACGCGTTTCTCACGTCAACGCCGCCGCCGCCGTCCGGGGGAGGAAAAATAAAAATGACTGTCGTTTATTATTATTATTATTATTATTATTATTACTATCGTTGTTGTTGTTGTTGTTATCACAATTGTAGTGACGGCCACGCGGGTTTTCGCACTCGTCCCTTTTCTGTACGTACATTCGTGCGTGCGCGTGTGTGTTAATAGCTCACCCACCACACGGGCTCGTTGACGAGTCGTTTTCATCACGACACGACTTCACCCCCGCACACATTTCTCCCGTCGTCGTCGTTGCACCCACCGCCGGTGTTCGTAACGCTCGCGACAAAACTAGAGATGTAAGCTCGGTAAATTTTTACCGCGTACGTTTACCGGTAAGGTAAATTTACCAATTATTTTTTTACCGAAAAATTCGTATGTGACACGTCAAATCAAAACGTCTTAACAAGGCGAATATTCATAACATAACAGTTGTTAGGAATAGTTGATATTACAGGACTTAAATCGTCAAACATTCAATTTATTATATAATCTAGAGAAAAAAGAGAAATAAAACTGAAAGACTATATTTTATTTTGTTTTTTTTTTTTTTTTAATGTCAATGTTATTTCAAGGTTCCTATATAATGAATCTGATTTATTTACAATTTATTTTATAGTTACATTTTTAATATAAATATATATTCACATAAAAAAATTAATAAACAAACATATGTCATTAACAATATAATACACTACGAGGTACTAATATAAAGTCATATGTTAAATTTATTATACCATGAACACCAGCAGCTATCCAGTAAATAATACAAATAATCGTTACAATAATTATAAGTTGATGAAAAATAGGATGCGAGGAGTTATTGGGAGTGTTCTCATTGTGACATACAAAATTTATCAAAATTTACCAAATTTACAGAATTCACCGAAAATTTACGTAAATTTTCCTTGGTAAATTACCAAAAAAAAAAATGTACGTAAATTTTACATCTCTAGTCAAAACTGTACGTATATTCAACGAAAAATCTAGGAGGGGTGTGCACTCTTTGAGCTTTTCAATCGATTGTCCGTGTGCGTGTATCGTTGCTAATTATAATGTTCGGCCAGCGGGCGAGCATATTTTTCACTGACCCGACTTTAGGATTTAGGATTTTTGCGCCCAAGGGTCACGGAAATTTAGGCCGTCCTCTTTCCGACACACCGATTTACAAAATTATTATTACATACGTATTTATGAACATAAATATTTTGGTTAAAGTTTTTGAAAAAATTGTTTTCCGTTATGGTAGCGTATTATACGACAAGTTTTTAGTCGCCTGAAAATATTTTAAACTCTTCACAAGGGACAGGTGCGTTGAAATGATTTTTCATATCGTGTCAACATAATTCGTATAGGCGCCCGAAGAGGGTGGCAAGATGGGGAATTTGCAAAGAAATGCATAAAAATATCCCAAAACAGTATCTTGATAGCAATTTGTTTACTTGAAATAGTTGAAACACACAGTTGTATATTGTAAAGTACCTTGAATTGGATTTTAATTTATTTAATGTAAGCATTTTAAAAACAAGTGCATTGAAATTTGAATTGCCTACCATAAATATTTTATAGAAAATATCACATTTCCTAGTAATGTATTGAATTTTGCCCCTTTTTGGAAACAATTCTGCGGGCGCCTATGAATTTATTCACCAACATTGGAACGAGCTTAAAATACAATAGTATAAAGATTTACGCTTTACACGTATGATACTAATAATACTAAATAATATCAAATAGAAAACATATCGTAGCGTCGTCGTCTACGTTTTAAGACAAGCCGA
Source organism: Therioaphis trifolii (assembly GCA_027580255.1). Lineage (NCBI taxonomy): Eukaryota > Metazoa > Arthropoda > Insecta > Hemiptera > Aphididae > Therioaphis > Therioaphis trifolii. The sequence continues at coordinate 40,744,788 of CM050409.1, read as the reverse complement.
TTTTATCGGCCTAATATTTGCGGTATTGTAGTACGCCTACTATACGTTCGGAAGATATTCGGGCGCCGCGAGAGAGAAAATCGCCTACGCGAACGATATCGAGTTGACGTGTTGCCAAAACAGTCGAAATAATTTACACGACCAGATAAGTGCGTGGAGCGAGTCGTGTCGGACGTGCACCGTGCTGATATAACCTAGCCGTGTAAATATTATTTACGTTTCGCGCGCCGGAAGCCGTTCGGCGCAACGACGACGTTAATAATATTTATCACCTGCCGCATCGGCGCGTAGTGTAACAATAATATTATAATATGCAAAGACCCGCAGATTAGCGCGGCAAAAGAGAATAATAATAATAACGAACCGACGCCGCGGATTTCGTGGGACGTGTGCGGTGTGCGTGCGCGCGGATGTGTAGCCCGCGAGAGAAGGGAATAAAAATAATAAAATATGGAGTTATAAACCAATTAAATCAAAGTTATAACTCAAGTCACCATGAGCTTAATTCCGCACAGAGGGGTCGCTGGGGATTTGTCGCGTCCTCGTGCGGGCGAAATCCCAGTGGCTTACGCGCACAACGCCGAGCAGGAGCGACCCCGCGCACGCGTTGTCCTTCACGCACAATTTATACGTATATAATATATATTATATATTGTGCAAATATTATTATTACGATACGGGATGATTGGCGATTTCTTCTGCGTGCGCGAGTTCAACTACAATCAGTGTTTATATCGTAAATATTCGAAGGGATATGCTATATATAGAATTAAATAATTAAGGGAAGTAAAAAATGTTTACTGAAAATATCGTTTTAAGCTCAATTTATTGGCATAGAATAGTTAGATAACTTTGATTAATTAATAAATATATGAAAAACAAATATAACAGATATTTACTACACACATACATTACTATATCATTATTAAAATACTCCATTATGAGTTTATGTCCTATATATATTTTATGTTTATTAATATTATTGTTACTATTTATTTAATAAATTAAATTAAACGAATTTTTTCGAGGGGGGAGGGGAGAGACATTTTTTGGGGGTATTACCCAACATCCAAAAAAGATTCCAAATCAATTTGATAAAATAAATCTAGTTAAAACTAATAAAGAATAATAATAAAATTAATTTTTTTAAGGCCATATTTAACCGCATATGATTTCACCGTGATTGTGTGAAAAATTTAAAAAAATATAATTGAAATATAATTGAAGTGGACAAAAAATATAAATGAAGTGGACAATCTAGAAAAGTATTATGCTTAGGAGTACAACAGGAAAAAAAGGTTTGGAACCGCTGATCAAATCGATCGAATGACCAATCAAAATTAAAATATTTAACCGTTACTCGTCCGTATGATAAATCGAAAAAATATAATATTTTCAATCGTTGTTTTCATCGTCATATCACATTGTGCCGTGCCGTCTTCGTTATTAAACGTGGAATTCGTTTAATAAAATAAAAAACGAGTTCTCGTCATAATATGTACACTCATATCTACATACGATATGCGAACATGAATATTTTATTCGATTAGATCATACTGCTATGTCGGTCCGGTCGCACTTGTCGCTTATTATCCCCGACAAAGTTTTTCGTCGACGCCATCTAATTCCGTCACAACTGCGTGCAATTTGCACTTGCAGACATTACCGATACCCATAGTGGTATTTCTACAGTGATTTTTACCAGGGAGTCGGTTAAAGTTGTACGAGATCGCTTTATAGTTTTTTTTTTTTTTTTTTTTTTGTCGGTCTTATTTCTTTTTGGTAAACTCACCAAAGACGTATAACGAGTAAGAGCGTTAATTATTAAAAGTGTACAATAATAATAATAATAATAATAATATACGGACGGGAAATCTTCCGGCGTATATACAGTACAGACGATTTACGCTGCGTATACGCTGTGCAGCAATGTGTAATTGGATTCGTCCGGAAGTCCAATTACCAAAACGCATTCCGACTGCTCTCGTAGTACATACTATATACACCACTACACAATTTACACCACTGCGATCCACGAAACGACGAACAATAATAATAATTCATGACACGTTTTTGAATTGTTATTACTTCGCGTACAGTACACACACACACACACACACACACACACACACACACACACACACACACTCACACTCACACACACACATACTCCCGTGCACACGACGTGTGCGCAGCTTTCACCGTCGCGACGTATGCGAATATGTTTCGCTTCGATTTCGTTTCAGAGAACCGAGAATATAATTTATCGTAGGTAGACATGAAACGAGTATAAAGGCACGTGATGACTTTATTATATGCGTGCGTATCGTATCTACGCGCAGTCGTATGTATTGTATCGTATATAATATTATGTATATATGAATATAAATACTGTCTACGACGACTTACGCGTTTGCGTTAGGAATTGCCGCTTGTTCCAACTCGGTTCTCAGAAAATCTACGTTGTACGTGAAAATATTGAATGTTTCGTCGTCAGAAGTATCGAAATGATGTCAGCGCCGCGCCGACGAATCCGCAAAAACATGTGACCGCGAACCGCGCAAATCGTCACACACGATTATGTTCGATTTTGTTAAATAATGGCAAACAGAAATAGACGGTCGATAGACGCTAATTAATTGTTTTCAAAAATAATTTGTTATGAATTAAAAAAAAAAAATAAACAAAAACGAATTGCCGACATGTTGCGATAAGCAAGAGATAATATAAGTACGTTTACTATATTTTACATGTAAATATACGATTTACATAATTTAGTGAATCTCTCGTAACATAATATATTATACGCAGTAGTATTATTAGCATCAACACTCGTACATAGCATTAAAAAATTTGTGTTTACGTGTGTTCATTGTGAAGATATAAAAAAGTAATTGTGTTACTTCGAGAAAATACACAAAAAGCTCACAGTGACGTTATTCCGAATGGAATTTTCGTATTTTTAAAACGACACGAATTTCAAGATCGACATACCGAAAATTCGTACCACGAAAACCACCTTCATGGATGTCCGCATACGAGTTAGCGTGTAAAATTATATTTCTCAAATGAATTTCGCTCTCCGGAAAAAAATCGTAAAATGTTGCTCGGCGCGCCTTTTAATTAAACGCCCACACGATAATCATAACGTAACGTAACGTTTCAGACTCGAAGCATGTATTCCGTTGTGTTTTCGTGTTACCGGACGAGGTGGAAATATTATGTTATTTCGTCGGTATTAAATTTTTGTAAAAAAAAAAAAAAATAAATAATAATAATAATAATTTTTTTCGTTATCCGCGCGGGACATCCTGTCCGGCGTTCGTTCTATACGTTTGACCACAAAACGGTAATATTATATTATATAACATCATAGCGTCCCACACACACACACACACACACACACACACACACACACACACACACACACACACACACACACACACACACACACACACACACACACACACACACACACACACACACACACACACACACACACACACACACGCACACACACACACTCACACACAAGTGCGCGTACGAATCACGCCCAGGAGATTCGGTGTTACGATTTTTTCGGAACATCATAACATTTTGTTATGCACCGCGGTAAACACACACGCACACTACACCGACATCGGCCGAAATATCGTAATTGCCGAGTTACACATCAAAACGATAATAATAATAATAATAATAATATACGTTTCTATTATAATATGTTTATTATTCCCGTGTGCGGTCGTTACGGAAATACGCGTAGTCGGAATAATCGACGTGTGTAATAGGTTTTAAACGAAACGTTTTGTACGTCCGACTCGATACGAGATCTGCCTCATCGCGTTCATATTATATTATAAAACGTTTGGGTATAAAATACTTTTAGATCTCGTATCATAATCTCGTATTCATACAAATTATACTATCATAATAATTTGTTATAAATCAACACAAAAAATAAGAATTTAAGATGCTAACAATTATTTCAAAAACGTTACAAAGAGTTTTCTCGAAATTCAGTAAACGTAAAACATAATAATTAGATTTAGAGCAATATTATCCTTTGAATAACGATATCTGATAATATCAAATGATAATATTCAGGCAAGGTCGTTTCTTGATTTCTATTTATAACATATGTTATTCTACCTTAAGTTTAGCAAAATCAATTTTATAAATATATATATACATACATATACGAGTGTTTAATATAATTTTTATTTTTTTTGAATTTTATTTATGATAGAGGCTTCAACTACTAAGATTATTAGCCTAGAAAATAATGTACAATATAATATTTAGAGGTTAAAATAACATGTTCTTTATAATGTATGACTTAGGTTTACATTGAGGAAGAATTTGATGATTGTATTAGTGGTGTTTTCTTCTTTGAACGCTTGGTGAAGTGTGAGAGGATTGTTGAATATCTTTCGTGCTTCTGTATATTTGGGGCAGTTGATAACCGTGCGTTTTATCGTTATTATTTCTTTGCAAGTGTCGTATACTGGTGCTGGTACTTTTTTGATGAGATATGCGTGAGTTAGGTGAGAGTGGCCTATTTTAGCTCGGGTGATGTTTATTTCATCTCTTATTTTAATGTCGGAGGGATACTTTAATTTTTTAGCATATAGCTTAACATTTTGTAATATAATATAACAATGTTACACTGATGTGCAGTGCACGAAAACATAATTTAAATATTAGTAAATATCGCGCGTTAAAAGAAAAACAAAATAAAAAAACGGGGTTTATTTGTTTTCCTTTTTAATTTCGTGTTTCATTAAACATTGGTGATCGGGCGCGACAGTCAGCGCCAAACATAATGTTATTATACTCTCTTTTTCTCTGCAGCATCGTAACGACAAAACACACTCGCACACGCATGCACATTCCTGATGGTCGAAACACCGTGAAACCAACGAATTCGTCGTCGATGGTTTTCGATTCGAAAAGTTCATACGCGCATATTATTATCGTCTCCGCGGCGCGTTTCGCTTTCATCGAATCGTTTGTGCCCGACCATAACGTATATTAATGCCACGATGTGTATTTACGTGCTGGCACGGTGATATTATTGGTTTTTTGTGGGTCCTAAAATCTTGTATTTACCACACTCTTTGTGCAGAACGAAATATTGAAAGTGTTGTTCTCGAATTAGTATATTTTTTATTATAGTTTTTCATATTTGGTTTAAAAAGTTGATCAATTATATTTTAAAACGTCTATATAGTATTTTAATTTTTGCGGTAGTATAAAATGATATGGACACCATAAACGTAATATTATATTGAACGATTCAAAAAATTTTAAATTTGTAACTTATTAGTATTTTATTCTTGTTATTATTATTTTATAGTAACTTATTTGTCTGACCAATAAATATCACGATAAAACTTAATGATAACTAATATAGTTATACAAATTTTAAAAAGCTGTTATTGGTTTATAAAATGCTATAGAAGTAACCTCCCCTTACCCGTATAATATAAAAATACGATAGTTTTTTAGGTATATTTTAGTCCTACTAGTTTTCAAACGTTATAAATATTTTTGATATATAAGAATGTAAATTTATTTCTAATCCGGACGGATATTCTAGCTTCACTGATTATATATTAATATACCAAGTATACATTATATTTTTATATTAAATATTAAACGCAACAATTTTAATGTGTTCCCGACCATAACTTTTAATCGATGAGGCATTCGTGATGTCGTGATGGCCATTAGTCATTGATGACATACACGGTAGTCAAACATTTAAAAGTTACATTTTCGATTAGGCTCAAGAAGCTACGCTTCAAATCTAAAGACAGAACTTGATACGAAGACCTAAACAGAGAAAGATTGTAAGCAGCTATGTAGTGTAATATATCATTTGTATAAAAATATGATATAGAGCTAACCAGCATATTTTACAACGCTCTTATCATAATAAACATGTTCAAAATAGGATAACATATTATATTGTACTACGGTATTTTTAATTTAGGGAAATCGTAAGATTTTCAAAATTCAACTTCACATTACAACTTAAATTTAAATGTTTTCGCAAAGTTTATTCGGACGACAATCGTGTCAATATCATAGACCTTATACTTAGTATAAGACCTATGGTCAATATACAGTCATCTCACACAAACAATACCAATAGATTTGACTCGGGAGTCTGGAGGTAAAAACAACGCCAAGTGGTCGTCGTTCTTTCAGCAAGGTCTCCCGTAAATGAGTTGAAAATATAGCTGTCCACATCACGACGACACGCGCCATCCGTGTCGTTGTCACGCCATAAACCGTTGTATTTCATGTTGGTTCGCAACATTATTTCGAGATGGCTTTTTTTCTACTCCCTTATTAGTAAAAAAAAAAACAAATGTCTGTAAACATCTATATCGCGCGTCACGTCTACACTCCTTCCGTTATGGCTAATGACGTCGCACGCAGTATACGTAAAGTATAAATAGAGGCTTTAACTGGCCCGTGCCAATGCGGCACACGCACCATAACATTTGATATCAGGCAATGCAAAGATGTCGTTCTGCACTGCCGGAAAATCAAAAAACATTACAATACTTTACAAGTGGAAATAATCAAAAACACCTAGACCAAGTCAGGTTTTGAGTAATTTGTCGAGAAAGAAAAATTGGTGAAACTGTAAAAATTAGAATACCTGATGTTGATAAAGCACGAAGTGATCTGCGATGCATTTTAGGAGTCATTATGTCTGGTAATTTTAAAAATGGGTTTTATTATTTATCATATTATCATAACTAACTAAAATTTGATTTTATCAGTAAAAAACAATAATTATGGAATTGGTACCACTGAAGGTAAAGTACAACAACTTTACTCTAGAAATCAATTTAAAGTGTGCAAAGAGTCGTTTGTAAAAATTGAAATGATACCAAATACAGTAATGTCATTAAGAGAAGCGGCTCGAACATTTTCAAATCTTGGCGGTCAGGGATATGATAAATGCAACTGTAAGCAACAATGTGTAACAAGTAAAAGCAAATGTAGGGCTGCAGAAAAATTATGTAATTCAAAATGTCATGATAGCTTAAATAAAATGTAAAAACATATACTCACTTAAAAATACACAATTTGAATTTTTTTGAAAAAATTTTTCTAAAATAATATTCTTAGTGTAAAATACACATTGCCCACACATAATTGGGTACTGTAAATAATGATCGGGCAATATAACTAATTTATATTAGAAATTTAGCTTTGCCCGAATTCGATTAGCACTGTGAACAATGTCGGGCATTGTATACAATGCCCGATTTATACAATTTGACCGTAACATGTATATATATATATATATATATATATATATATATATATATATATACCTTAAAATATACGAGTATATATCATATTTCGTCAAAGAATACACATATTTTTCATAAAACTTTTGAAACACAGAGAAAAAGATAAATGGTTGTAAATCATAACAAAAACAATTTCGCAAGCGTCGTGTTTGTACCGCGTATTCCGTGTGATTAAACTGTGACTGATGCTTCGCGGAGTCAACTTTGAAAACTGTTTAACTCGGCGCGCACGTGATTTAATTTAAACGCGACCACGTCGATTAGTCAAATGCGTCCGCGAATTATAACACATACTTGCTAGTTGCGGCACGTTTCCAGGATTTCACAGTGTTTTCTAATTCTAATTATTATTTTTAATCATTTCGTTGGACACACTCGTGTCTCGTTTATAAAATATATTACTACCGAAATGTCGTCTGACGTGTATGTGTTGCACACTCGTAAAGTATTTCCGACATCCAGAAACAATAATTTATAAGTATTATTAGAACGCGAGCGCCTATTTTTCGGTACCGATTACCCCACCTGTTTTCATAGTAGAAGGTGAAATAGACATATCGGCAAAAAGGTATTTTCGAGTAGATTTGCGCAAAAAAAAAAGCTTGAAAGTATCCATTAGGGCAGGTTAGGGCACTTTAAAGTTTAAGTACTTTAAAATAAACGTGGATCATTGTAACACAAGTTGCGGATCTATATTCATATAAATTAAAATAGGCCTGATCAAAATAACTTGCATTTCGGGCTGTTCAAATTTTGATGTGTGTCACTAGGTCTTGGACCATTGGCGTGCGTATATAAGCACGCGTCCTTATAACACCGAAACCGACGTTAACGGTAGTACATATTATGTCCATTCAATGCAAACACACAGGGTTTATTTTTCATAAGGATCAAAATTCCAGAAAAAAGTTTTTCCGAATAAAACGCTTTTTTCCGGAAAATTGGAAAATGAAGGCTAAAGTTCAAAATTCCCGAAAAAATATTTTCAGGTAATTAAGTTTTTGATATGCACTTATAAAAACTACACGTTCATAAAAATATTACAAAGTCTAGACAGGATAAATAAAGTGAATAACTTGTAGAAAATTATAAAAAACGATCGACGTATTAATATTAAAGAATATTTATGTTATGTTGTTACAACATTGTTGTATTATTAAATAATAAAACACCACTCTGATAAAAACCGAAAACCAAACAATAGGTAAGAAATATATAATAAATAATAATAATTTTTTAATCTCCCGATAACCTTTTAAGTTAACCATTGGTTGCTTTTTTAAAAATCCCAAACATAGACAGTTTCGATATTTAAACATATAAAATTATTTTAAGCATAAATACTTTTTTTTTATTTTTCCGACAAATACTCTTTTTTTAATTTATCAAAAATACAGTTTTTTATTTCGGAAATGTATTTTATCAAATATCTCGAATTTTTCCGAGACTAGAAAAATACCATTGTTTTGGAAAATAAATGTCGATCCTTTGTTTTTCGTCTTGTTTTCGTTTTCCGAATTTCACACGATAGTTCGTAACAATAATGGTTACGGCGACGGAAACATTGAGAGGAAATTATTTTCTCTCAACGTTCCCATCCCCCAATCGAAGGTGACCATCAAATGCGCATCGAACGTCGCAGCTGCAATGGTCCGGTCGCTATGTTCACGCTCGACAGACGTCACCCGGTTCAGGTGCCTCCGGTACTGTCCCACTCGGTTGGTTTGCAAAACGTGGCTATTAATAATAGACGATTTCGAGGAACTTCGCGGTGCGTTATTTTAATTTCTGCGTTACGACGCGCGTTCTGAAAACTTATTACGCAATGATTTATCGTATGTATATTATTGTGGATACGCGCTTATCGATCGATACGTGATTGATTATTCATAAATCACACGGCGATCTATCACGCGGACGTGCAACGTGTGGTTTGTTGCAGTGTGAACGCGAGACGTGCGACGCGCGTACGCGTACCTACGTACAACATCACGTTCAAAAGTATTCGCGTATGATAAGTGTGATGATTTTTATGTTATTTACTCTGGACGACACGGGTACAGTGGAAATTAATTCGGGATAAAAAGCGCGAGACTCAAAGTCTGATGCAAAATTTGGAATTATACCGAGGACGAAAACTTCACATTTTTATTTTGTAATTTTTTCAATTCGTCAACTGTTTTTCATTGATTTCATTTTCGAATCAAATACCGTCGTGATATCAACTTTATTTTATATTGGCGGGAATTGTCGTCATTGCATAAGAAATGTAAATTTATTAAAATTTTGTTTATTAATTTCGATTTATATACCATCTAAAAATCTAAATAAATGAATTTAAATTGATTTTTTTTTAACGTTTAAATATAATTGTAATTTTATTGTACTCTACAGATATATTTTGTCCTGCAGTTTTTAATATTCCCTTGAATTTTTTAACCGTTTACACCTGTGAAAATGTCAAAACATTAGTGTAGTTTCAATCAAATAACTTTATGTTTAATTTTATCCATTAATCAAAAGACTACTGCGATTACTGCTACGCGACAATAACGCGATAGTTACAAATTGTTAGCATGTTTGCAATTAGCATGTTTATAGAGCTGTTGACGATTCACAGAAACCTTATGAAGAGTTTCCAGTGATGCCTTCACATAGTTGAAAATGAACTATAAAATACATCGTTGACGAATATTTGCACTGTTAAGGCCATTAATTTATGTAAAGTAGTAAAACAAGTGTTCCTATGAACACGCTTTTTGCAAGCGCAAAAACTGTGTGCAGGTCAGCTGTTTATGTAGATCGTGTGTGTTGCAGCTATAACAGACAACAGTGACATAATCCGTTTTAGTTTAAGTGCCGTAAAAAATACAAAAATCAATGTATATCACGTAAATCTGTCAATGGAAACAATTGGTATAATACTGATGGATTAAATTCAAAATCATTAAAAAAAATTTTTTTGAAAATAGTAAAATCGTTTAAATATGTAAATTGTAATATGTTAAAACTGTTTAAATATCGAAAAAGACGTGTCACTTACGGGGTAAATAGCTTTTTCACGGAAAATTCCTGCGTAGTCGAATATCGATCGTCTCGTGCGTTAGAGATCACGATAACAATGATGATTATCATGACATATCATGTATATTACTATTATCATTATTGTACGCGCATCGATCGGTGCTGTGCACGCCACAAGACAATGTTCGGATCGCACGTTCCTCCTATATATGTATATAAATCGCCGCACCGCGTCTAATGAGTTATTGATGATGATCTATACAAAACAGGGAGGGGGGGGTCGAGAAAAAAAATCGTCCGCAATCGTATAGGTACATAATAATATGATGTACGTATATATTTTATGTATATATGTGCAGTGTCTTGTGCGTTGGCGCGGCACTGCGGTCAAATAATCTTAAACGGCGCCGCCGCCGCGCCGCCGGTGTTTTGTCAGCCACCGATGCCAGAAAATAAAAGGACCTTTGTGGGACGCTCGACGTGGGTCCTTCGCCACTGATTATTATTGATGTAACCGCACAACAGCACAACAATAGCCAGGTCTCTTTTTCTCTGTGCACTGTGCCCGGTATACACCGCGGTAACAAATCGTTTTGTCGGGTATGGACCGGGCGCCCGCGCGCCAACACACGAGACCGAATCCTTTTCGCCAAACACCATTAACTTGCGCTGCGGCCACACAACACAAAACGAATAATAATAATAATAATAGCAACGTAATGGTTTTCTACCTGCGCCACCGATGACCTCTTCCTTGCAATATTTTATTATTATTATTATTATTATGATAACACATTTATTAGCTGATGCAGAACTTCACTGCAAGCGCGTTTTTTACGATGCACAGCACGAGTGTAGACAAACATACATATTGATTGCATGTACAGGGGCCCCCATGGGGAGTGACCAATTTGTAATATATCCTACGTTAATAAATAATTTTTTTTTTTTACAACCCGAGGGTTGGTTTGCAACATTCTTCTTAGGGTCAACAACCCGAGGGTAGGTTTGCACCTAAGAGAAGTTTTCACTTGGGAAGGAAGGGTTATTACTGTGCAGTGGTTTCCCGTTATATATATATTTCGTATGAAATTTTATGAGTAACACATTTTATCTTACAAGCTAGTATGAGTACAAAAGTTGAACAAATAAGTAAATATATAAGTAAGTAATTAAACAAATAAATAAATAGGTTTTTTTATAATATTTTTATATAATATGTTAGGTTATTAAAAAAAAATAATAATTTAAAGTTATTTAAGAATTGGTTATTTTGTCAATGCAGGTTATAATTAAAGAGCGGATTTTTAGGTTCTAAAAACCTTAAAATATGATGCTAATATGCTTCAAAAAAACCTTAAAATATTCTCTAAATATTCTTTAAATTTGTAAATATGCAAATTTTATTTTTTTCTAAAATAGTTCAATAAAAACAATAAATAACTGTTAAGCGTCATTCTCTTGGTAACAGCTAAATTATTGAATAATTAAAAATGTAAATCAGTTGATACATAGCTATATAAACCAAATAAAATATAATTAAAAAAACATAAGATTTTAATAATAAATAATAGATAATTTGCACCATTCCTTTGGTAACAAGTAACCTTTGGTAATAGGAAATTATTGAACATTAAAAAATGTAAATCAGTTAATACAGAGCTATATAAATATAATAATTAAAAAAAAAAAACATATAGTTTAGTAAAAAATAATAGACAACTTTGCACTATTCCTTTGGAACATAACCAATTCGATTACAGACAAGTAGATAATTGAATGATTTTGAATATTTATCACGCTTTAATCAAATTATTTTTTTTTCCTAGAAAAATTATTCTGACAAAATCACATTCCGAGAAATTAACAAAATATACGAATTTTTATGAAGAATTATAGAATATATTCTAAAATATGAAAAATAGGCAAAATATTCTCTAATGTCCAAAATATGCTTTACTAATATTAATTTATAATAACTATATACACTAACTGTATGTTAAATATGTTTAACACGCGCACTACTGTTCAAGTCTCAATCGATTTATTTTTAAATTGGATATTCAATAAAAATCGAGTGTCTGTGAATATGTTTAGCGCATTATATTCGTATTTCTAAGTTTATAAAATAACGTATAATAATCACTCGAGTTTAGTAATCATGCCAAATGTAATTTGTGAAATGAAATTACAAAAATATAAGTGATCACATCGGAAAACGATCTTGAAATCTTAAAAAATTGACTTAAAATTTAAAAATTTTTTTTTACAAATGTTGAATAAAAATTGGTTATTTAAAACCACGTGCGTTAAAAACACAATAATCGTTTAAGAAGTTCGGAAAAAATGCAAAATGCGTATTTATTCTCGTGCCTCAATGGTAAACAAGTGTCAGTCGTTTCGGTATTTGTACAATAATTATACTACGCTTGAAGCGCGTTGTTATCGCGAAAAACGAATTTTATCGTTTGACATGTTTTCTATTCACGAGGTCTGAAAAAAAAGAAAAGAAAATATTATCAAATTACAGAAAGCAAGTTGCCAATGTCGAACGATTCATCGAGTTAAGAGGCCTCTCAAAAAATCAACCCCGAGCCTCAAAACAACTATAAGTTATAAGGCCTCTGCTACGGACCAAACGCGAGACTGACACACATCTGTTGTTATTTGTCGCTATTATTTTTGTGAACTTTTGCGGACACCTCATTCATATACATGTATATATACAAGTACAAGTATACACACACATAATAATAATAATAATAATAATAATAACAGTAATAATAACGATGGTACATGCGTGTATAACATAATATATATTATGCGTACGGTCTTTTGGCGCGCGTCCCGCTGCGTCGGAATAACGATGAAAATGGGGCGTTTGTGCAAGAGGAGCGCGCGCGCCCGGGTCGTTACGATACAAAACACAATATCATACGCACACACACATACACGCGCGCGTATTTATAGTTGTCGAACATGTGTCCCATTGTCGTGCACGTCGATAATTTGTACCTAATAACGGCGTTAATGGCCCGTGTACACGAGACGCGGCGAATGCGTGGCGGCGGCGGAGAGTCTATGTGTGTGTGTGTGTGTGTGTGTGTGTGTGTGTGTGTGTGTGTGTGTGTGTGTGTGTGTGTGTGTGTGTGTGTGTGTGTGTGTGTGTGTGTGTGTGTATGTGTGTGTGTAATGTATGCATTATAACGTGTATTGGAAAGAGAAAAACCGGTCATTTTAAAATCCAATTTGTACGTCTCTCTCTATATCTCTCTTTCTCTCTCTTTACGCACTTCATACGCGAGTGTATGTGTGTGTGTGCGCGAGGTGTATTATGTACGTATAATATGTATACATACACACACATACACACACACACACACACATACGATGCATACGGCACGTCGGCGTAGAGGCGCTGACAAAAAAAAAAAAATAATAATAATAATAAATAAAAATAAAAATAAAAAAAATAAACTTTTTGATTTACGCGCCGGCGTTAACCCTTTGTGCGCGCGGGACCTTTCTTTGCTCGCGGGCCCGAGGCTGCTGGCTCTCCGCGGGGGTGCCTTGTTGCTGCTCACGCTCGCCGGTTCGAGTGCCGCTCCGGCGTGGCGGGCCCCCCGCTCGCGTCTTCGTCGCGTTTGCCGTCATCATTCAACCTAACACGCGGTGACCGTAGACACACACGCACACACACACACACACACACACGCACGCACACACGCTGACAGTTTATGCGTTTGCCGCGCTCTCACACCGATGCAGTCCTACGGGGGGGTCTCGTCGGCGATTCTCTTGCGTACGCTCCTCCCGCACTGCACTCCCCACGTACGTCGCCGCTGTCGAAGTTTCCCCTCTGGGCAAGACTCGTGTTTCTTTTTTTCTTTTTTTATTTTTTTATTTATCCCCTTCCATCACTAAAACTTATCTTTTGCGCGCGTGAGCATCGAATCTCCCGGCGGGCGGCCTCGAGACTTGACAATAATAAGAAGAAGAACAACAACAACAACAAAATAAAACACTATACGAATGTATAGCTATTATACGTACGAGACACGGCGACGAGAAGTGAAGAGAGAGAAAGATAGAGAGAGAGAGAGAGAGAGAGAGAGAGAGAGAGAGAGAGAGAGAGAGAGAGAGAGAGAGAGAGAGAGAGAGAGAGAGAGAGAGAGAGAGAGAGAGAGAGAGAGAGAGAGAGAGAGAGAGAGAGACAGTTCGAAAACAATAGGACGACACACACGCGTCTGTGTACTCGCGGCGGCATCGTGTGATAATAATATAATCGTACATGACGCGTTCACATTGATCTCCGCTGCAGTATCGCGTGCGATAGAACACAATATGAAATATGTTTTTATTTCTTTTATTTTTTTTCTCTCATTCGCCGCCTCATTGACATTTTCACGGCCCCGGGCGCCGACGTGCCACCGCCTCACTAGACACAAACACGCACTTGTGGATATCTCACGAAAGGCCCAGAAAAGCGAAAAAGACCATCTTTTGACCAGAACAGTGGTGGCCAAGATTACGGAACAAGTTCGGTAAAGTGTAGTTTAAATATCCATTTTGTGAAAAGTTATTCATATTGTGTAATTACGTGAATTGGAGAAACTGCAGTTATATTTCGTGAAATGGATGCGAACGTTGACCATGTCACGAAACGGACAAAAACGTGATATGGATGCGACATATATAATTATGATATCGTTGTGTTGTTATCAGGTACGCCACGCGCAGGTTTGAAACCGAGTAGATTTATGTTGCCCCCCGGTTAACAAGTCTCATTTTTACACGTATCCATTTGTTATTACTTACCTCATATGCTAAGGATAAGTCGGATGGACAGAGTAACCAACGTAGAAGTACTGGAAAGAATATCAGATGGAAAGTTACTATGGAATACCTAACATAGTCAGAAGACGGAACGAATGGATTGACCATATCATGAGACGCGAAGGATTGTTGAAACTGATAATAGAAGGAACAGTAGAAGGAAAGAACCGTAGGGGTAGACCAAGATTGGAACTCATTCGATAAAGGACTAATAAAGGACCAATGATGTGACTCATGAAAAGGAAGGCGGATAAGAGGGAACACTGGACGATGGCTGAAAACCAATCTACGGATTGAAACCATAGAGAGAGAGAGAGAGAGAGAGAGAGAGAGAGAGAGAGAGAGAGAGAGAGAGAGAGAGAGAGAGAGAGACCTCATATGTTTCTCTATCTACTCACATAACATTACAATTGTAATTTTAAATATCTTAGTTTCTTATTTTGTTACTCTTGAGTCATTTTTCTGTAAATAATATTTCACATACCATTTAATATTACTATTGCCACGCTTGCGTTTACAATATTGTATAGGACTCACGTCAATTCATATAAATAATATTATATAAATAAAATCATACGGACAGATATCAGCTAAAATAGGATTTTTTTTTTAGGGTACTACATTAAATCAGATTTATTTTTAGAACTCAGTGTTGAAACGACTCGGTTCAAAGAGGAGCGTCAAAAATCCAATATTCATGTATCTTCATAATAATTAGTACTTGAAAATTAATTTTTAATTGGAGAAAATATATCGAGTTTAACTTTTGAAATTCAAACACTTGGTACACATTTATGAGTGTGTTATATAATTATTAATAACGTAAACAAAAGTATAAATTGCATAACAATAAATTTTGACAAATTACTAATATATCCAGAAAATAGCTATCAGTATCTCTTGGAAAAATTTACACTCGGTGAATTGGACGGGTCTTGCGCGTAAGCCTTCGTCGCGTTGCGTATATGTATTATGTACACCGGCCTCGATCGGACGGTTTTGTCGCGTGGGCGGCCACGATTGAGGTCGGCGATAAAAACGAGCACGTGCGTCACAAGAGTCTCGTGTACGACGTCAAATATTATTGTGTTCAGCCGGACCACGAGCATGTGTGTAGTAGTCATATAGATAGACATAACACGTCCAGAGTGTGTGCACGTCCGTTATCGGCGACGAGCAGCGATCGACGGATCGTATTATCGCGCCACGACTGGCGGGCCCGGTGAAAACAATGAACGGACAACGGGACACGTAAATCCCGAGGCGCACGAAACAAAAACCCACGGAAAAAAAAGAAAAACGGGAGCAGTGTAATGTCCGCGGGAATCGGCTAGAAAACGACTTGTGTATCCGTGGGCAGATTGTCGTTACGATAACTGTTTGACGTCCGTACGGCTAATGTAAAATTTTTAGAAAAAAGGGGAATCGAACCGATTTTTCTTTTAACTCCATGACAACTACCTACGCCTATCACATACGGCACGCGATTAAACATTGTTTTTACCCTTAGGCAAGAGTTGATATAAATTTAAAAAAAACAAATTAATTTGAGTTCGTATCTGGAGCTCCGCTTAAGTTCGGCATTGTTGAATGATTTTTGTTCAAAGATATATATAGTAAATAATGTGCACCAAGAAAATATTTTATTTATTATATCGCTTTAAAAAAGATATAAAAAGAGCATGACCTGTTTGGACCAGAATTTTACTTTATGTTTAACAGGCTTAGAACTATCTTTAGCATAGGGTTTAAAAGTGCTAGTCCTTATTTTTAGCAATATAACATGATATAATACTTACGTCTTTTTTTATACATAAAATAATTTTTGAAAATACTTATTTATAAAAATGAAAACATGTTAATTAATTTGTAAATCGTTAGATATTTAAATCGAGTAGTCTTATTCGGGAAATTCAGTTTAAAACACCTGTCCAACAATGTACGTCGATTGAGATATATGACCATTTTTATATGGTGTTCATCTTGTGAATAGTGCACCATGTAAGTACACCAATATGTATAGTAAAATATGGAATATGTTTTTATACTTCTTTTTACTGTATTGTTTTCGTTATTTATAATTTATTAAAGTAAGTGTAATTTGCGAAATTAAAATCTGTCCGAACGAGTTTACCGAATCCTGGTCCAAACGTGCTTGGCTCGTAAAAATAACGTATTTTTTCTAAAAACAAAAAAAAAAGACAAAGGAACCAGCGGATAAAAAAGTGAGGGCATAGCCTTTTCTGGAGTCTCTACCTAGCCGTGTCTGTGCGTTTGAGTCAAAGAATAAAAACAACGTGGCCCTGAAAATTTACATTTTAAAATATATTAACGTTATAATATACCACGTCATAGGCGAGACGCGGTTAAATATTTTTATAAATTTATAATAAGGTTTCACTGCCATACGTTATTCAATCGACTCCTCCCTCTTCTGTACGCGTCCGCGTCGTCTGGTGTCTGGAAAATAATACCGACGACGTCCTAGTACCTATATGCACACGTACAGAAGATACGATTCAATTCGACCGGTCCTAACGTCGCGCTGTCAACGAAGACCACACGTAACCGGATTTGTGACGAGCACAAGCGTGCGTGTTGTGTGTGTGTGTGTGTGTGTGTGTGTGTGTGTGTGTGTGTGTGTGTGTGTGTGTGTGTGTGTGTGTAAGCGCCGCGCCGTATATGAGATTTCGCAGCGGTATTGTGTGTGTCTGCTTCACAGATATTATATATTAATATTATAAATGCAGGAGGGCGCACGATTGAATGCGTTTCTATCCAAAGCATAAACATAATAATGTCTTCTCACTCGGAGTGGAAAATACATTTTTATTTTTTTCTCGTAGTGTGACTACGTTTAAAGGAAAAAAAAAACATTTGCATTGTCGACGGATCAGCTTGACATCTTTGGTCCTCCTCTTGTTCCCCTCCCGTACTGCTAAAGTATGCAACTAAAACATCAATTGTTATAAATACACGGTCGCCGTAATATTATTATTATTATTATTATCATTATTTTTGTGTCGTTAGAGTTGTGGCCATTGTGGCCATATTGTTTGCACGTATTATGTCTACGTGAGATAAGCAAATAAGCCACGGAAAACTTGACAATATTTCCTGATTCTTAACTTCCTGATCAGGAGCGCCGGTGGCACAAATATCGAGTGAAATATTTGAGTGTGTGTTCTTATATTTGGTTTTCAAACCTCTGCTCGTTATTCGATTTTGTTATGTAATCTAAAAGATAAAATGATAATATAGTATAGATACTGTATTTTAATTTTAATCTTCAACTTACTCGATAAACGAGTAGAAATTAAAGGATCGACCGTGGGCCTTTTGAGAGAGAGAGAGGTCTGTCGGTTTCAAATCATCTTCACGATGTGTATTTACGTTATCATAATTATACACTATTGAACACTATTGAATACCATTTATTATTTGTTCAACGGATACCACGAGATCTCGTACAGGTCGTACAGGTCTATATAGGATCGTATTTAACTGGGTTAAAGGTTAGACTGAGTTTTAGTTGACAAACCAATGTGACAACTTATTCCAGCTACTTTTGGGCTGACCAAAACTAAACAGACTGGTAGAAGCTCATTATCCGTAAAAAATAAGTCATATCGGTTAGGAAAGCGACGGGTTTAATACAGAACCCCACTTGTTCCGTCCGAATTTTCGTTTTACTTTGAGTATAATAATGTAAAATATTTATCGAATATTATACGTGTGTTATACTTGATAAATACAAACGACTGCCTGGATAATGTTTTCTATTAATAGACATTGATCTAACACGAGTTTACATCGAAAACACAAATCTGACGTTGAACGTTCTATTACAATTACATAATACGTGTATAGCAGTGGTTCCCAACCTTTTAGATACTTTGACCCATAAATCAGGTTGAATAATTACAATTACCCCCACACCAAAAAATAAAAAATAAAAATATTTTGAGTAAAAAGATAATGACATTATCATAGTCATTTAGGATCAGGGCATAAGGTAATTTTCAAAACTATGAACAACAATTATATTATTATAATAATAATAAAAATCATTGCAATAGTTGTACACGTGACCGATGCACATCTAATAATAACGAGTATAAAGTTCACAAAATAAAAAAATATATATATAAATAAAATTAGTTAATTTTTTACCCCTGAAAAAGAACTGTTTTACCCCTTGAGGGCTGATAGCCCCCAGGTTGGGAACCGCTGTTGTATGGTCTATGCCATGGATCGGCAACAGGCGGCCCGCGGGCCAAATCCGGCCCGCGGAGAGGAAATAACTGGACCGCCGAAAATATTTTCCTTAGACGTCGGTTTTCCGCACACTTTAGAATTCCGTATAGAATTTAGATATTTGATCGGTTTGTTATGACGTAGGTAATTGGAGATTACGATAGCGAATACATTAATTATCTTAAACTGTGATTTAATACGAAAATAAATACATTGATTATTATCTAACTAATATTTAAGTTTTTTCTGGCCCTCGAAAATTTGTTTTCAAATTATCTGGACCGTCATAGAAATCAATTTCCAACCCCTGGTCTATGTAGTGGGATCCACGCACGTACGGCCGATGACTCGAGCGCGTTCTGCTACGTCGGTTTTTACGCTTATTCGCCAGTTCCGTGTTCAAAATTACTCGCGAACCTCATAATTATTACGCGCGCCGGTCGCTAATAATTATCTCGCGGCTCGTATTCCCCGGCCGGCCGTAGAGCGCGGGTTCCTTACTGGATTGTTTGAACAATCGTTTAACAACACGGTCGTCGATTCACTGCTGCTGCCTTATCCATGCGTTTACGTCTCAAAGTTCCACTCGTTTTATACTGCTCTTTTTTTTATTATTTTTTTCTCAACGCGCTACGGTCAGTAATAGTTATTATTTTTTCCCCGGCGAGCCTTCAAGGCGTTCAAGCCGAACGCAAAATCGGAACTTGCCTCGGACGTTTTATTCTAATTCGGTTCGATAAGTCATGAAATATTACAAAAAAAAAAAAAACACTCAATTTTAAACCGTATACTATTATTCGATTGTGTTCGGGCGCATAAAATAATAATAAACAAGTAAAGGCGTAGAGTGCTGTACGGCGGTGACGTACGCGTTACATTTGTATAAAGCCGTATGTTCTTATTTATGTAGGTACGTGTACATTTTATATTATCGCCTAAGGGGGCCTAATTTTAATACCCATACGCGTATAATATAATATTAATTCGTCATTATTTACTTGCGTGTGTAATTTCGTATTAACTGATTTACTTATATATATATATATTTTTTTTTTAATTGGTTCTTTTAAAACGCGAGAAAATTGATTCCTTATGCGTACATGTAGTACACATTATGTATTCGAATAAATTTGCACAAATGTACATGTGCTATAATAATATGCTCCCGGGTGCTAATAATTTCTGACTGTAAATAAGGCGCACTTATGTTCGAAATAAAACTTACCACGCTTAATCGTATGAGTATTAATGTGCTGTCCCGACTTTGTACGGTACAGTTACGTGTTTATCTACTTATTAATTATTGACGTCTTATCACCGCATAAAAAACATAAACATTAATAAAAATGTATTACTGACGCTCCATAAAGATTTACATTTGCGATTTAAGTAATCACCAGTTATGCACATATTTTAATTTCAAAAAAACAATTTAAATTATTGGTCCAAAAATAAAGATTTAAACAGTGAATTGAAAAAAATAAAAATAAAGTATTAACTATATATTTTATGTCGATACAATTGAAATTTAATAAATAAAAAAAAAAATGATAAAAGATAATATCTACTGTTACGGCCATTTTAAGTTTATAGTGTGAGAATAGATAAAGAATAGGTTTATGCGCGAAAAAGCACAGCCACTACGACTACTCGTTGCTTTAAATTTTATATTTTCAAATCTCCGAAATTAATTGTCTAATTATACAATTCTAAAAATCAAAATTTCCCAATTTTTTTTTATTCCTATTATGATATCATTGTATACTTACCATTAGGTTCACCGATGTAGACATCAGACACGTAATGTGTAATACCATTCGACTCGGCTTTTTGTCGA
The DNA here is from genome assembly GCA_027580255.1 of Therioaphis trifolii. Taxonomy (NCBI): domain Eukaryota; kingdom Metazoa; phylum Arthropoda; class Insecta; order Hemiptera; family Aphididae; genus Therioaphis; species Therioaphis trifolii. The sequence continues at coordinate 40,723,494 of CM050409.1, read as the reverse complement.
GGTACGCGGTCAAATCCTCACGATATAAATAGGCTCATATAATTCAACGAACGCGATCGAAATCAATCGTCACTGTCAACACGTCAAAATAAATATTAACCGCACGCAGGTGTTATTGTGTCAGAGCCTCGGGGGTTTGAGCCACAGGGGGAAAAAAAGGGATAACGAATTATTCCTCCGGTTTTTTGTGTAATTTTTTAGTAATACATACATAATGTGAACGTACGGCCGGTAGGGTTTTTACGCGATCGTATTTTCTCGTGCACCGTGCTCCTCGACAATTATAATAATAATAATAATAATACTCATATTATCGTTATTATAGCGATTTCAGGTCCACGCGAACGTTGAACACAAAACAAAAAAAATTATTAACAAGTCAGAAGCGAGGAATACACGTTTGTGTTTTAATTGTTACGTTTTAATAGTTCCGACAGCAGCTATCATGTGAAATAAAATTTGCGAACCCGAGTCATGAAAATGTCGATATGCGATCCCATTTAAAGTCGACCGCTAGACACGACTCGATTGTCGAGGCTAAACAAATATGCGTGGTACTCGTATTTTCAGTTTTTTTCCAAACGAGTTTTAACGAATATTTTCAATCGATAAATGGAGTTTTTCGTTACACTGAGTAATTTGTTTTTTATAGAATAAAAATACCTTCAAGACTTATTGACCAGCAAACTCATTTTATCCGGTATTTTACAGTTTTACGACTTACGAATTGAAAACTAACCAAAGTGTCCAAATGTGGAAATGTAAATCATATGGATCAATTAATCATCAATTAATTTTTGTATGATATATATTATTTGGTCTTATTTTGACGCGTAAAAATTGATTCACCCTAAAAATTATATTATATGATTAATAATTTTTTTTAGATTCTGAGTGAAGCGAAGGATCTTATGGTTTTACAATGATGTTTATTTTTTTTTTATTTTTTTTTTCTGTAAACACTTTTTCGTATAGAAATCCTTGTCCAAAAGTTTCGTCCAGCAACTTTTTAGATTCGAAATTGAACTGAGATGGTACTTTAGAGAGGTAATTTTTCCAAAATCTCCATAGTTTTTCCAGTAATCGAGAATAACAATCGAAAAACTGAGTAAAAACGGTAAAAATCCGACGTAAACGAGATTTTCTCTGTTCAGATTTTAGGTATTTAGTCATAAATCGAAAAGTATTGAAGCTAGAAACTTGAAAATTTTATCCAATATCAAATACATACTTTTTTATATTGGACAACATTTTCAGAGCAATTATAGCACTTTTTACTTAAATATAGAACTTTTAATTTACCAAATTGTTTGAAAGTTTTTATGTAATATAATATTAAATATTTGACAAAAAGTTCTGAAAATTTAATATGACCTTACTCATATACCTACCTAATTATCCTAACAAAAGTTCAAAAATCGTTAGTCAGGATTTTTTTTTATACACACTTTAATAAATTATCATACGATTTTTTTCGATATTGTCTGATTTATTTTAAGTTTATTTCTAATGAGTTATAATTGTTATAACAATTGAAGTTTAAATGAGTTATATCTAATTGAATATTTTATGAGGGTTTAATTACAAAAAAACTCACCAAAAATTAAACTAATAACCGTAAAATACGTAAACAGTATTTAAATAATAATATATTATATTACACTGAACCTTTGCTCAGAATCGTTTTATACTGAAGAAATGAGTCATCATTTCTTTAAAACTTAGTACATTCATCACCAATATCTTGTCCGAGGACCGAAGGGACGAAGGACGAACTTGTACCACCATCATCTCACTTACCAGCTTTTTTTTTAAATTCATTTTTATGTTTTACCGTATCAAAAGACGTAGGCACAATGAAAGCAATATTCGAAACTATGATCGGAGTATACAATTTAATCTATTTCATTTATAAACTTTACCGATAAGTAGTGGTGTTCCCACATATATACGCTGTGTGCGTTGTATATCAAAAAATATATTCATCGTATAATAACTGACGGCAACTAAGATATTACCCAAATTGGCGTGACCGCAACTGTTATATCCGTTTATCTCGAAAATCGTCATGGCCGCGACTGGTATGCAGCCGTTATTCTGGTCTTCAGATACACTTTTGTCTCGCTGTAAACGAATAACATACGGGCTGAAAGGATCCGCGGATATCGTGTGATAATTTGTACACGCGTAACCACGACGGTACAACTGACATACAACGGTGAAATCATAAGAAATATCAGGGACGATATAAAACACTAGAGATACCACCAGACAGACGTTATGCGGAAAAAAAACCGTAGCATCCGACCTATTCGATCGTTTTTTTTTTTATTTTTAATTCATATAAACTGTTCATAATTTACACTTTGATTCTATTACTCATATATTGTATGTGAATTGGAATTGAAATCAAATATTATATTTGAAACTCAACTTCTCCGCCATGTCGAAGGAGGAATTATGATTTATTATTATTCAGATTTCAGAGCCATCGGTAGGCACGTTAAAATTATTTCTAATCTATTGGGACGAACTCGTGCAACCGTTTGTATACTCGTGTGGGTATTTATTCACGTAAATAACCACTCGTGTCGTCCCACATCTGTGTATTATCATTTATCTTGTAATTATGCCTGAGAAAACAACAGTATCGTTACGAGTTTTCTGGAGTCTGTAGTTTAGTTAGTGATCAATACAGTATTTTGCAAATACGTATGTATGCAAAAGATTAAGTCTTTTTTTTATACACCTCGTTTTTGAAGACAGTATACTCGTAGAAATGTTTTACGATTTTTTCACGGAGTCATCTTAATACTTCTCCGAGCGCCCTCACGTCAAAAATTTTAGGATTTTTTGTATGAGGCTGAAACGGAAGGACGTGTATAGGAAGTAAATTTCACGCGATTTTTTGGGGGAAAAAAAACATTTAAATAATTTTAAATCATAAAAATTAAATTATATATTATAATATTTTATTATAAACAATAATATTTTCGTTCGAAAACACTGTCCTCGTACAATAATATATTATTTATATATGGAATCTACGTAAGAAAGCGGACAAAATGTAGTTACGATTTTCTTGCGCGAGTCTGTAGTTTGTTTAGCCGTCACTGAAACAAGAAATTATATAATACAAATATAGCAGTAAAGTATTGTCCGTGAAGAGGGCACGAAAACGTAATCGGTCAGAGGTTGGTTGAGTCACAGAAGACGAATAATAATAATAATTGTTCTGTTTCTGCGCGAACGTCCTGCAGAAGTCCGCGCGAGTGTTACCATAGGTTTTTTATATGAACGGTTATGTAATCTGGAAAAAAAGGCGAAAAAAGGCGAAAAAAGGCGAAAAAAGGATGTGATAATACTTGTAAAATCACCCTGTGAGATATCGTGAAACGGACATGCACAAAGCGCGCGCACATGTGTTTGTGTGTGTGTGTGTGTGTGTGTGTGTGTGTGTGTGTGTGTGTGTGTGTGTGTGTGTGTGTGTGTGTGTGTGTGTGTGTGTGTGTGTGTGTGTGTGTGAAGATGGTTGGGTGTGTGTGGGCATGTGGGTGTGGAAGGGATGGATCAGTGGGTAACGTTGAGCGATTATAACATAATTATGTTAGCGTTTCACAACGACGTGCTCGTACGCAAACCAGTCAAACTCTGACGGAGCCAGACACGTGTAATTATACAGGTCTTGACCGACCGCGTACAGCGCTGCAAAACGCATGGCACACGGCGTTGCGTCGGTCGCGTTTCGTCGCGGTACAGAACGCGGATCGCGATAAACCGCGCACTAATTTATTATCGTCGGGTATCGGGTCATTGCGCGGTCGCAGCAGCGGAGGCCGTTCCCTACGTTCGCGTCTACAACGCGTAACGCGCGATGAAGTGATAGTCGCAACGATTGGACGGATAAAAATACCTGTCGTTGTCGTTGTTCGAAAAAACGATTTACTCAGTTCTTTTTTTTTTATTGATCAAAATTTATAACATTACATAAAATGTACATAATATACGAGTTACGAAATATGAAATATCAAATAGTTTGCTTAATTTGATTCAAAAAGCGAAGCTTGTGGTGAATCAAATGAGCTATGAAACCGTTGACAAAAACAAAAACAAAACAAAATAAAATAGAATAAAATAGAGGATAATATTACATTTAACTAGAGATGGGTCGAACATTTTTTCGAACTCAAACTGACATTTTTTCTCGAAATGTTTGAACTCGAATCTGAATTTTTTGATGAACTTTTTTCGAACTTTCGAACTTTTCGAACTTAAAAAAATAAAAACATTTGAAAATTTAACAGTAATAACAATAACAGTTTCGAAAATTCGAACATACTTAACTCGAACTATTCGAGATGTTCGAATTCGAATTCGAATTTACTTTTTTCTCGAACTTCGAAGTGTTCGAATTTTTTAAAGGTTCGAGGTGTTCGAGAGTTTGAAGAGTTCGAAAACCGATCACTAAATTTAACACGTTAACATAATATACCACTAATTCTAAATTGTATAGGTACATAACTAAAATACTTTCAATTTATACAATAATATTTAAAATTACTCGAATTCACTTAATAACCAAGTTTTAACAGTTGTTTTTATGTGCATAGTATTATTATATTTTAGAGTGGAATAATCAAAAAAAAATTTTTTTTATTCAAAGGCAATGAATTATACGAGTACATAACTGGACCTAGATAAACGACAAACTTCTTGTAACTTTGGATTTTCTTGATAATAGTTTTGATTTGAACAATGGTAATAGTCCATAGTAACACCTGTTTGCTGCGATGAGCCGTCTTTTCACTTATTCGTGGCTATTAGCATCTTCATTAATATTTGCACCTAAGTATTTAAAATTTCCTACCCTTTCAAATGTGTACTCATTTACTTACGAGAAATCCGATCTGTGATTTTGTCTAGATACTATCATGTATTTTGTCTTTGTCTCATTAATTTTTAAGCCAATTTTTTCCCCTTCCTTCAGCAATATATCTGTTGTGTTTTTTAGGTCATTAATTTTAAGTTAAACTAATAATAATAATCATATTACAATTTTAAAATTGAGGAAATAAAATAATAAAGTAATATTTTTAACATAAAACTAAGTTTGCCGATGAAAACGTGTCATACCACGTGATACGATTCACAGTTTCGGGAATCTGGATTGGGAATGAGAAGGGAGGTAAGTAGGGTGACGAGAAACCCGTCGGCTAGCTGCGGCGGTAACTTAAACGCGGGTAAGAGAGCCCGCAGAAAAAAAAATTGCTTAGCGACGATGATAATAATACAACATCAAGTACCTACACGATTATGACGAACAGTGATACGGTAAACTTATTTCAAAGCGTTCCCGGCCGTGTATGGAAAAGGTTTGTATTTTTATTCGGTCAGTCGAAGCGTGAAGAAAAATATCGGCGCGTCGCAGGCCACCCATGTCGCCGCAGACACGCGGACCGTGTTCCCCGCAGTGGCGCGCGATATGAGTAATGAGTCTACCGCACTGTGTTGTGTGTACACGCTCGGCCTTGTAAACACGAAAATACCGTTCGGAAGAAAAAAAAAGGCACCTCCCCGGAGGGTTTTCTTCGAAATTTCTGAAACGCGCAGGTGGCATGGACGTCTCCGAATTTTATCACGAAGAGGATCCAACGTTTTTGAACGGTTAAAAGACTTGAGATGTGAACAAAAATTATAATTATTAAGCAAAGTATTAATCACAGTTTTTTTTTACAGTTTTTATGACTGTTTTGTTTTTTAACATTGTGTAGAAGAAAACTTCAACGTTTTAGTCATGATACTAGTATTTTCAACGGAAAAAAATTGTTATAAAATGTCCGCATATTACCGATGAGAACATATTGTTAAATTTGTATACTACATTTAAGTGTTATTTTATTGATCTGTTATTGATTTATTTTTTTTATTGTTTATTGCGACTCATGATTATTTATGAATATTTTTGAAAGTCAGAAAAGCAAAGAAAAATTAGTCGTAGACTCTAGATAGAGTATTGTACGTTGAGCGTTAAAAAGTATAATCGAATGGGAAAACCACCGCTTTGGCCTGGGTCACTGTGACGCCGCTGTAAAAGAGCTGCAAACGTCGGCGTGCGTCGTGTTTGTTTTTAGATCGACCTCCACGTCCGTTTAGGCGCGGTTGGCCTCCGTCCGTCGTGTCGTGCCAAATCGAGGCGTAATGATAATGATGATGGTGATTATGATGATGATGATGATGATGATGATAGTAATAATAACAACGTAAATATCATTTCTGTTGTCCGTCTCGCGTAATATACGTGTTCTGTACATGCACACGGTTTTTATACGACGGCTGTCATCGCGTCTCTTGCCTCGTTCGACCGCTCGTTGCGGCGAGTTATCCATTAAACGTGCGGTATCTACGCGTCAGGTGTTCAGTCGTACATACAGGGTGATTCGAGATTTATGTCTGGATAATATTCTAAATCGTGTAAACATTCGTGATAAAAAAAAAAAAAAAAAACTTTAAGAAATAAAAACCATTTGAGTAAGGAAAATTAAAAACCTGTGGTGGTTAAGCGTACAGAAAAACGAGCCAAACAACTGTCAAAGGATTATTATTTTTTTTTCAAAACTTAAAATCTCTCTTTAACATATCGTTGTAAAACCAAACGACATCTTTTAAAATCTCTAAAATGTATTATAAAAACCGTATTCACGCCGTATTTACAAAACAGACGGGAACCTTAGAAATTTTCAAAAGTCGATTCACCACAAAATTGATTAAACGGTCGCGAGAAAACAAAATTTAAAAATTGTTTTCGAGCACAAAAAACGTACGTACTTTTTTTCCTCTATTTTGAATATCACTCTGGAAAAAAAAAGATGATAGGTACACGAAATTCGGATCGCCCTGTAGACAATATTGTGTACGTAAATTATATTACACGAGTACGTACATACAATTAGTCGTATTTTGTTACCTCTTTTGTCTTACGCCGCTCGCCTTACTTACGTAATATTTTTTTATAGTCTCGGATAAATCGTCCATGCCGCCTCCGTAGATAGGGTATTAGTGGCAGAGCCGTATTACATACATCTCGCCGCACGTTACGACTTTATCGCTGCCGGTGCATGCCGCTCCCGTGCGTAAAACGGTCAGAGTTCACTGAGGCTATCCCTGTCTACACACGCGCGCATAAGCTGCCGAACAACATTCGTATAAAATGATTTTGCTGCCGTCAGCAATGTTTTCGACTTTGTTTTCATGAAATCAAGTATAAACGTTTCAACGTGAAAAAAACTTGGGAAAATAGTTCACCGTGTGGAATTTTGAAATTTGATTTTCTCGTGTTTCACGTGCACCCGACGACAATATCACATTACAACAATCCCGGAATCGTGAGTTGATTTATTTGTACGTCGCTCGAGTCCAATCATAATATTTTATGCTAAGCGACGCACCAATGTCTTTCGAGATATCATGGTTTAGTATTAACCTATTTATGAAATTTTTTGCACATTTTGATTTTAAGTTTTTTTTTTCAATATGAACTCATGTCCGTAATTTTGATTTGTAATTTTTAATAATATCAGTATAGTGAAAATTAAAAAAATTAAAAAAATCAAAAAAATCAGCCTGTATTATGGAATAATAAAGACCGATCAATTAAATATCTCGGAGTTCACTTTGATGAAAAATTAACATGGAAAATGCATATAAATAAAAAACTAAACCAAGCCTACACACGATTGAAAATCTTATACCCCCTTATAAACTACAAAACAACACTTCAGATTAAATGCTCACTTCTAATATACACATCAATAATTAGACCTTACATAACATACACATGCCCAATATGGGCAGCCGTATCCCAAACAAGAATTACAAAATTACAAACGATACAAAACAAATTTCTTAGAATAGCTCTTAAAGCCCCATGGTACATTCGAAACACACAACTCCACAACGAAACTAGAATTCCATACTTAACCACATGGATTAATGAACAATTTAAAAAATTTCATTCCAAACTTAACACAACAGAAAGAGTCCTTCACTTCAAAATTGGGAAAAGAACCAAAATACGGCAGACTATTAACCGCCACGTATTCCACAAGATATCTTGCTATCTCTAGAATCATCATCTTCAGCATCGGTATCATCAGAACATTGACCTAATGAAACAACTCATAATCTAAGTACATTTTGTAAAAATTAAAACAATTTAAAAATTATCTTATACTCAATTATAACACTCTTACACTGTATATTATTTAAAACAAAAACATTGTAAAAACAAAGATTATGTCGAAACAATAAAATTTAATAAACAAAAATAAAAAAAGTCGTTTTTAATTGTTTGCCTATATCATCGGTGTTGTATTTAAAGTATCTGCTCGCGTACATATTCTAGCATTTGTCAAAACTCGCAAGCTCCCTAGGTACTGGTATTGAGAATGATAATATAATATTATTAATCACACCGAGTCCTCTCCTGCTGTCGTCGGTAGTCGCCACCACCGTCGATATAGCTTTAGTTTTGTTTTTCATGTAAAGTTTTTCGATTATACATGCATCGCGTTCGTCGTGCACGTAAAATATAATATTCACTACATAATGATAAATACGAACAAATAATCTCGTCACGTTCACCATACACACACACACACACACACACACACACACACACACACACACACACACACACACACACACACACACACACACTTGTACTTTTATAACCACAAGAACTTGATGAAATTTTGATTTAGATAATATTATTGACATCTCAAGGCGATATAACGTCATCGTTAAGGTCAAAATCAACCCGAGAACCAATTAACGGAAATCTATCTAATCAAAATCAAAATCAAATTGTAAAAATTGACGTGCAGAATATTCCGAAACGCCAGAAATGCATTCATCCAAACTTAATAGTATAAGACACTAAGATAATGCAGGGTAGTTTCAATGGGTAACTGTAAATTCTACTAAAATGACCGATATTAGTGTTCGGTCCATAGTCAAATGGGGGTCGATAAGCTGATTGGTGACAATCACTGAATGCCTATAGAACCTTCTAGAATACCGTGGGAATGAATAGAACTCACGGTGTCGGTAATTTTGTGTTAAATCGACATTATAATGAATTTGTGAACGATGTCACTCAAGCTCAGACTTTTAAATGGCTATTAATAAAATCACATCGATATTTACACTATGGTTCGATCGAATCGTCGTTTCTTTTGCCACTTCGTGTAAAAGATTAATGTCTGGGGCGACGTCTGGTACAGTGGTACCTAATTAGTTCGGTATGAGGATAATTGCTCTGATAAATACTAGGACTGTAGTGACCTTAAGGAGTTTGCATGTTTTCAATTATTATTCTTCCAACGCGTAACTAAGTAATGAAAAAATAAGTTCCATAATGCTAGGAGTATAGAGTAGTTATTTATTTTACATATATCTGGATTTTTTTTTCTGTATACTCGTAAATGTATATTTTTTTATAATGGTTCTTTTTAAAATATTTTTAATATTTGACAAAATGTTTTAAACATGTAATATGGTTTACTCAATCACTTAACTAACGATACTCGAAAAATTTCCTAAATCATGAATCTTTTTGATTGACTGTTTCATACCAATTTTCGTTTAAAACGTTTATAAAAAAAAATTGGTCCATTTAATCGGTATGAAACTTTGGATATAAATAGAACAAAATCTTTTGGTATTTTGTAGTAAAGTAAATTTTTCATGTGCCAAAGAATAAAACTAAAAAAGTTCAATAAAAAAAAAAATATATAAACCAACAATATAACTAAAATGTTTAATTATATAAATGGTATATTTTATATTTTTTTTTATACTGAAGCTTTGCTCAGAATCGTTTGACTGTAGAATTTAAAATCCAATTCACCCCTCTCCATTATCGGAGGAGAAAAAAACCCTCCATGGTGCAAAGTATGTCCTTTTTGGCTCTTAACTAATAAATAAAAATCTTTTAAGAATATATTTCGGTATACATTTGAATATTTTCAACGTATGTTTGGTGCGTTTTCGTGACATAACTTCATGCGTATCATGGGGTTTTTTTTATGCCATGATTTTATACGTTATGATGAAGTCCCTAGCCCCTGATGGTAATAAAGTACGCGCTGCGAGGGCAGACGGACGAAACGACCGAATCAAACGGCTTCACGATGCGTGCGAGGCATGGTCATAGTTTTTTTCCCTCGAAAAAACACTAAATCGAGTGAAAAGAATTTGCGCCGAGACGTCAGACACACGTGTAATTTAGCGTTTTGTCGTGTTTCGTACGTCGCGTCGCGCTGCCAGCGATTGTTCGCGAGAAAACACTAAAAATATGCGTATTGGGTCCGTGTGCGTGTGTATAATATTTTGTAATACACGAGTGTGTTCTCGACAGCGCGTTAGCAGCTGAAAACCTCGCCGCCGCGGCCACCGTTAATAGACGACGGTTTTTATGACGTGTTTCGAACCGTATTGTTCGGTGAAATTATTACGCGGACGAAATTAGTATTGCGAATCACATCGTTTGCGCTCCCGCCCCCGGCCGTGGCGCGGCATTGTGTGATCACCGTGAAAAGTCGAAAATCCGCCCAAATTAGTCGTCGTCAACGGACGGGCGCCCATCTGGCGCGCGCGCGCGCGCACACACACACACACGTGTAGGTCATGCCACCGCGCCCACCCCGGTCGCGCTGTGCCGCGGCGGCCAGTGTATGATAATATTATGTTTACCGTGCGGAGCGAGTGCGCAAGTTTCGACGGGATTTATCGGGCACATGTACCGCCCGCGAACGAACAATATAATGTAAGCTGTAATAACGCGATGTCGTGTGTGTTTAATATATTCCGTTGCACTTGCACGAAATATGCGGTTTGCGATATAATTAGGGCGATTTGGGGGCGTGAAAAAGTCGCTACGCGTCCCTCACACGTTGAACTCGCGTACCACGACGAGTGTGTAGTGTAGTAAATCGACTCGAATTTATTTTTTTAATTTTTTTATTGTTATTCGAATCACAAAAAAAAAAAATGTTTATCTACGAACCGCACTCGTGACGCGGGGTTTACGCGATGAGCCGCTAACGGCTGACAATTATTCACCAGCCGCAATGTAAAGTCGCATTTAGGAAACAAGTCGGCACGCAGCGTTCAATAGTTGCGACTAGTCGTTGCGGCCAGTCGCAGATAGGAAACCGTAAATTTAGTTGCGGACCCGCCAGTTGCGGTCGTCCGATAAAAACTGGAAAGTTTCGTTTCGAGCGCGTGTACGAATTATGCGCTGAAATTGAAATCAGACCGAAAAATCGGACTGCCGACTGTGCGGGTCGCCCGGCGGACCAGTGGTCTGTCAATACGACTACTCTAAATATGTCTAAGTTTCGAAAATTTATTTTATTTTATTAAAAAAAAATAATAAATTAACCGATTTACCGAATTTCACGTATAATTACTCAAATTTTACCAGTGAATTTACTAAAAACGTTTTGCCGATAAATTCGAAATCTCCCAATACGATATCACGTCGCGAGTGTTTGAAAGTAAAAAAAAAAAAACCCTCCGTAAATACCTCGTTGATCAGAGTGTGTGTGTGTGTGTGTGTGTGTGTGTGTGTGTGTGTGTGTGTGTGTGTGTGTGTGTGTGTGTGTGTGTGTGTGTGTGTGTGTGTGTGCGTGTGTGTGATGATATACACCGGGTGTGATGTTTTCCCTTAGCCGAATACGTATTCTATACGACCCACTGTACGTCACCAGCCTCCATAGTGTACACCGCGTGCACATTATAAATAATATCGCGCGCGTATAGCGTCTGCGACCTGCGTCTGACGGGGGAGTTTTGTGCACGTACCGCCGACGAATATTCGGGTAATTTATCTACAGGTATTGTGTACGCAGGGACGATGGGTCGTGCGATGTGATGTATTTCATATTCGGGCACGCAGTCGAAGCGAACAGATGTCGTATAAAAAAATATCGGTTCGTTTATCGCGCGTAAGTCATCATTACCGCTGCGGGAATCCAAGGTGAACACCGTGTCGCGTAGCATATGTTTTTGTGGGACCTTTTTCCCGCGATCGAGCCTAAAATACAATACACTACATAACATAATATGTTACGTCCGATGACAGTGGTTATCTGCGCAGTAGTAATGTATCTGCAATACCATCGATTATATGTAATGACTCGATAATGTGTGTGTGTGTGTGTGTGTGTGTGTGTGTGTGTGTGTGTGTGTGTGTGTGTGTGTGTGTGTGTGTGTGTGTGTGTGTGTGTGTGTGTGTGTGTGTGTGTGTCTGTGTCTGTGTCTGTGTCTGTGTCTGTGTTTGTGTCTGTGTGTTTGTGTGTCTGTGTGTGTGTGTGTGTGTGTGTGTCTGTGTCTGTGTGTCTGTGTCAATAAATTAGGAGATAAGCTCACTTTTTTTTTGCGTATACTCTCAAAAAAGTACAATGATACTCGAGCATAAGTTTTTATATCTCCATATATGCTCATTAGAATTAGTCGTAGCATAAATAAATGTAGGAAAGTATACATACATAATATAGTCTACAGTAATTTTTTATACTTTCAGTTCAGGAATTATATAAAATCATATAATAATCTAACTTCGAATACATTTTAAATTTCATTAGTTAAGTTATATTATTATTTTTTAGTTATAACCATGTTTAACTTTAACTTAAAGGTTGACACTAAAAAACTAGTCGAACCTTAGATTATTTTTAATTGTCACAGTTAATCTAAATATATTTCTAATCGCAATGACAAAAGCATGAATTTAGCACATACCTACAAAAATATCTATTTCATGTTTGATAAATTAATCTGTTAATTTTCAAGTCATATTTTTAGTATAAAATCATTTAAAACGATTTCGCTGGTCATTTAATGTACAATCATCAGTTTCCTAAAATGATTTTCTTGAACTGCCTATTCAGTATTATTGTATGTGATTTCTAGAATTAAGCACCAGCTTTTCATGTACTCAAGTTTAAAGACATTGTTCATAAAATAGATGATAGTTATGAAACAAATTCTAAAATAATTTTTTCTCGATTTAGAATGTAAAAGTGTAGAATAAAAAACAAAAGAGGGTATTACGTACCATATATATATATATATATATATATATATATATATATATATATTGAGTTTTGTTTAAAAAATGTTCAAGTAGAACAAGAATTTGATTGAATTATAGAACCTAAACATTCTCACTTACGTGAAAAAGCGTACACTATTCTTTTATGCAATAAATCTGCACTAAACGTGGTGTATAATCGCGTGACTCTAAATACAATATTTCCGAAACGTAATTCATCGTAGGCGGTGAGTGATAAGTAGAGTTAGGATGTATTGATGATCTAAAAAATACACAAAAATGCCCTAAAAGATGAATAATTTTGAAAAATGACGTAAAAAAAATGCATTTACATATAGCTAAAAATGCCGAAAAATACAAAAAAAATGAAAAATAAAATTTGAATATTCTGCATCAATAGAGAATGAATCAAATTTTTAGCTAGGATATCATTGTATAGAATCAAAGGGAAAAAAATGCAAAAGTCATCAACATCCTAACTCTAATAATAAGGTGGAGTACGGATACGTAAAGAGAAATTCGCCGAGAGTGAAAAGGAGAAACGGATCATCGTTATGTTCGTTTTGCTTCATCCGTTTCGTGTTTGGGTTATCGCCAATAACCTGCACGGCATACAGTCGTGACGACGGGCATGATACGTTTTTTTTTCGGTGATTCCTCGAGTTATATTTTATTTTTTGTCAATACAATATAAGGTTAGGTCACGAAGGTTTTCAAAATTTGTAACATACGTATCTGTAGGAAGCAATACGATATTATTTTTCTCAACCTCTTTTCCGCTTTTGATATTTTATATATAGACCAGAGTTATTGTGATGAAACTTGAGAAATTTTTATTTTAAAGCCAGGGTGTGTCCAGACATAAAAAAAAAAAATAAAAAATAAAAAATAAAAATAAATACATTGCGCGGTAAGTGCTTCAAATGATATCATTACAATGTAATACATCATGAGCACGCGCGATATTGCGCCGAAACTCAAAAACGCCAAAGAGACGTGACAATCACAAGGCGCAACTCCCGACGAAGAACGGAATAATAATAATAATGATAATAACACGTCACTATATTGTCATGGGAGGAGTAATTTTGTTTCGTTCTTTTCACAAACATCTTTCTCGTTTCGCTTCTTCTTTTACTTCTTCTCCTCGTCGTCGGCGTGCCATTTGGTCGCACGTGTACGTCGTCAGTCCTAAACCTACGGGTGTCCCAATAGAAATTCTGCCAAACCGGCATCCGAACTGTAGACCCTAGGGTCTATACTCCCGGATAACCATGCCATACGGAAAAAAACAGGGTGAATGGCAACGCGCACGAAACATCGTGAGTCATGGGACACCCTGTACACGGCGTTTTGTTCTTGCGCCAAGCGTGTTTACCCACGGGTATTGCGGTTTGGCGTCCGTTTCCTAATCCACGACGGTGCGTATGGACGTCCGTATTACAAGTATATCAGCCCTTCTTATTCCGCGGCGTACACGATTATAACAACAATAGTAATAGTAATAATAATAATAATAATAATAACAACAACAACAAGGATAATAATAATAGTAATAACATAACGAGCGATGCGACCCACCCGCGTGTAGGTTAGGTGTACCGGCGACGGATGCGATTCAACGCACGTCTGTAATTTGTCGGCAGCGCCGCGCCGGCTCGACCGACCCACGGCGGCGGCAGCTCTGGTAATACGCTCTCGTGGTAGGTACACGTGACGTGCCGACGACCGCGACCACGGAAACGGCAGGAAACGGACTCTTATCGCAGCGGCGGCGGCGGCGGTGGACCCTATCATCTTCAGGTCGAGTCTCTGAGATTATGCCGCGTCACTGCGTCGGAGAGTGAAATAACGATAACGTGTTACGATGGCGTGTCATAATACTGCGTCGATTATAATTTTTGTTCGTTTTCACAATGTTTTTTTTTAAAATTAATTTATTTATTTGAAATTAACGCGCTATGCCCTTTGAACACAATAGATTGAATACAATAGTGTAAACTAGGGTGACCATATTTATAAAAATAAAAAACAGGACTAAAATAATTTTCTTAGTAGCCCCCGTATACATTTCGGGACCTCTGTCCGACGTTTTATCCGGGTCCTCTGTACTCTACAACTCCCAATGGCATTTTTACGTTATCGAATAAAACTGAATCATATTACGACACGATATAATTCTAAATAACGTACGTCATACATATTTTGGCAAACAATATTGATAAATCGCGATATTTTAGTTGAATATACTTTGTGTGCGTAATGCCGACTAATACGATCAATATTACCAACGAGTTGATTGCCTGAGAATAATTTGGGAGTAACTAAACAATATATTATCGAACAAACAAAATAATGTATTTAAAAATGTCATAAACCATATTATCTAACCATATTTAAATTTAATATCGAATTAAGTGGACCTCAAAATTAAACAGGCTCCTTTACTGTGGGTCCAAAAACGCCCCAATTCAGGGATCCTGAAAGTATATTATGCGTATGCAGGTATATCTATTAGAATTTGTTGTGGTATGAACGAAATGTTTTAACACAATAATTTGAAATGTTCCGTATAATGTGTATTTCATAAATAATTATAATAATCTATAACATCAACTATAATTAATATACATTTTATCGGTTGCATTATGTTTTGAATTAATCTTAACTAAATTTAACTTAAACAGAAAAAAGGAAAAATTAATAAAATCTTATATTGATTTATTAATATTATTGAAACAATAAATTACAAATGTGTACATTTTACTCGTCTTAAAATATATTGTGTTTATGAATGAAAAATGATTTGTAAATTGGCAAACCATATGTTTTACCTGCCATCAAATAATTTAAATTATCTTATAAGTCATAGTTATAAATGATTTTTCGTTTTTCATTCGGGTGTCTGTGAAAAGTATAGGAAGTATAAAAAACGATATTCCTGAACCGACTATATGTATCTGTGTAATATGAGATTTTCAGAATTATTAAGTATTTGCTTCATTTGAAAACCAGTGTACAGAACATAATAAAATAGATAATTTATCATCGCAAAACAATTATCGAAATAATTAATCCTCTACTTAGAGTGTAGAAAATTAAAAAAAAAAAAATAAACGAGGGTATTTGTACTATGCGTTGAGCTTGTGAGAAAATTATGACGGGAGTGAAGAAAAAATGTTCGACTCAAAAGTAAAATCTCGGCTTCCTCCCCCTATTACGAGGAAAAGCCAATATCCACTGATATTTTTAGCGATACTTCTTCTGATTGTCACTATGACTGTCGTCGTTTTTGATGTTATTTCCTCGTGTTTTCCTCTCCGTTTTTGTCGCTTTTATCCAAACCTAACCTTCTAGTTTTTCTTTTTCGTCTGCTCCGCACCGCAGCCGAAGGATTTCGCGCTCGACGGGAAACCGACGGAACACGCAGAAACGCCTTTACCCTTGACTCGCATGCCCACTAAACCGTGCCAGAGAGCACACATCGCGTATATACGTATATTATATAAATTGTGTTTTATTCGCGTATAACATTGACAACGCCCTGTGTGAGTGTGTGTCCGCTGTATTATGTACTCCCGTCTTTGTCAATGTATATACAACACAAACGCACACAGACGACTTTATTCCACTTTTTTTTTTTTCTAAAGAGTCGTATAAACTATTTTTTTTGTTATTTATTTTATTTTTTTTTTTTTTAGGAACGACCTGTACATATATACGTATATAATATATTATATTGTACACATCACATCACACAATACGCTCGCGACTATCCCATTCGCGGCACGCCCTTCCTACATTGCATTGTATTTCACGTTTATTATATCTGTACACATCCGAAACCGGATGGCGGTTGTTATATTATGTTTTGTGTGTGTGTGTGTTATATATATATATATATATATATATATATATATATATATATTATACCTTACCCGACGACAATATTATTATTTTTATTATTGACGAATTATTATTGTCTTCTGTATATCCGCAAACGACTGTGACGACGACCCCGGCGACAAAGTATTTTATGCGCAATACTCATCAATTCATGTACTTGAATTATTTATAAGTAGGGCTAAGATTTATATGCAATAACAAATTGTTAAATATGCATTTGATTTACCAAAATATGCAAAAATATGCAAAAACAAATTTTTATTATTTCTAGATATATATTTTTATCGTAATTCATAATTTATTATTATTAAATTAAATATAAGTTTATATAATTACATTAAATATTAGTTTATATTATTACACACTACTATGATATGTTGTTTCAAATTTTCATATATGAACGACCGGCAATTTGAACGTAGAATAGATTTATACTGACTAAAACTCCTTTCCACATCACACGAGGTTATTGGTGCATATTTGAATGACGCGATTTTCCCTGGAGTTAGATTAATATTAATATCTTCTTCTTCATTTTCATATTCACCGTTTATAATTCTATGAATTTTTAATAGTTTTAAATCCCTCATTTTTTTTTAGTAGAAAATCCATTTTAGTTTTTACCAATTCTGCTGCTCTCCCGTCACATTTATTCAGTTTATCTTTCACATTTAAAATAGTGTTTAAACCTTCGTCAAGGGATAGTGTACTTTTTTCTAGGTTAGTAATAGCTTGGATGAGAAAACAAAAATTACTTTTTAAATAAGCTAAATCATTTTGTAAATGTTTGTCTTCAAACAATTATTTTGATTTTTTAATTGATAAGATAAGATTAGATGGGTAGTATTTATACTATATATTTACAATTCGACGGATAAACCAAAAACTATCGGTATTATGAAATAAACGCCATTTAAAATTAACAATAATTTATAAAAATTTGAAAATTTAAGTTAAAAAAAAATAAAAAACCTTAAAATCTATAAATATGCAATTATATGCATTGTGTTCAAAATATGCAAAAAAAAAATTGATTTTATTTAAACGAGAGTAAGCAAAATCGTGGACAAATCTGACAAACAATCGATTTGGACATAAGGAAAAAAACATGCAAATGCATATAAATCCTAGCCCTATTTATAAGTCTGTAGGGAATGCTTTTTTTTTTGTTTACGCGTTTGTCCTGATTTTAATTTTTATCCAATATAATTTATGATTTTATTTTATTTGTTTGAATAAACGCCTGGGAGGCTCAAGTACAGATTGATAACATAGTTTACAGAATGTCGTATTACAAAAATGATTTAAAAGTGTGATATAATCAGATGAATGTTGTACGTAGGATCAACAACAGACATAAACAAGAAAATTTGAATTATATATATATATATATATATATATGATGTATGCAGTCTAAAACGCTTACAAACTATGTAGAATAGTAAAAAAAAAAACATAATATGTTTACTTAATGCGTTTTTCTTTTATTAATGCAATGAGATTGAAGGTTAGATCAATAGTTAGGTTATCGCTGAAAACGTTTGCCGCTTTAAACTCAATTATTGTACCTCTTAAAACGATTGTTGCTTTAATAAACTAAACACGTGCGAGACTCGAAAAACAGTAAAAATTGATATTTTCATCGAAATATAATATTCGTTGATTTAAATCACTCGGGGGAAAAAACAACAACTCGGGTTTGATAAAGGATTAAAAATGATTAAAACGTAGTTAAAAGTCAAAAAAAAAAAAAATATATATATATATAACAATAATCATCCGATGTACGGTGTAATAACATTCTGACACGATGACGCCGCCGCCGCCGCAACGTCTCAATGTAATCTTCGTCTGAGCGCCGTGTGCGTGACCTCGCGGCGGAGTGTCGTCGTCACCGGTACGGATTTCTTCACGGTAGCGTACACCGTGCTCCTCGCGCTCGTTTCACTCGTTTTATCGTCACGATAATTATTCGGTGTTCTTCGTGTTCGCTGTCAATGCGTATTTCACACGATTTCACCACGTTGTGAATAACGTAACAACCGCGACGGCTAAAGGCGTTATCGTCGTACGGGACGCCCACGCACAGAATCGTTTCGTCTGAGATTCTATGGCGAAAAAATCGAGAATAGAAAAAATAAAGGTGTTCAGTAGTAGAGCGAGCGCGCCGTTATCAACCGACAACTGTACCGTCGACGCGTCGCCGCGTTTTTGGTTTTTTTTCCCGTCAGCCCAAAAACGACGCATACACTAGATCCGAACCGACCGGACCAAAAAATCTTCGGTCCGAATTTTTTCGAGTATAGTTGCATTGAGTGTCCCCGAATTTTCGTTCCGAACTAAAATAAGTTAATATCGAAATAGATGATTGAATAATCATATATTATTATGTCGTGACTCGTGATAATAGTGATAACACTACAGTAAACCACGTTTTATATTTTCTACAATCATTTTTCGACAGTTGACGAATGCAGTGCATGGTGTGCAGTTGTCCTTACTAGCAATATTTTATAAAAATAAAAAAATATGGAATATAACAGTTCTCCACGATTTAGTATATAATAATAATAAAATTTTATTGCAACAACGTCAATTTACATGGTTAGATAGACAATATAGATTACAAAGTTGTAATTCATTCTATAAGCAATAAGCTTGAATGCGGATCAGTTGAGTTCTATTAAGGTATAACAAAAGTGCCAAATATAAACAAGAAAGAGTAAAAAAATGGTTACAATTCATTATTCCAAAATTACAATAATAATAAATATAAGATAGAACACTAGTCACATGATTTTTATATTGATTAAAATTAATAAAAGAAAAAAACATTTATATTATATGCTCGTAATAATAAAACACCTTTACTGATAGTGCTTTGATTACCAAAATTAGTTTTATCATGAGGAATATGGTATATAGGTTGAAATTATTTTTTAGTCTTGTATGGTACCCGGTAATATATATATATATATATACTTATTCAATACTATTATAGGACATAGTAGGTACACATTAACGATGTTATCAAAACACCAAATTTGATATGATCTATAATAACTGTAGATAAAAATTATATTGAAAATTAATCACAATATTTCATTTATTGATCAGCGTCTCAAATCAAGAGCATCTACCTATATACATAGAATAATACCGCTAATTTTCGGCCGAAAATTTCAAACATGTTTGAACGGTTGAAATGCGAATCGACCCGAATTTCGGTTCGGGCTATAGGCTCGGTACAAGTGTACGCACTAACATATTATAAAATCGGCGTTTTGATTTTGTTCGGTTCGGGTCTATAGTGTATGCGCCGCTTTAATCGTCGCGTCTCTCCACGCGGAAACGGGAAACGCTTCAAACGCGTTCGTCGTTTCACTTTTGATCGTTTCGGTGAACCGAAGAGAACGGTAGAAAAAAAAAAAACAAAAAATAACCGCGCCCATTTTACCAAATGAAAAACAGCGTATTAAATCATTTCCACTCACGGGACGCGACGTCTTCGACACCAGCGATACCCAACCCGGAGGGTAATCACCCCTCAAGGGGTAAAACAGGATTTTTTCGGCGGGTAAAAACTAGACTAATTTTTTTTTGTTTTTTACGCCTATTGTTATTAAATCTGCATCGATCACGTGTCAAGTATTGCAATGATATAATCGTTTTTTATACACGTAGTTTTGGGAATCACCTTATGTCCTAATCTTAATAACACTGTTAATTTTATTACCCTGCAGTAACCCAACATTTTCTTCGGGGAGAGGTAATTTTAAATATCTAATCCCATTTATGGGCAATAGTATCTAAAAGGTTGGAAACCGCTGTTCTACATGGATAAAATGTTCTCAATGTCATACGGTTCGTTTTCACTGCAAACAGCGATGCGTTATAAATTATAATATTGCCGACGTTATTGTGTTTCGTACAGATCATATAGTTATAGTCGTTACAATTGTTGCCGGGAAAAGACACAACTTTTGTGATCTGAAACTCTTTTGAAATTCGCCGATATTTCCGTGCGAAACCATGATGGTCGGGACATGATGTTCGTGGTCAAAATCGTGCACTATAGTGTAAGCGAAAAATTGAAAATCGGAATCGAAATGTCAAAAGATGGCCACGGAAATCTGCAAAACCGGCACAGCGTTGCCCGCTCGCAAAACTTACACGCTAAGTATGTTGGCGTAGAATAATCAGAATTAATTAATACAGTTCGTCCATTGTTTAGCGTGAGACCTGAGAACTGCACAATGTTTCTTCTGTTTTACAATTGGTGATTTTGTTATTTCACCGGATCAAAAAGCGGGAAAATCGCCAAAACTCATATGATCATTGTGTGGTAAACTGCCAAATATTCGTATACAGCTTGTTGATATGATATCTGAAAATCAAACGGGTTTAAATTATGTAACGTTTATATTTATTATTTTGTCGATAAAATTCTGATCTGTTACCAAAAAGAAAGTTAACAAAACTAAAGATTTTGATAGGTGATAAACAGCTGTTATGGCATTTTATAATGTTTTTACGTCATTTTTACTATTTGATTGTATCTGAATTGTTTAATATTTTGATATGTTAGAGGTATTCTACAATGTTGTATGATAATATTACTCTATATATTATATGAATTATTTATTTTATCATATAAGAATTAAAGTCTAAGAAAGTGTAGACGTGCAGTAAATATTATGATATGTTATTATATTGTTAGTACCTATGCTTTATGATAAACTATTGTAGCTAATCAATTATAAGCATATACACTTTTTGATTATCACATCAAATGGCAATAAACAATAAGTAATTATTTATTAACTATGACGTTATAAATAACAATTAATAATAATTGTGAAGAGAAATTAATATTAAATACGTGTGCTCCTACACGCAATTATTCATCATTAATCCTGGATGTATTTAGTATTTACTCGTGTATCTATTTATTTTAAAACTAAATATAAGTTATTAATTCGATAATCGGATTAAACTGCATTGGTATACATTATATTTATTTTAAATACGTCCTTTAGTACGTGGTTGAAATGTTTTTTTTTTTTTTTTTAGTGCATTGTCGTTACAAATCTAAAATGAAATCATTTCTAATTATCATAATCTTTTTTTTTTTATTTATAATTTTTTTTTTTATATTTCATTAAAAATTGATACTACTAAATAAAAATATATTGAGCTAATAATGATATTATTTAATTTTTTAATGTTTGTGTGTGTGTGTGTGTGTATGTGTGTGTGTGTGTGTGTGTATGTGTATGTACAATGTACATACACAATTATTTATGTTATTTTAAAACATTATAGAGTTTTTCGTATAAATCAATTGTATAAAATAAATATAAATTACTATAATAAGTGCGAAACCAGCCTAACTGGATTGATACTATCATGCGGCTTGTAGTCATTAAAAAAAAAAAAATTATTTACATTATACTTCGATAGTAATAATAAGCCGTTTATTTTTTCATTCATTCTCTTTTGAAATCTGTTGGATAATGAATTTGTTATTCACATATGTTCAAAACTTTAATGACTTTTTTTCTTAAGTGCGTGATCCAACCCGTACGCGCGTCACATGCAATTGTTAATATATTTTTGGACATTTGAAAAATGATTAGTTTGTATTATGTAGATATTGTAATATGTTTTTTTTTCGTCGACTTTTGGTCTTCTGTGTTATTCGTTCTTAAAAGTTTATATTTAATCACAAGCATTTATGGTGACTAAACTCAAAACACGTGAGTAGCACGTTTGGACATACCTACATGAAATACTGCGAACGTTTGGAATTTTTGAAGCCGTCATGAATTCCACCGGGTCTTCGCTAGAGAAAACGACATCCCATATGAGATTGCTATTCACATGTTTTTTATCTAGTATAATTATTATTATTATACGGTGTAAAACTCGCGTACTTCGGTTCATTGCACACGCGTCGTGATTAATAACGACAATTTGTCGGCTCGTCGCGGACCGAGTTCCGCGAGCGTATTATAAATCGAACGATCTCGCGAGGATCTACGGCGACGACCGCGGGGCATCCCGCTGTGGCCGCGTCGATTGATTTGGAAAAATCCCAAGAAAAAAAAAAAACGGGAAAAATCACAAATATTCGATCGCCTGCAGTGTACAGCGCGTTCGAGTGTACCTATCGTGAATTTATGTATACTAGCCGTATGACCCGTCACCGTCGGGTTAAGTTATGAACAAATTAATAATAAATTTGACATTATATTTCCAAGTTTAAGTTCTACGGTACTCGTTCAAATCGGTATTATAGTTTACGCTACTATAAAAATAGAAATATTTTTCATTGATAGTTGTCCTTAATTCGACATTTTAAAGTTTAATATCATAGAATTTATTTATGAATTTTTTTAATTTTATGTAAGAAACAAATAATATTCATATTTTTAGAACGTCTGACAATAATGGAACATTTTTCGACTACTCGAATTATTACAAATCGTGCACTTAATTTTTCTCGTGAAATCGATAATAATAATTGATTCAATCGGTACAGTGATGTATTTGAATAAAAATAAAGATTTGTAACAATTGTGTATTTTCTATATAATAATATGTGAAAAGTAAAATTCATTCGTTTGATCATAGAATTTATACTGGTGCGATGGTAATGATATCATTATTTTCCCCAGATACTCCGGCATGTATCCATATTTATCTCAAACTATACAAATACAATATCTTAACCTTGAGGTGACCGTGACTCGTCTACGTTCCATTGTCATCTATGGCCACAATAAAAGACTTCATACTCATACTTTAAGGTCTGTGATCATAATAATAATTAACTGAAATATCCATCGAGCTGCCGTAATACCATCAAACATTTTATGCTGTTTCGACCTTTAAAAATGCGAATTTAGGAGAATCCTTTCTTCTTGGGTCCACACATTTATTTACGAGTGCATTATATATATATATATATATATATATATATATATATATATATATATATATATATATATATATATATATATATATATATGTATGTATGTATGAATGTATTTATTATTTATATATTTATTTAACTATACGGACTGGGCCCTTTTTGAATATAAACATTCGAGATAACAATTAATACACATTTTACAATAACTATAACATAGAATTTTACAATCAAATTTGTAGCAAATTGTTGAGGGCAGGATCGGCATTGGCAATTGTCATTAGACGCCTTAAAGGTTCATTTGCCATTTAGTTGGTGGTAGAGTGTGGGACATAAAAAGAGGCTGTGGAACGAGATGGATGAGATATGAGACTTTAAAACAGATTAGTGAAAGCAGGACAGGTGTCATTGTTTGTTAACCCAGCAAGGAATTTAGTAGGTACTAGCGATACGTCGACGCTGAGATAAAGAAATCGAGTCAAGGTTTGTAACAACTGGCGTATGGTTATGAGGGGCACAAGGAATTTTAAGAAAAAAGCTAGCGAAACTTAGGAATCCACGTTGGACACTCTCAAGCTGTCTTGAATTATCAGCAGTATCATTATAGCCCCATACTCCAGAATGGGGTGTACAAGTGCACAGAAAAGTGTTTTTATTGATAATTGAAGTCGAAAGTCTTCTGTTGATCGTATGATAAAACCAAGAATTTCGCGAGCCTCGCAACATACAAGTTCAATGTGAGTACTCGGATCGAGGTTGTAATATATAAACAAAAGGAAATGTGATCACTTGATGGTTTCTTCCCTCACCTTATTCATGTTTTCGAAATTCTTGTAGCACTTGTGCTTGTTATGCCTTTGGGCATTGCCGTAATTCCCTAAAATTACAGCAGGTGCAAAACTTTCATAGATTCAAAAATCAAAAAATTAAATATTGGGTCGTTTTCAAAGCAGTTTGCTTTGCTCGGGTATTATTTACCATTTTCAATTCGATGACATCCAAATATCAAAATTGTTCATAACACAATCTGTATAATCTTCATGTTTTAAACTCTACATAAAAATTGAATATATAATTAAAATATAATATTATTTTATAAAATAATTAATATTTTTCTAATGAAAAATTTAACCTTTTTTGGTAATATTATCAAAACAATAAAACAGTACTACACAGTATACTTTTATTTGGTTAAAGTTCAGTTTCAGCAAAATCATATCTTTGTACCCGCTACATTTTTCAAGGGGTTGAATTCACGACCAAGGCGGCGATAGGGGAGGCGATCCGTCGTAATGCGTCTGCCACCGGCCATCCGGAAGGTAATAAAGACGAATTCGCGTGATCCGGACAGCGCTCCGTTATTTATCGCACCTCGTTTTTTTTTTCGTTTGTTTTCCCCTTTACATCCGACTCCCCCGACCGCTACGCTCGGCCGGGAGTGGTCCGGACGAACGCGTCACCGTAGCGGTCGCATCACCGGGCACCGCGCCGCGCCGGAGCGTCGGCTCCGGAGGATCTCCGGCGACAACGGTTAGGTAAGGGGGTAAACCACTGGCTAATTTTTTGTACACTGGACTTCTAAAAAAATTTTAATACCTTGACTTCCGAGTAATTTTATGTGATTCCTTAGAATTTTAAGTAATTCCTTAGAATTCCATGTAATTCCTAAGATTTCTATTGAGACTTCCATTGAATTAATAGTTATTATTTGGACCTCCTATTAATTCCGTGTAACTAATAATTAATTTCCATGTAACTTATACATTTATAAACTATAGGTACCTAATTAGGAATTATATAAATTATACCTGAAACATTACTAAATACTAATTAGTAGGTGATGAATAATGACTAGAAAACTTAAAAATAATACAAAAAAACCAATAACTTTGTTAGGTTTTTGTGCGCCGTGAAAAATCGACTTCGCCGTCTACCCGCATCGCCGCGTCCACTCGCGTCATTAGCCGCTGATAGTGCGAAATTCGCGTGTAACGCCGTCCCGTTCGACTACGGCGCCGGTGTCCTCTCAACCACGCGAAGCGAAATCCAGTCGGGCGAGCGTAATCGAAATAACGCCGTAGAAAGGCATTCAAACACACGCACAAGGAGTAAAAAATTCAACGCGCGTTCTGTCCCCCCGTAGTGTGCCACGTGGTGTAGCAGTGTTTTCGATTAGTGTCCGTCAGCCGTGTAATGAGTATACATATATCAGTGGCGTATTTAGGATTTTTCCAAGGGGGGGGGGAGATCCAAATAAAATATTGAGTAGGGACCCCTTAATTTATATTTAGCTTTAATGACTACTGAACAAATGTATGATTCATATACTGGGATAGTATACATTTGAGAACTTAGCTCCATGGCACTACAACAAAGTTACAAAATACATGGAAGTATGAGATCACAAATTCAAATGAGATAAATGACAAATAAACCCCGTAAAATTTTGATTATTTTTTTTCTCTAATTTTGCATTTAAATAATTAAATATAAAACTACATTAGATATGTTTTGATAAACTTAATATAATTTATATTTAATAGTTAACAGATATTAAAAAGCAACAATGTATTTTATTCTGACTTTTATTTTATTTTTATTTTATATAACAAAATTTAGTTTCCTAGATTTTTTAGATAATTCTTCCACAACTTGCTAGTCAAAAAATCAAAATATATCACAAATTACTATTTACCATTGTCAAAGAGGCATAGAGCTAAAATAAATTTAGATTGAAATAAAAAAAAAGTGTGCATCTCAAATATTGGGGGGGATCAAACCCTTAACCCAATGACCCCCCCCCCCCGTAAATACACCACTGATATATATATATATATATATATGTGTGTGTGTGTGTGTGTGTGTGTGTGTGTGTGTGTGTGTGTGTGTGTGTGTGTGTGTGTGTGTGTGTGTGTGTGTGTGTGTGTGTGTGTGTGTGTGTGTGTGTGTGTCTGTGCGCGTGTGCAGGGCCGTGAAGAGAAAATAAGGGCCCCAGGGACAAACTTAGCGTGGCCTCCTACCAATATCGGTACGCAGTGATAACGTAGCTTATCGGTGATCACGGTTTTCCTTAAAAATTATTTTATCTACGTTTGTCACTAATTTTGAAGAAATTCAATGAACTTTATCATAATATGGCTGGTGGTTTTGTGCGGTGGTGGTCTAGCGGGTGGCTTTATAGTACGATACACGTGTTAAGCATATCGATGACTATTATTATTTATTTAGATTTTAAATGAATTTATTCCGTCAATTTGCGACACCGTTATCGGTCTGATCGCGACAGCATAATAATTGTAAGCATTTTTTTTTTTTAGATATGTCTACGGTTTATACATCTGATTTATCCACGCTTCATCACAGACTAATACTATGGTCCAGCATTTAATTTTTACTCTGTAGATTTCAATCGTTGAAATCTGCACGGTAAATTGCAATTGGCAGATAAACAAAAGATTAAATCATTTCCTAAGTCTCAGACTAGACGACTCGTCATTGTTTAGTTCCGACAAAAAATGCAATTTCATTATTTATGAATAATTCATATTATGCAGTTCTACACGATGAAAATCCGGCAAAACAAATTAAAAAAGCGGGTTTTTGTGTAATTCCCAGTTCTCAACAGAGAAACTATATGCGCACGATTACAACTTTTGTTGCGTTTTACATTTATGATAATTTGTAATCGAAAAAACCAATCGCGAGGGAACAATGACGGCGGCGCGCGCTCGTTACCCAATGCAATAATAAAAATAATAATAATTCGTACGCCAATATCCCGAGATTGATCGATAATAAGTTTTCGGGTCGTCGAATGGTTATGTTATTATTACAATTATTATTATTGCTGTAGTTGTTGTTGTTGTTGTTGTTGTTGTTGTTCATGTTGTTATTGTTATCATTACGTCATCCGTATTATGCGGTATATTATTATTTGGGAGCGTTACGACACAAGTTCGACGTTTTCGTGTCGGGTGCATTATCGCGAAAGTCGTCATGATAACGGCTACGCAGGAAGAAAACGTAGTAATATTTAATGTTACATTTTCTAAACCTCGAACGGTCTGTTGTTATTTAATATGATTTCAAACCGTATGCCACCGTCGCCGCCGGTGCAGCTCGGCGATCGAGAGCTGCAGATAACACAATAATACGTTATTATAAATTGTTATCACGATAAATATTATACCACGTCCGTTTGTGCGAACGGCCACTATGATATCGTATCGGTACGGTTTTGCAACAGTTGTCATTCACACGACAGAGCATGGGCTCGGGGAAGGGAGGGGGCTAATCATGCTCATACCGGGATAGAAAAATATAAAAATTTAGTGGAAATTCGAAACGCTTTAGATGAGTGTACACAAATACGTATGGTACCAGAAAATGTGTGGAATATTCGATTATTTTTCCAAAGACTCAAAAAAAATAAATAAATAATAAAAAACGCCAACTCTAGTATTAATGATAAAATAAAAGTACACATGTATAACGGTAAAGATTTAAATTAAATAATCGGTATTGGATTTACCGAAAATTAATTACAAATAATTTTGCGATAGAATTTCCGTCATTTAAATCCGACACCTTTTATTTGGAGGGCAAAACGCATGAAGTTTGAGCTGTTTGAATGTGCACATATATAGTACGTACATAATCCAGAGCAAGGTGAAAAAAAAATTTTGAGTCAAAAATGTTTCAAACCTCATAATGCAGATGGTTCACAAAATCCACAGGAATAATATTTAACCTACTTCTAGGTAAAATAATCGACATCTTCACGTTTTTCAAAGCTGAATCCACTGTTCGCATACAAAATATTGAAAAATACGATTTTTTTTCGGTTGAATAAATAAAAGAGAGTGTTTACAAAATAAAAGTTAGTAAAAGGCTGGTAAGGTAATATGGTGCAAGCTTGATCTGCTTTCTTTCGGTCCTTGGACAAGATGTTGAGTGTAAAATATAGTGTAGAGTAGTAAATAATCTAAATGAGTTAAATAATTTCCTTTTAGATCATGTGGAAAACGATAGGATAAAGTATATTATTTCAAATGTGAAGTTCAGCGGTAGATCGTTATTTCCGGAAAATTATTCAGAGTGATACTAAAATAATGGTTGTAATTCATTTTCAAAATTTCAAGCGAAAATTTTTGAAAATAATAGATTACAACGATTATTTATGTAGATTTTATAATATTTGTATCTGTTTTACCACGCACAGAAACTTTGAGATAGTATGAACAATTATTATGAAAATGTAAATATACCATTGTGGTCAGTGGCGGATATATCCTAGTTCTGAGGGTGGGGGGGTGAATTTCAAATCCACAGAGGTAATGACTTTCAACCCCTCCTATTATTTTATTTGGAAATATATAACTACAATCGGTATTTTATAAAATCATTCAATATTATGCTTCCACTAACTATTTGGCCGATATCTGAATTTGAAGTTACAATTGTGTTTACTCAACCTTACCGGTTGTTCCTTTTCAACATGTTTTGGTTGGTCTATTTCTAAGTTTTCGTTAGGACTTTTACTAGCTGATGCTATGCAAAAATGATTATTATTATCTGAAGTAAAATAAGAAGAAATTTTACGCTTCGACATATTATATTTAAAAAAACACTACACGAATACAACTATTACACAAGATGCAAAAACTACAGTGCCATAACTAAATTAACTATGCGATACTATGCGTGAACAATAATATTATTATAATTTATGACTATCGGACACGGCTATAGATAGTACTATCTTTAATCGTGCTATCAAATACTCTTTGGCATAGACGTATAATAGAATTATATTTATAATTCTATTAAAAATCTATGCTCTATGGCACTTGTCCCGAAATGTCATGAAGAAAAAAAATAATATTGTACAAGTGAAAAATCAATCAGCAGATAACACCAATATAAATATTTAAATATTTATAATCAATGGTTATAGGCTATAGCCAATATTGTAATAATGTATAGTGTTGGCGAAAAGCCCAAGGGGGGGGGGGTCCACCAATTACCCCCCCCCCTAAAAACCGCCAATGATTGTGGTTAGGAAGAAGCTTTTATGAAGATTTTAGATCTATATAACAATTGAACGTGACTTTTGGGAAACTGTTACGACACAAAACAGTGATAGCGTACACAAAAGGAAAAACACGCCGTAGCAAAACCGATGCGTCACTCTACGTTTCAATCAGGATCTAAAAATCCTGGCAACTGATCGAAGGAGCGTGCGTACGTCTTGTGGAAACGAAACACGCCGAAACGCAACTCATAGACAGTAGACGATCGACAGTATACATATATTAAGTACACGTACGGGTATGTTCGTACACGCGTATGATATTGTTATCTCGTGTAAACGTGACGTATACACCTAAAATTGTGCCCTTGAGGAGACCGCGCACGCGTTTCCGACTGAAACGTTGTCGGCTATATGGAAAAACGAGAGAATGAAAAAAACGAAAATTTCCATCATGAGACGTTCACGCCATCTTCTACCCCTTCGCTCGCACACTCCTACACATCACGAGTAAACACACACACACACACACACACACACACACACACACACACACACACACACACACACACACACACACACACACATACACACACACACATACATGTATCGCGTATACACGTTTTACGACCTGTCTGGGCCGACTCCAAATTGCCCTCGTCGAGGCAGAAGACTCTGTGCGCGGTGTTGCTGTTAATGAATGCCAAATTGCCGGCGGGCCCGGAGGGGATATTCTAGGCCAACGTCTTTGGCACTGCAGACTACGTGTACATAAATACGATACTATTCCGTCCGACCTAAGAGGGAGAGAGAGAGAGTGAGAGAGAGAGAGAGAGAGAGAGAAAAAGAGAAAGAGAGATAGAAGGAGCTGTTTTTCTTCATTTCCCTTTATGCCTCTGATATCCTTTGTGGTGTGTGTCTATATATCTCGCAATGGAATACTATTTACACGGTGTCTGTGTGTGTATGTGTGTGTGTGTGTGTGTGTGTGTGTGTGTCATATATATATATATATATATATATATATATATATATATATATATATATATATATATATATACGTCGGGCACGCGCAGGCGCGCTCTGAACAGTCGAGAAAAGAAAAGAAATGATACCGACATACATACACCATCCCGTCGAGATCTGATTTTGTTCGGAAAAGTTTTTCTTTATTTTCTTCCTCGTCCTTTCATACTCTTATTCTCTGTATCTCTTTTTTTCCCCTCTTTACAAAACTAATTCCAAAGTCAAACTAGTAAGAATAAATTAAATAGTCCTAACCTAACCTACTATTTTCTGTCTTCTGGGAACGATTTGTTCGTTTGTTTTTTTCTCTTGTTATACCACGTGAACTTTAATATGTGTGATCGCTTGATCATAGTGTTTATGATACATGTATTTTATTGTGTATTTTAATTTTGATAATATTACAATATTATCAGTCCCAGAAGAAAATATGGCAAGTGCAGTATCAAAGCTACTGTGCTATGCAATTCGGTAATCCGGCAATAATACATAATCGTAGTGAATAAAAATCGGTCTCGCAAAAATAGCCGAACTTCGAATACTGTTTGTCATATGATTCAAAAGACATTTTTCAAAAAAAAAAAAAAAAATGGTAATATTTTATGCATTTCACATCACGAGCGCAGACATTGTCATCGGGGTAGTCGTATATATATGAAAAACTATCCCCGAATGAATTCGGTCCAAATATTTCGACTTGTTAATAATATATTCTTAAATTATTATTTTTATTAACATAATAATACATCAAAATTCAAAAAGTATAATTTTAAATCAAATTTGAAGAGTATAAAAATATACTCTATACTTCCTAAAAAAAGTCACAGAGTTTCCACTGACCAACACTGGCCTGTCTAGAGTCTACCCTGCTAACCACTTACACATGTTTATGACCATAACCATATTTACTTAAAAATAAATAGAGAATAACATTTGTCATCAAATTTCCTTTACTCGTTTTTTATTTCACAATTAAATCGAAAAACAATTTATCATATTATACGGTTTTAATGAACTTCATGTTTTCAGTAACATATTAATTCAATATTTTTTGAAATATCACATGGAACATTTATGTGTATATATATATATATATATATTATACATAATCGAATGCGGCCCCGCAACATGTAACCCGCCTACGCGTATTACGTGTTTATTTTCAGAATAATATTGTTATAGTACACATTGTGTCGAGTCAAACGTAATAATAATAATAATAATAATATGTAGGTATATCGTTTCACATAGTAATCTGTGTATACGCTACTGTGGCCGCACACATACCTACTACCTATAACTTTCGGTCGTTTCACATCCGTCGAAAACATCGACAACAACGATATTTTACACACGTGTAGTAGCGGCGGCGGGATAAGGTTGGGCACCGTATCTACACACACACACACACACACACCCGCACATGTATATTTATGTGTATATACAGTACGTGTGTATAAAATAGTATTCACGTTATACGTGTAAGTAGTACCAGCAATAGTGGTGTATAATAATATATATACATACATATACGTATAATAGGTCGTATAGCGAACTAACGCGTCGTCGAGCTGTTTTATTCCGGCGTATTCATAGCTGTGAGCTACACACCGAAACACATAGGTACACGATCTACAAGAGACCTGGGGCGTCGTCGTCGCCGGTCGGACGGTTTTCTCAGCTAATTTCACGGTGTCCTTTTGTGTGAGTGCGTGTGTGTGTGTGTGTGTGTGTGTGTGTATGTGTGTGCCCCAATACATGGACCCAAGCGCCTCTTATTTATTTTTTCGGTTACAAACATATACGCACGCACGTATCGACTTCTTTATAGTGTTGACGTACGCGGTGTACGAACAACGTATTATATAGTATATAATATCACCATTATTTGTGTGTGTGTGTGTGTGTGTGTGCACGGATGGGCGCTCGATTCCTATGTGTTATACAAGTAGTAGTAGTGAATTCGACACACGTCCGTGGCGGCCAAAACGCCGAGTCATCCCCACCCAATTTCGCGGCCTTTAAAAATAAAAAGATCCAGGAAGAGTATGGTGTACACCATGTGAAAAGAAAAATATCAAAAAGTATTTATATACACGTATGTAGTACATAATACGTATATATATATATATATAAATGTATGTACACGTCGTGCACCTATATCGTGTACGTGTAAGTAGGGCCGCGCGCGTGCATGTGTGTGAGAGCGTGTAATACAATAACAGTAATAATAATATTATATATCTCGAGTAGGTTTTTTTTTTTCGTTATGTTTTATTTTTATTGTTTGGCGCGTGAGGTCTGAAACAACAGAAACCATCGCATCATCGTCGTCATAATATAATAATAATAATAATATTATATTATTATTGTTATTATTATACGCGTATCCGTCGTAACCGCTGCTGCTGCAGCAGCAGTCGTCGTCGTCTTCGTCGTCGCCGTATACTCGAGTACTACAGTCGTTGCGTCTTCACCGTCATCGGTTACAACACACCGAACCGTGTCGCTCTTGGGGGCGTCATTTTTTTTTTCAAGTCCGCCGCCGACGTTTGGTTTTTGTACCTTCGACTGCACACGAGGTCTATGTTTTAACGACTATCGCGCACCCACATGTGTATGTGTATGTACGTGCGTTTATTACGCATGTGTGTGTGTGTGTTGTTACCAGAGAAGCCACCGAAAAACCATTAATCTTTTGCCGTCGCCGCCGTTGTTTCAACTATATGGTCCGGCGGCTCGTACTCAGATAACCTATACCTGCGAACGTATACGCACACACACACACACATACACACACACACAAACACACACACACACACACACACACACACACACACACACACACACACACACACACACACACACACACACACACACATACTACGTATCGACTAGTCGTCGGCTTTTTTTCTCCTCCGTTGCCGACGTTTCGGGGTCCGTTGTTTTTTTTTTTATTGTTATGTTTATCGACTCTCACGTGCAGGGGTCATCAATAACGACCAGCTTATACGGGGGGGGGGGACGCGGAAGAAAAAAAACTATTTTTCACGAAAAATTATTTCGAGCCTCTCGGCCAGACGGAGACGAAGAAAAAAACGTTTTGCCCTCTCATCATCACTCAAACTCTCTTTCTCTCTCTCTCTCTCTCTCTCTCTCACACACACACACACACACACACACACAGACACACACACACATACTTCTATGCACGCGTTTAATCGACATTTTTTTCCCAAATGTTCGCATGACAATGCCAAATTAATGCTATTTTCAAAAGTACACTGCTCGTATTTATACTTACATCACTAACAACGTTTTTTAATCTATGTGTATGTGTGTGTGTATGTGTACTGTGTAGACTGTAGATTGTTGACGAATAATATAATTCATGTATCACCACCACATCGATTAAAACTTGAATGTGTACACCTTTTTAACATTTATAATGTTACTTTAATTGAAGTGTAATAAATAATAATATTGGGTATGTACGAAAAATTATAATGTAAAATTATATTGTTTGTTATGATCAGTTTGATCAGAACAGGTAAAATAATTACGACGTTAGAAACGTTAAAATATTATTAATGCGTTATTTGCCTTGTATTACTAATTGTCTATTGTAAGCATGTATAGATTAATAATATTATGTCAACAAATTGCAATTTCACAATATTTTATCATTGTTTTGTAAATACAATTATCCACACATAAAATTACATACATACATATAATTAGTGTAGAGTAACAGATTGATTATTAATTCGGTTTTCAACCGTTTTCTTGTTAGTGTACCTATATGTATATAAATATATATATATAATATTCATCTTGGCAAAACGCAATTTCTTTTCCCACTATTTTAGAACGTTTTTCTTTTCTCTAGCATAATTTTACGTGACCCGACCAATATATTGCTCAAAACACCCAGGGACCAAACTATAATATGCACAACAGCTTGTAAAGCAGCCTTTCGGTCGACCCCAGTGTTAAAGGACCCGATTCTGATGATCCGTATTATGATGATTTATACATCAAACGGCATTTCGTCACCCCCGCGGTGTGCGTTTCGCGACGAACGGACTACGCGAACCGTTCGCACCGGCCGAGACCCGAACGCCCGCTCACCAGCTACGATGGGGTGTGTGATGTCCGGTTGTTTTGTGTACAAGTTCGGCCGCACGACGGGGTGCCCGAACACTTCGTTAGTGTATGGTAATTGAGAGCTTAAACGGATTACGCGCGCGAAAAGACAAAGTGCGAACGTGAAGTTTAAAATACGTACACGTCGAGTGCACGAGGGACGAAGGGACGAGCACGCGCGCATTCGTTTATACGGTGTCATTGCAGAATTCGATCAAACGTCTGTTTTTGAATCGAATAAAAAAAAAAAAAAAAAATTACAATGCAACATATTACGTTATTATATTATATTTCACGCGTTTCCGGGCTCGTAAGTTACCGGATTATTAATTGCACGTAGTTGATCTTGACGTACGAGTTCTTTACAAGATCGTCGGATTTTTTCCGACGTTTTATTTTTACATTGCATTACGTTTTTCGCATATCGTATACTCGATTCAAATTGGGGTTTTCGTAGTTTTAACGTTTTCTCGAAATGTTTTTGAGCATTTTTTCCATTTAAACTTCTTACGATGAAACTTTACTTTTAAAAAATCGTTACGTTCTTAAAAACGTAACGTATGTATTAAACAGTTAAAAACGAAAACGAAATTATCAAGATTTATTATTCGTATCGTGTTTGTGAATGCGTCCCAAACGTCAGTAACACACAAACATACGTTTTCAACAGATTCATCTCTAAACCACTGCACGGAGTATTCGCTGTGAACCCGGCAATAAATTACAATAAACATTTATGATTTATGGGTTTTTTTTTTTATTATTATCTGATACAGATTTTCTCATATTTACATTTAATATTGCATTTTTTAACATTTTTGACTGTGTATCGTGCAAATAAGTATTACCTAACGCATTTTTCGAAACACGATTTCACACGTATATTTATGCGATTTTAAGCGCATGAACTCACGTGCGCTTTACACAACAACAATGTGTTCGCGTAGTCGTCTGGTAAACACGAAAAACTCGATGTAAACAAAACTTTGTACGCTCGAATACGACGTTGCTGTCATCACGCCATGTGCGTCGATAATCTACTTTATGCGTCGAATTATAAACCCTTTTGGATTTAGATTTTCACCACGCGTGAACCACCTGTGTATTTTGATCGGTAGTTTGGTCGGTGTACCCCCAGAGAGTTTAATATAATTTACACTCGAGTTTGTCGACGACGCAACGAACTCGCTTAACGACAGGAAGATATTAATTTTCACGAATTTATCGAACGATTATATTCTATGTATAATTGTAATGATACATAATATGCTACAATTATAAACATTTACTATTCCCCCGACCTTGGAACTGTAGGTAATGGGATATCTAGTTGTTTACAGTAGTGTTCCCATAGGGTTACTGCACGTACGCCGTAAACTCTCAAATTTTTAGTAAAAACCATGGTTATACTAAGTACACTTACAAACAATTTCTAAAAAAAAAAAAAAAACTATATAATTATTTTTTAAATGTTGATTTATTTTCGAGTCGATAGTTCTAAACCGTTGTAGTAGGTATAATATATAATATATGATATATTTATAGTTATTATAATATGTACTGTTTGATATTGTAGGAGATCGTATGACATAGATAAAAAATAAAGTGATTCTTTACTGATCCATTCGTGGCAATAGCGTAGCTTTTGTTTTCGTTAGAGTAGGTCAAACGTTTTGATAGGTCCTAGTTTAGTTGATATAACTGAAAATAAGCCGATCGGTTTGCTTACTAATTAATTTGCGTTAGAATTTGTATCGTATACTATTACCTCTAATACTATCAGACACGCAAATAGCTTACATTTTTCGTGGAAAAGATATAGGAAGCTAAATTAAAATATTATACATTAACCTATCTTTGAGACTTTATTATAATATTTTTTTTTTTTTTACACGAGGAACGAAAAATTTATTCGTTAGTATATAATTATATCAATAAATTTGATATTAGCCTCAGATATGATTTTTTTACTCAGATTTTTAAGAAAAAATCTCCTCATATTAATTAATAATCTTATTTCGGTATCATCCGGCGTGGTATACTCTGATAACAATTTATGGGAACATCACTGGTTGTCTGCCTCCGCTGTGTATGAAGAAAACAATCAAATTTATTACATATGATGACTGAATTTATTTGGAAAGAAGGTTTTTAGTACAAATTTATTTCATTTCGACAATTTTCAACGTGTTTTATTAATTATTGTTACACACGTTATTAAACAAAATATGAGTTTGAAACGATTGTATGCAGTCCAAATCATAAATTAATGGATAACGTATAAAATATTGACGCGAATTTGTCATATTTCGAAAGAAAATAGTCAGTTTAGTTTTATGGATTAATAATACAATTGATTCGGCATCATTACATCGAAGATATATTCATAAGATCATCCGTGATTAATTGATCAGTATATTTACTATTACCATTAAACGGGTAATACTTCATTATACTATTGATAAGAGATCAACGGTCATAAGAATCGAGATAAATGGTATATTAATCTATCTCGATGGACATAGCTTTAAAATGTTTTATAAGTAATATATTTAAAAGTTCTTTAATTTTCGTCCTGCGCGTTTTATGAGATGACCGGTGTTAAAAAAGAAACTTTTGAACGTCATCAATTTAAAACGGTCAAATAAAAATATATTGTTTGTCCGTGGGGAATAACGTCAAACGAAATATATTGTATTTGATGACGTGTAAGGTCAAATTGAAAAAAAATACGTCAGCTCTGCCGCGATGAATCCAATCTTGAAATAGTTCGACGAAGATAGTAACTATTAAAGTATCGAAAGATAAAAAAAATATCTCGGTTTTCATTCCAAAGTAATGATTTAACAGTAATTTGAATACTATTTGTGTCTTTCTAATTTTTTTTATTTTTTTTGATGCCGAAAAATTACGAGCATTCTATGAAAATACCTCACTTCCAAGAAATTTTCAAAGCAAATACATTAGTACCTCTGTAACAGTACCAAAAGATGGAATATTGTCCCTGCTTTTATTTCAAAGAACTGTGTAAGTATAATTTTGAAAATACGAACTTGAATGAGCATTCTTCGATTCCATTATCTTTTTTTGATTACGAAAAATACAAGCACCTTTAGAAAATATCTCATTTCCAAGTAAATTTCAAATCTATTGCAACGTGGTTACCATTCATGGTAACCTATAATGCTAACGAGAACGGACGGTGAATATATGTTTTTATCGTTATGAATAAGTCGATTTCAAATACAAAGTAGTTCGACGAATGATAATAATGAATGTTTAACGAAAAACTTAAAAGTTAAAACGCTGCAGCTTTTCAAATCGTGTGCGCGCGTTTCTCTCAAAGCATTGATTATAGTGTTTATGTATATATATATATATATGTTACGGGCAAATTAGACTTTCGAGCAATGTTAACTATATTATTCGAATATTATTACCTTAACTATTTATTTTTACGATTATCGTTATATTTTTTATCACAATTACATCAAACAATACATGAGTATCATCATTTTAATTATTTATTTTTGCAATTATTATTAGAATGGCATTTTGAATTGCATTTTTTCCCTGCCGCTTTACATTTACATTTTTTATTTGAACGTTGTTGGGTACAATTACACCTATCATGCCCCTGTCCTCCTAAATTTGAATATTTCCTGGCTGCTTCTCGTAATGTAATAGATCAGGCACCTCCTCTACAACAACCATTTTTTCTTTGCACGTAGTAAACTGGTTACGACTATATGTGTGTTCGAACTTTCCTCCGGTGGTTCCTATATCTTATAGTTATTCTTTAGTCATCGGGCTAATAAGTTACAATGTCTAATTTACTACGGGCAAAGTATACTCGGACCGGTGAAAGTATAACCCTGCCCGGTCAAAATAGTGTATTAAATGTATTGCCCAAAAACAACGGGCAAAGTATACATAGACCGGGCAATGTGAACATTTCCCAACAGTCTACTTTGCCAGTAACATATATTATGTATAATATTATATATATTATAAGCGTATTAAACAAGTATTTGCACGTATGGGTGGATTCGAATATCGGATCGTACGTGAGTTTGGTTATGATTTTTATATTCACAATCATCGTTCCACCTCTGACCGTAATTAATTGACACGAGTAAACGTGAGTTTACGCGCTCGGTCATGCGGCGGAAAAAAAACTGTTGATGAGCTTGCAGAATAATATAACACGGATCATGATATACGGCGATTCGTTACGCGTGCAGCTGCGTTTGTGTGGAATGTTACGATTTATTTCTGAGGTGAGGAGGAGGAGGTGAAAACAATCCCCGGACACAGCCGAAACGAGTGAGAGAGAGAGAGAGAGAGAGAGAGAACGATAGATGTACTCGAAAGGGTGTTACTGTTGAAAATATTCACCACGCGAACGAGAATACGTCCCATCGAGAGACTACATTTTTTTTTTTCCAAACCGGTCGTAAATTGTAAAAAATATGTATTTCATATTATAATATCACATCTAACCACCTAGTGATACTACGTGAATATACACATTGGTAATACGTGACGTATATTTTATTTAACTATGATTTATCGACGAAGTAGTCGGAATCAATTACGAATCTCAATTTTATCAGAACTTAAATATTATTATTATTTTTTTTTTTTTTTTATTGTATCGTGATTAATAATGGGATTTTTATTTGTTATCAACCGACAACTTTTGTTTTTCATCGAAGCACAAAAAGAAAAAATGTGTTTTGTATTTTAGTTATATTGTTTATTTAATAAGATATTGTAAACGTCGAAAGTAATCTTTTTAAAAATTTTAGATAAAATTTAAACTATAATTATAAAACTTTAAAAATATAGTTTTCTTTGGTATATTTTTTGTAAATTATAAATTAAATATAAATTAGTTGTGTAGGTGCACGTCTACCGGGTAAAAAAAACGCAATGAGCGTGCGTAAAAAATCATCTGTATAGACATAAAATCGTGTTTGTTGTGAAACGCGAGTTACGATTTTTTACTATCCCTCCACCCCCCTTGAGAATATTTCTCGGTCGCGCCACTGACAGATTGATATACATACAACAATGCGCGCGTACAAACTACCCGGACAAAAGTCATAACAACCGACCAACAGGGGCACAGGCCAGACATAACGTCGAACAAATTACGACCGAACGGACGGCGCGGCGGTTTTGTGATTCGTCTGCTTTTTACGCGTGTGTAAGTGTGTGTGTGTGTATGTGTGTGTGTGTGTGTGTGTGTGTGTGTGTGTGTGTGTGTGTGTGTGTGTGTGTGTGTGTGTGCACATATACGTATATCGGATCATGTGTACCTGTATAAACGTACGGTATGATATTTACAACTTAACTTATGGGTGCCTTCCGATCGCCGCCGCCGCGTGTATATAAATATAACGACCGACCGGACGAGACTCGGAGAAATATGCGCTCGGAGATGTAAATAATAATTTATTTTTCTTCTACTTCTTCTTATTCTGTTGTTGATGCTGCTGCGGTAGGGTTACCATATTTTATTTGACGAAAACCAAGACAAACCTCTTTTTCATTTTTTTTTTTTTTTTTTTTATTTTCTGATTATACAGTATCATTTTTAACACACGCACATTGAATACATAATAATTGAGAATATTTGAAGCTTTAAAAATCAAAGAATAAATAGTAAAATATAACATTTTTAATCCGTGTCCGACGTGTAGAATCTCCGTCGGCAGAAAAGTCTGAGTCGTTCAATATTTGGCTGAACTTGGTGTACCTTTTGAAGCAATATTTTGTCGGCAAGTATTGACTCGTAAAATCGACAACAAGACATGTCATCAAAACTTGTATTCATACTATTTTATATTATTGAGACGGTATAGCATTTAATATCTTAAGTCGCACTCCCGTCACCAACAACCACGAGCCGCCACCGATTTATCGATAATTCTATACGTCATAAAAAAAACATACACTTATATTAATAGGCCTGGCTGGATCTATCTTTTCCCTACAGTGTTCTACTAAAATTAACTCATTACACTTACATAGTCACAAATCGCAATTGTAACGATTATGTTTTGTCGATGTCATACGGTCGGGTACATGGGGACTGACGGACATGGTTTCTCCAGCAGTGGCGTGTAGCAGACGATTTCTGGATCCGCCACTGTTGCGCGGTGAATGTTAACGATCTTATCGGCCGTCGTCGTATTCTGCGGTAAACCGTATATTATGTAGCACGAAACAAAATATCTTAGACGCCATATTGACAATAATTGC
This sequence comes from Therioaphis trifolii, assembly GCA_027580255.1. Classification (NCBI taxonomy): domain Eukaryota; kingdom Metazoa; phylum Arthropoda; class Insecta; order Hemiptera; family Aphididae; genus Therioaphis; species Therioaphis trifolii. The sequence goes on along the minus strand of CM050409.1, from coordinate 40,682,064 downwards.
AGGCAAAAGCACATCATGAATTGTGTTGTGTTATATTGAAAACATCGTAGTCGTTACGATTTACATAAATAATTTCAGAAAATCGTCTATGACGTAAGGTTGACTCGAATGTTTATAAAAACCCTAGATAATAATCGTCTAGATTTCCCACAAATGCAGTTGTGAGTGCTTAATTTTTAATTTTGCGTTCGATCGTTTACTTCCAGTATTCCTAAGGACGTTTAAAACTGGCTTTGTGACGTTTAAGCGGCCCTCACACGATCAATATTACTGGCAGTATGAGTACTGTCAGTATTTGGGCTTACTGACAGTATAGTCCTCAAACGGTCAGTAAAAATTAGTGTCAATTCACAGTATTTATCTGTATTTCGATTGTTCGTTTAAATAAATAAATATTTTTGTTTTATTTAATAAATAATTTGTTGGATATGGATGATAAGCAAAAAGCATGTTTAGCAATTATATTATCTTTTTCCGTTCCAAATAAACGAGTTTCAAGAAAACGATCGGTGAAACAATGGATTTCCAAACGAAGACAGTAGTTAGTATACTCCTTACTACGCACATCCCATAATTCAGGCAACTGTTTATATTCAGCAATAAAAGTACGCAAGATTTGTTTATCTGTACTCGAATCACTCGTACCCGTATTTCGGCTTTCGTCACCCATGGCTGCGAAAAATGTACTGAAGAACTGTCACTATCCACCACACACGGTCAATATCTGTATCAGTAAATAAATACTGATGACTCGATATCCGAATTTTTCATCAGTCATCAGTATCGTTTTTCCATACTGACAGTACATCAGTACTCACGTTACACGATCAATAATATTGTCAGTATCAAAAATACTGTCAGTAATATTGATCGTGTGAGGGCCGCTTTAAAATACATTCATATTGGAATGATATATTTTAGAATTTAGGTCCATGGAAATCAAAATTAATCCAATAACGCTTGCAATGTGTGAGGATAGTCGCCTGTAGAATATAGATCGATGTTTGAAATCATCGAGTGATGATATTATTATCGTGACAAACGCTTTACTGACTTCCACGCAGAGTCAAGGGATTCGTAAGCCAAGACGGCGTTTCAAGAGAAACATAACGCACTCGGACTTGGCTTCCGACCAGTGTACGTCGTACGAATATAAGTTTAAATTTAAATTTAATTTTTCTTTTCGCATTCCCGAATTGATTAAAACGATATATATATGTGATAACACTATTATAAACGTCACGTCGTTCGTTCGTTTGTTGGATAAGTAAGTAAATATCCAACGACGCGTGTTAATTTCACGTATGTTAATTTTAAACCAACCCGAAAAAAAAAAAAGAACAACTGTAATTTGTTAATTATTCAAATTGTGCGAATCTTTTTCAACGTTCAGTGTAATTAGCCGACTAACGAACATATTATTTTTTTATTGTGTTATTTTTTTTTTTTTTTGTATGTTTTATAATAACCACACGTACGTTTTAGACGTACACATTTTGATTTTATTCAACAAAATAATATATAGTGTTTGAAATAAATAGCAGGGACTAATTCCATGTAAATAGTGTGTAGAAACAATTCACTTGTTTTGCATAAACGGTACGATAGTTTTTGGTTTTTTTTTTCAGAACTTCTTAAGTAAGTGAGATTTCAACCAAGACGTTAAATTTTAATTTTTGGCCATAACTATATTAAAAAAAAGCAAACGGCACACTACACACTGACATAGTGTTATAATGATAAACACAATATTTTAAATGACTGTATCACGGGAAATTCATTGGAGTGATATAATACGAATACTACATCATAATAATTTACATGTTGTAACAGCACGTAGGCCACACAAATGTATCTCGTTCGATATTTGGAATTATGATTTCAGACGGTATTTTATCCGTAAATCGCTTCGTATCGATCATTGACGATCAACGTCGAACTCACGGTTTCATTCCTGTGCACAAATCGACGATCGATCATCTGTAATCTCGTTGAAAATCCATGTTTATGTGCAAATATTTGCCTTTTACCGGTCAAAATAATGTTGGATGTTTACATTTGATTTGATCGATATGTCGATGTGACCCGCATATCGAAATTTCCACATAGACTATCTATAATTAATATCATATTTAAAATAAAACACAGTTGATAAAGCGTCAACACACTTGGCTGAATTCTGTACGGAAATAGGAACACAGAAAAACGCGTAATTTTCCGAGCACGTTTACGTGTAAGATATCATGAAATCAGGTGCGTTAAACGTGATGGATATCATTGGACAGAAGAGTGTACCAAAGATTGTAGCTTCTCGGCTAAATGCGAATTTCGCTTCTGCTTCCATACAGCGTCTTACTGAGGGTTTTTACCACAAAAAAAAAAAAAAAAAATCTGATAGAATCTACGAAGAGAGCGAACAAGGTTGAACGTCAAACGCAAGAATCCGCCACATCGTCGACACGTCCGACCCGGATCCGTCGTACGCCAACGCAACAGTCGCTCAAACAACGTCTTACATTTCCAATTCGATGCACAGTTTTCCCAATAAACTTAACGTTTTATCGAATCTCTTAATTTCTTGACTCAAATTTCTTTATAAATTCACTCCGGTTCCCCCTACTTTGGGAACAAAATATCGACTGCCAGGTATCATCAACTACTAGGTGTAATATACTATGTTCTTTATAAGGAGTTAATAAGGTAAATTTAATTATATCCAAGAAACTTGAGCGCTTATTGTTGTTATTATTTTAATTTTTGATTTCGTTTCAGTAGTAGTACTAAATGACGAACTTCAATAGATTTAATGAAATCTCATTGTATACATATAAATAATAAAAAAAAAAGAATTATATATCATATATGGTAAGAACATTACATAGAAATCGAACAATAAAAATCGTTCGTGAAAATCCCATTTCTAGAGAGGAACGTCTCGAGCGCCTCTACATACTCGTACACCTACATCAACAGGTGCAATAAAATTATGAATTATTTCGTTTCGTATTAAAATCAAAAACTAAAAACGTGCACGTGTATCTACCATAATAATATATACGTATTCACTGCACACAAACGCAAATTCATAAAACGTCGGAACGTTTATATTATACATACATATACAGAGGAAATAATAAACGTTTTGAAAAATGTAACTAACGACGATTTCCAAAGGGTTGTCATATAATTCATGAAATAACTGTTTACAAGTCGCTCGTGTGTTGTAGCCGAATCGTGTAAAGCAGCGGCTGGTTGTACTGATATTTATGTACAGTTTCCAAACCGGTATTTCTTTCATCGTCGGGCCGCACGCCGAGACGTACGCTCGTTATTACGATAATACCAACAAGCACGAAAACTTTATTGATTTCAGCGTTTAGATTTTAATAATAAAAATAATAATAATATTATTATTATTATTATTTTGTTATCACTCGAAGAAATCCGACAAATTCGTGCGATTACACAAGGATTCGACGGGTTTTATAATGTCATTACGACGTACGTCACGGAAAAAATACACAAAATACGAAAACGAAAAAAAAAAAAACGATCGTACGCCGGAAAAACAAAACAAAACAATTAATGTCATAATAGACTTACAAAACGATTTTAATGACGGGACGTCTCGATAATTTATGGTATCCGTTCCAGTTTAGGCCGCTGCGAACTGCACAGTTAATAATACTACGCGTATATAAGTAAAACCAGTCAGGTTCGTCTCGGTCCAATACGTTTCGAATGTAGAGTGATAAATTAAATTAATTCGGGTGAATGATAAATATTCGTCTCACGACGATTCGCGATAAAACGACGGTCGTTTGGTTTTCTTTTAATATTTCGTTCGGGTAAACTTTCAAAAATGTCTGTATAATCTGACGATAAGTAAACTTAATGGTTAATACGTTTGAAATGGCATGATGAGAAAATCATCTGTCGACAAATCTTCTTGATCACGAGCCAAATAGATCTCAAAAATATTTACCCAGACGAATGCTATGCGAGACGGTTGTGACGTGCGTAAATACATTTTTGTTATATTATTCGAGCCAGCGCTATAGTTGTTTTCAACTTGTAAGTTGTTATGGTCGACTGTAGAACATGGTTTGATTCAAACCGCAGAGTGTGCGTTAGTATAGAATAGAGCAGTGTTTCCCAACCTTTTTATCATCACGGACCACTTCAACAATATTTTATAGGTCGCGGACCACCTCAATTTTACGAAAACTAGGAATACCTTTATTTTTGCTCAAGAATATACAAAATCTATGGGACCGCGGACCACCTATGACTGGCCCACGGACCACCGGTTGGGAAACACTGGAATAGAGTGACAATATAAAAAAAAAAAATAATAATAATAAAAAAACAGTACTAAAATAATTTCCACAGTTTTTTATAAAATTTTAATCAAATTTGTTATCACAATTTTTAGTCATCATAAAAAACACAATATAATATGCCTAAAATAGAATCTAATATGTATTTAATATTATTTCTATTCTTATAAAGCAGTTTCAAAACTAATACATAAAAAATAAATAAATAAATAAAAATCGTAATTACTCAATAAATTAAAACTTTTTATCATATTCTCAAATACTTTTTTCCTATACTCACTTTTCTTAAAACTTTTTTATTCATATTAATGATAATTTTCGGATCACGTGTCTACACGTTTTGATTTGTCATCTTTTTCCGAAAAACATATCAAATCTAATAATTTTGGGTTTTTTTTTTGTGTATATTACACCTATATAATATAAACAAATAAATTACAAATAAACTACAAATTAATTTGTAGGTTTATAATATTGACTGAAAAACAGGACAAAAAGCGTCGTGAGAGACATTTGTCCGGACAACAGGACACGGCTCTAAAATAAAGGACAATCCTGTAAAAAAAAAAACAAGATGATCGGTCACCCTAGTATAGAATCTCACTGCGATGACTCGGCACAGAGTGGTTTAAGATGTTAATTATTATTTTTATACGATGTAATCCACATCATAAAACACGACATAACTCACACACGTCGGCGGTCTCGTTGAAGTATGATGTGTATACAGGTACAGTAATTCCTCGTTTAACGTCGCCTCATTTAGCGTTGTTTCGCTATTGCGTCGTAGAAGTTAAACACCCCATGTTTCGTTTAACACTGCAACGGTTTGAGTATAACTTCGTTTGTAATACATGCGTTCATCAAATTATTGTTACATTTATATGAATTGCATATAAATGTATGTGTTTCACTTAACGTTTTTTCGGTTAACGTTGTGTTCTCCAGGAACGTTAAAAGAGGACTTACTGTATAACGAAAACTCGTTGTTACATAGATATATACTTGTTTAGGAATTATGTGCGGTGGACTCTTATGTGTATCAGTGAAATTATACATTTCCCAATAACACCCGTTCATGACCTACCCACACTAACCCATGTGGGTATAATGTTTCTAAATGAGATCATGTGTCACGTCACTTACCGCTTTGATGTTTTTATTAATGATAACATATTAATGCTGGTATACTGATCCATCGTATTTTGAATTATATAAAGGAAATTGATAATCATAATCCATACGATTATAGAAAAATCAATTTTACTATTTGTGAAGTCAAGTCTATTCAAATATATATTGTTTAATCTATAAATCAACGAGAGTCATAAAACCATCTTTGAACTGTGACATATTTAACAATATGTTACCCAAGTATAATTGTATGACAATGTATCATCATTTGGGGTTCGGCTAGTGCAGCGATTCCCAACCTGTGGGTGATTACCCCTCGAGGGATAAAACAGGATTTTTTGAGGGGTAAAAACTAGACTAATTTGTTTTTTTTGTTTTTTATGCCTATTGTTACTAAATCTGCATGAATCACGTGTGTCAAGTATTTTACAGTTTTGGGAATTACCTTAGGTTCTAATCTTAATAACACTGTTAATTTTTTTACCTTGTAACCCAAAATTTTCTTCGGGGAGGGGTAATTTTAAATATCTAACCTGATTTATGGGTAATAGTATCTAAAAGGTTGGGAACCACTGGGATAGAGTCTAGGTAGGGATTCGAAATCTTTTTCACTCGACGGCACATTTGAAAGAATAAATAATGAAGAATGTCTATAATATACATGTGTATGAATTATGACTATAAGAAATCAGTATTATTAGGTTACGTTTATTAGAACGATTCCGATAAATAAAAATTATCAATACGAATGAATTAATAATAAATACTATAAAATATATATGGCACACGTGTGAAAATAAAAATTACACGTTGCACAAAATCCAAGCCTGTCGATCCATTTATACCTGAGAACTATAATATTACTTAAGCAATACGCAAGTTGTTGTCACCGACATACTGGTCCACCCATGACGTTGAGATTCCGACCGTTACGACGAAATCGCCTCGTCGTTTTACAAAATTATTTGTACGAAAACGCAATCACGCAAAATCCCTACTCGTCCTGCAGCTGGCGTGGAAATCTTTTCCCGGACTATCTTACAAGACGTTTGAAACGAAACTATCGTCTAGGGACCTATTGCAACAGTTCGACGCCGCAAGCCAATCTCGCGAGTTTAACAGCTGTATATCCCCTCTTGCTCAAGCCCTCAAGACACACGTCTTTCTTTCTACAAAACAATCTTACTCATATACAACGCGTATGCAGTTTGCAAAATTTTTGATGAAACAACAGGTGTGTAAAAAGGTGATAGCTTTTTAAGACTACGTCCCGCAACGTCTACATATTTTGTGATTTATTTGGATTTTCTTTTCTAACATAATTTTCAAACTTATAACGCACACGCGCGTGCGTGTAACAATAAAAATAATATATTAAAATAAATAAATAAATAAATAATATTATATTTTAAAAACATTTATCATGAACATTTCTACAATTTCAATTTTTTCTACAGAAATTTTCTGAACAAAATAGATCATGCAGTCGACGTATTTTGAGTTTTTCACTATACTAAACACGAGTTTATTTGCATCTAATTTGATTTCATTTACAATTACACATGTTTCAGTCGTTTAATTAAACAAATGAATCTAGGAATCTTTATTTCGACAAACTTTTTTCAGCAGTTTTTTCATCATCTGTAAACTCGCTTAGAACGAATGCGACGTTATATTGCAGACTTTCAACCACAACCAACAGGTGCAAACGGATGGGCACATTTTTTCTCTAGAAAATATTTTTACAGGCCGAACTGAAAATTTACTCAATTTTAAATATCCGCTGAATTATTGGTATAAAGTTCTGTATAGTCTATTACAAATCAGAATTATGAAATGAATAAGTACGTTTCAGTTTGATTTTTTACTAAATTCTGGTTTTAGTTTAGTAAATCCGATGTTAGAGTACACTTGTACTAATCTGTAAGTAGTGATGTTGTTTTTTTTCAAACTTAAATCAACGTTATAAATATTGTTTATTATATAAAAATGAAGTATTTGTGGTTTTCATTTAATGTTTGATTGCATTGATAAACCATTTATGTTATGTTTTAGTTTTTACGATTGAAATTGTATCATATTATTGGAACGCGGTGAAAATATTTTTTTCCCCCTTTCACAGGGTTGAGGTGTACCGGGTATTCTATAATAATCTTTTCGATAGTATCCCACGTACAAATACGAATGAAATTCCGGTTATTCTGTGTATCACCAAGTACTCGAACAAATAAGAAAAACCATTAGATCCTTCGCTTCATTCAGAATCCAAAATTTTTATGATGGTTACAATTTTGGTTTTGCCTCGATCGTTTGTCGTGTTGAACGTCGAGTGCGATAAAATCGATCGATCACATTGTACATTATACGCAATCTAAAATAAACATTTATTACCGAGCACAACTGCGTGTTTCCGCATGCTGCATCGATTAATCAATGATGTTGTTGAACATCGCCACCGCGGTAACGCAGCGGTCATGACTTTGAAAAATATCGAACGTATATTATAATAAACGTTTCGTTAAACGATTTACACTCGAATCGGGGATAAAAAAAAAAAACCTGGAAACGGGTTTTTTCCTCTCGATAATCGCGTGTGAGCGTGTGTATGTGTGTGTTTTTTCCCTGTATAACGAACGATGAGTACCGAAATGTGTTTAACTCTTGTCATATAATATAACAGTATGTATGCGCGTTTAATATTATAATACGAGTAATATACGCGTGAAGTGACCGGTTTTATACTTGATAGCGACGGCGGTTACACGCGCTTGTCCGTGTCTACTAATCCGATGTGACACATCTAAATACATTTTGAATTTTCATCGAACTCGTATTTTCGTCACTGCAGCAATAATTGGTTATTGTTCGGAATGATCACGAAGTATCGAATACTTCGTTTAGCGCGTATTTTGTTATTCGGAATACGTTTGTGTAGAAATCTATTGAAAACGAATAAAAAAAAATAAAAAATGGAACGTAAATACAGACTTCAAAGTACTTATTAGACAGATCTGTTGAACGCCATCTTTAAATAATCTTAAATAATTATATTATTCATGACGGTAGATTTTTTTTCGTAAAATTTGGAATCTTATTCGATAATTTTGATGTTTAAAAAAAAAAAAAGTGTTTTTCTTTTTTTTGCAACATGCTCTGAAAAAATGCACATTCCATGCTCTCAAGGTCTAAAACACGCTATATTAGACCCTGATAATTATTATAACACTAAGATTCAACGGATGGCAAATATTGTTTTCGTACTCGCGCGTTATTTCGGTAGGCAGGCAACGCCTGTAAACGAGTATGAAGTCGCAGCGCAGTTATGTTTTACGCGCATTGTTTGTGTTCGAAACTTTGTACAGCGTAAATATGGACCATTCATCCACATTCTTATTTACACTGAAAAATGGTATCGGTCGAAACAGAAAAAAAAAAATTCAATTTTAATTATATTTCCTTCCGTTGCGTGTGTTTGTTCGAATAATCGTTTCCTCGTTGTTTATTTATGAAATTCGTCGATGAGAATATTGACGGGTTTGCAACACCGTATAGGATTAAAAAAAATAAATAAATAAAAATAAAAAAATGTACCACTATATTCGTAGCGAATGTTTACCGTTCGGACGTGATAAATTATTTTTTAGTGAAACTTTTTTTTTTCAAATAGTATTGCTGACACGAAAGTGTGTCGACAAAAGAATCACGATTCTTCTTTTGATTAAAAGGTGGTAAAAGTCACGCGCGTGTGCGGTGTGAACGTAAGACGATCGTACTCGTGTACAATCATGGGCACCCGTAGAATTTTTATTAGGAGGGGGCAAAATTCAATACATTACTAGGAAATATGGTATTTTCTATAAAATATTTATGATAGGCAATTCAAATTTCAATGCACTTGTTTTTAAAATGCTTCCATTAAATAAATTAAAATCCAATTCAAGGTACTTTACAAGATATGAATGTGTTTTCAACTGTTTAAAGTAAACAAATTGCTATCAGGATATTTTTTTGGGATATTTTTATGCATTTTCGGTAAGAACTAATGCGTTTTAAAAAATTTTAACTTATTTTAGTAACATTACAAAAAAAAAAAAAAAAAAAAAATGATTACTTCAAGATTGAAATACCAACAATATTTATTAAACATAATTTATTTGAATTCTTATTATTTTACACTATTAGAACATTAGATCATCAGGTTTTAAAATAAAACAATACCCGAATTAATTTATAAGTCATACTAATTTGGAAATTAAAAATTAAATTAATAGTTGTATATTAATTTTTGAAAATTATTTACATTTTATCAATTTTTTTTGTAGTTTTTGGGTCATTAATTTATTTTTTGAAAGGCATTTGAATCCAAAACTAAAAATCGCATATTATTTAATATTTCTAGTCTTATAAAATACATCCGAATAATGCTTATTATCCTGTTCACTAACGGTTGACTAGAAAAAAGTTTTAATAACTTAACTAAGTCGAGTAAGGCAAAAAGTAATGATAAAATTCATTTTTTTTTAAATTTTTCATGTAATGAATTCCAATTTAAAATATCGCCTTATGTTTATGACTCATGTTTGGTTTTTAAAATTCCAGGGGGGTAAATTCCCTATCTTGCTCTTCTCTTCGGACTCCTATGGGTACAGTTTATCTATGTGACTATAGGTAAACATAATCGAACGTATTCTGTCAAACTAACCAACGTACGGCCATCGTTATCGTACCGATTCATTTGACATTTTGAAAAACATCCTTATCAGTTATCACTATTCATGAGGGTACTAAATAATGGTTTTCCAAAATTCGCATTTTATACAAAAAGAGTCAAAACGGAATAAAATATTTAATACTATTACAGCTCGACGGAAATTTTAGCTTATTATTATTATTATTATTATTATTATTATTGTTCGGTACACTACGTAAAATATAACGATCTCAGAGATTCCTTGCAATATTTATCTTAGTATCATTTATAAAATACGATTACAACGTACGCGCAAGCGTGCTGAGTTAAATATTTTTAGTACCAGTTTACTTTTGTCGTACCGAATGTGCGTCTATCTTGAACGGCGTGACGAAATAAAATGTAATTTTTGTCCTTCATTGAATTATTAGTTTTAGACCCAAAATAAATTGAATCAGTTGATAGCAAGTGTGTGAACTACATCCTTTATTCACATCGCAAAACCATTGTTATGAACTGATCGTAAATTAGATATTATCAATACATAGATATTGTATGAATATGGATTTATGCTGGAGAATCTATGACACATTTTCGTATCGTTCGCATCGCACCAGTATTCCACGGCCAAACGAACGAATAATACTTTTATAAATCTTTACGCTACACAATAACAGGGCCGGATTTAGGATTTTTAGGCCCCTAAGCTCAATTGTGGTGTGGGCCCTACCAGAAAGTTTTTAGAAAATAGAAAGGGCATACACACAAATAGAGAAACTAAGCCATCTCTAAAACATTTTCAAATTTCAAATAATTTTCTACCCAAAATCGAGGGTAGTGCAACTTGGATGGAACTTTTTTTTTTTAGTTGTATGATGGTGTATGGTTGTATGATGGTGGAGGCCCTGTTGTAGGGCGGGCCCATAGGCTACAGCCTATATAGCCTACGCTTAAATCCGGCTCTGCACAATAATATATTACACACTATTTGTACATTCATATACATCATTATAAGAATTGAATCGATAATTAAGTATTTCCATAAATTAAAATTGTCGAACAATTCGTAATATCGGTCGTCAAAACATATTTTTATCACGGAAAAACGTACCTATAAAACATATAATATTTACACGATTATCTTTTAAATAAAAAATAAAAAATGAAAAATAAGAATAATAATAAAAATAATTAAATTAATTTAATTTAATTTAAATAAATAATAATTAAAAAAATTTATATATTATGGTAAATATTTAACACGGGTGCTCTTAGCTCTTCAAACACTGTCGGAAGACTGGAGACTAGATCTCAAGAGCAGGAATGAACGTGTTCACTCGCGACACATGCAGTCTCGGTGCTTTGTAATGACTTGTCTCTGCGAGTACTCTCAGGTTCATGTACATTTGTGACTTAGCCTAACCTAACCATATACATTTGAGACTGCTCTCGAGACTATTTCATCTCAAGTGGACACTTACCAATAGGTACATGTAGAATCACTTTAAAATGTATAGCATATTTTACAGTTTAATAAAAAGTTACAGTTGAATTATAAGCGATTTATCTAATATAGAAATTTCGCGAGTTATTGAATATAATATAAGTATTTTTATAACACACAAAAAAAAGAAAAAAGAAATTTTATTGGTTAAATTATGTTAAAATAAATTTAGAAAGAATACTTTTACTTAAAAAAAAAATAAATAAAATAAAAAATAAATAGGTATAATTGTGAATTTACCACGTCCTTCATAGTCGCGAGTAATAAAATTAAAAAAAAAAAAAAAACAAAATGTGCACTACGGAAAATCAGAAAAAAAATAGCCACTGCATAGCTCGTATATAATATAGTATAATGATTTTGGCAGTGTGAATATGTAGCGAGTAATCTCTCTGTCTTTCTAGCTGTTTCGTAATATTCTCAGGACATTAGAGAATTTTAATTCTGGAGGATCCGTCGTGGATACGTCATGTCCGTTAAAACAGAAGTACGTATAATATTGAGCAAACGTATAATTTTTATGGATTGGTTTTACTATTATTTTTTTTTTCTACGCATTCATACGTAGAAAACAATTTTAGTGGATTTTTCATATTTTTCCATGATCGTGATAAAAATTATTATTATCTAAACTCACGCGATACAACAGTCAAACGTGTTTATCACGATAATTGTATCTGTATTTATACACTCGTAATTCCATGGTTATATAGCGAATCGCATATAAGTGTGCGTGCTCAGTGCTCACGTACGTATAATAATAATAATAATATATATATATATATATATATATATTATATACTACATGTATAGGTATACCTAAATTAATTATAGACATGATTTTTAGACAACAATTATCAACAGTTTATACCCGCGTGTCGTAGGTTGATAATAATAGCGGATAAACATTTTTGGGGAAAAAAAACGACACACCAATATTATGCAGTGGCGGCGCGAAGTTTTTTCCTTGTTGATGCAGTAATGATTTTCAAATACTTAGTACCTACCCACCCGGCCCCGGTACTTATTATTTACATTTTGAACTGAGACCCCCTTTTTTAAATTGCCTTACATAAGACACATTTAGAGATCTTCGCATCAATATGAAGAGATAAATTTGTATTCATATTATCAACCTGTTTTTAATATGTATATATACCCCATCTATGCTATGGTTCCTATGTTGGTATTGTATATCATATATAGTCATGTTATCTAATAGACATTCGTGCTATAATGATTGAATGCAATTATTGTTTTGATAACACAATTTTATAAAGTCTCCGTGTTCTAACCAATTCGTCAATACCCACACATTTTGACTACGAACAGCGACTTCATGAAACACCCATTCGCGCCGCCACTGAATTATTATGTATGATATAATTGTATTATAATATATGCTCGTATAATTTGATCCGTGGATCACGACGTACGACATAGTATCCGAATCTGTCATTATTGTGAAAATACATTTTAATGACCGCAAATTTAATAAATTACGAAACCTTTACGTGCATCAGTGTACGTGTCGACGTTGATCGGACGCCGTCGTAGTAGTCATCGTTTTACGACGACGGTCGAACTTTCACTGACAATTATTGCACTTCCGCCCGGTACTAGGAGATGTTTTGGAATCTTTTCCGACCGAACATTTTAAAACTTCAAAATCGAAAAATGTCCATTACTGTGATTTATGCACTGCGATCATATCGTGCCGGCAGCACACGATTTGAGCGCATTATTATTTTTATTAGAAGACATAAACTAAAAATTGCGTCCGGAAAAAAGTTCTGTGAATCGAATTCGAAACACGCACGATATACGCGACAGTAACGTTTTATAACACGAGTGACTTCGGTGACGGATATACAACACACGTGGAGGGAGAAAGAATGTTGTAGGTAGCGATTTCTCTACCTGTTCATTCAAAAAATAGTTTTATAACCTTATAATAGTTGAATATTTCATTAAATATAATGCGTTATCTTCTTGAAAATGCACGCGTTACTATACTCGGCGTCAGTGGCGCCCAAGTCAGTTTTCGGAGGCACAGCAAAGCATTATGAGCGTACCTTCAAAGCAAGTATTCATCCACCTGACCACAATAGGTTGAGCAACTCATTTTCTTTTCCTCCCGACGAGTGGACCTAACTTAGTATGTTTCACATCTTTTCCACGCCCACCCACCCACCCTTAACGGGTATTGCAACTGCAATACCCTAGATATATGGATCAGCGCCACTGCTTGACGAGTTCAAACGACTAAATGAAAATTATCGCATCGCTGAGTCTCACACGCAAATGTCGCTAGAAAAACCTCTTTTATTTATTTATTTATTTAATTAAATATACGCCCAGGAGGAGGGCTCAGAACAGTAAGATCATAAAATTAATACAAACATGAAACACAGATAAGAGAACAACTTAAGTTATACGATATTGTGCGATTAATACAAAAAAAGCCGATAAGATAATGGTGGTGGAAGTTCGTCCTTCGTCGCTTCGCTCCTCGGACAAGATAATGGTGAGGAGTGTATAGCACTTTCTATCATGGGATCACCTGGTTTACGATAGTTTAGTTGTATGGTACTTTACATTTGAATGCAATGATAAATCATTGTAAGTTAAGTACAGGATACAGTAGTTGGGTGGGATACACGAGATGCATTGCTAGATTAGGCATTATTGGATAGATTTTGGAATTATTTTATATTATAAAAAAAAAAACGATTCTGAACGAAGATGAAGATGTCAGCCTTAAATTGTAATATATATTTTATTTTAATATCCTAGATTGGGTTAAATTTACATTTGTCTATTCATGTGACTTCTGCTCGTGAGCATTGGACAAACCAGGATGTGCATAGATAGGGCGTAGGTAAATACCATATTATTTGCCTAAATGCACTATCGTGACGGTACCACCCGACCCCGCCGTCCATATATGCTGAATGCTCCGTGGCTACGTCTATTTAAATATTAATAATTAATAATAATATATAAAATCCGCATGTTTATGGAACTGATACACACATTAAAATAACTGGAAATTGGAAGTTAGTAACGTTCTATTCAACCATGTAAAGGTACGTTATACACCTTGTGTTTACAATCTACCAATATTTTGTATAGAACAGCTGTCAGCTACTGATTATATTAAAATAAACTTAATCTATTTAATTATCTTTATCAGCTGTGATATTACGTAATATTTTCATTTCTTATCTTTGAATACAAAAATTTTTATACATTTTCAACTACAAAATAATTTGCAAATATTCGTGATTTTGACAAATTTTGTCGATTTTTGAACTTCAACTGCTTATAAAAAAAAATTGTGCCTATGTATTTGAATAATTTTTGAATCACTCTTAGATCAACTTATTCAAAACCTTCTATTAAATTTTCAAGCGATTTGGTAGGGCCAAAAAATTGTTATCGACTTTTATAAAAAAAAATCTAAGAAAAATCGAATTATTCAAATGCCTATAAATAGCTAAAAAATAAACGAAATATTTTGAAAATACAACTATGTAAAGAAAATGCCTATTTAAACATTTTGTAAAAGTTTTAAGTTTCTACGACCTATACTTTTTGAATAAGAACAAATATCAAAAATCAATGATGCCTAAATTGTTATTTTACGCGATTATGTGAAAAAATTGTAATTTCAAACACTCATAAAAATTTTTGATTTTATTCCAGTGCAAATTTTTTTACAGATAATTGAAGGAAAACGTATGTCAAACTTTGTACCGAATTTACAATTCTTAGTTTTGAATACTTAAAATTTTATAAATTTTCAACTGCAAAATAACTTCAAATTTTCGCGATTTTCTACACATTTCGTAAAAATATGAACTTTTTATGCTTATAAAAAAAAAATTGTGCATTACGCTTTGAATTTTTTTTTTATACCGATAAGTTCGACATATTAGGTACCTTGTATTAAATTTTCAAGAATTTTTGTCAAGTCAAATTTTTTTTATCCACATTTCAGAAAAAAAAACAAAGAAAAGTTGAAAATTTCAATTGTCTATTAAAAGCTCAAAAAAAGTCTAAAGTTTACAAAAATTGTACTACGTATAGATGATTCCAATATAAACATTTGGTGAAAGTTTCAAGTTTTTTCGACTTATACTTTTTGAATAAGAACAAATATCAAAAATCGTTGAAGGCTAAATTATTATTTTACGCAATCATGTAATTATTTCGTAAACGTTTGAACTTTAGATGCTTATAAAAAAAAATAGTGACTCACGATTTTTGATTTTTTTTAATAGCAATAAGTACTTCTAATGAGGAACCTTGTACTAAATTTTCAAAGTTTTATGGCCAACAAAATTTTTTTTATCCACATTTCAGAAAAAAATAAGTTCAAATTTTCGCGATTTTTCAATATTTCATAAAAATTTAAACTTTTTATGCTTATAAAAAAAAAGGTGTGCATTTCGCTTTGAATTTTTTTTTTATACCGATAAGTACTTCTTATGAGGAACTTTATATTAAATTTTCAAGATTTTTTGTCCAGCCAAATTTTTTTTATCCACTTTTCAGAAAAAAAAACTAAGAAAAGTCAAAAATTTAAATTGTCTATAAAAAGCTCAAAAAAAGTCAAAAGTGTTCAAAAATTTTACCACGTATAGATGATTTCAATATACACATTTGGTGAAAGTTTCAAGTCTCTATAATATGTTTGAAGTAAATAGTTATTTATCGCATGAATTTTTGATTTCGTAAAGATTACAGCTTCAGAAGTTCGTTAAAATTTTTTGATTGAACCGATCGCGATATTTTAATACTTTTTGCAAGTAAAACTTGTGCAAAACAACTGAGTAAAGAAAACGCCAATTTAAACATTTGGTGAAAGTTTCAATTTTTTTCGACTTATACTTTTTGAATTAGAACAAATATCAAAAATTGTTGAAGGCTAAATTGTTATTTTACGCAATTATGTAAAAATTTTAATTTCAAACGCTCTTAAAAATTTTTGATATTGTTCCAGTAGACATTTTTTTGCACAGAATTGTAGGAAAACTTACGGACAACTTGGTACCAAATTTTCAATTCTTAACTTTGAATACTTAAAATTTTATGAATTTTCAACTACAAAATAACTTCAAATTTTCGCGATTTTTTACACATTTCGTAAAAATGTGAACTTTCTACGCATATAAAAAAAAATTGTGACAAACGATTTCTGATTTTTTTTAATGACGATAAGTACAACTTATGAGGAACCTTGTATTAAATTTTCAAGATTTTTTGGCCAGCCAAATTTTTTTTATCCACGTTTCAGAAAAAAAACTAAGAAAAGTTCAACATTTCAACTGTCTATAAAAAGTTCAAAAAAGTCAAAAATTGTACCACATAAAGGTGTTTTCAATATAAACATTTGGTGAAAATTTCAGGTTTCTACATCTTTTGGTTTTTGAGTAACGGCTAAATAAAAAAATTGATTTCGTCGAAAATGGGTTTTGCACAAAAAGTACCGGTTTTTTTAATACAATTTAATTAATTAATAACAATGAATTACCCTCGTATTTTTTACAATTATGGTAAGCCGAACTTATGGCCAACCTTGTATTAAAATTTCAATTGTTAGCTTCTAATAAAAAATTTTTTATGAATTTTTACCTACAAAATACATAGCAAATATACATGATTTTGACGAATTTTGTCAATATTAGCAATTATAAACGCTTATAAAAAAATTTTGTGCCTATGTATTTTTATAATTTTTAAATGGGAGTTAGAACAACTTATGTGGACCCTTCTATTAAATTTTCAAGTATTTCGTCCGAGCTACATTTTTTTTATCAACATTTATAAAAAAAAAAATAAAAAAAATCGAATATTTCAAATGCCTATAAATTGATTAAAAATGAGTGAAATCTTTTGAAAATAAAATTATATAAAGAAAATGCCAATATAAACAACTGATAAAATTTTCAAGTTTCTACAACTTATACTTTTTGAAAAAAAAACAAATAGCAAAAATCGTTTGAGGCTAAACCGTTGTTTAACGTGTTTTTGTAAAAATTTAAATTTCAAACACTCATAAAATTTTTTTGTCTGAATCCGGTAGAGTTTTTTTTGCAGATAATTGAAGAAAAACTAATGAAAAACCTTGTACCAAATTTTCAAAACTTAGTTATAAAAGAAAAAAATTTTACGATTTTTCAACAACAAAATTATTTGCAAATTTTCGCAATTTTTACATATTTCGTATAAATTGGAACTTTGAGCACTTATAAAAAAAAATTGTGACTTACGATTTTGGATTTTTTTTTATCAGTTATGGAACAACTTATAAGAAACCTTGTATTAAATTTTCAAGATTTTCTGGCAAAAAAAAAAAATTTTATCGTTATTTTAAAAAAAAATACTTAAAAAAATTGAAAATTTCATTTGTCTATAATTAGCTCAATAAAAGTCAAAATACTTTGAAAATTTAACGGTGTATAGAGAACGCTAATCTAAACATTTGGTGAAAATTTCAAGTATTTACATTGATTAGTTTTTGAGTTATAGCAAAATAAAAAATTTGATTTTGTCGAAAACTGGTTTTGCGTAAAATATACCGTTTTTCCCTCATTTTTTAAGGGTTTTTCCCGGCGCGTTAAAAAAATATTGAAAATTTTTAACTTTTGACCCCCCAAAGTACCAACTAGATTTAATTTCCTTTCAGAAAAGTTGCTATATAAGGCAATCGAAGCATTTTTACTGCCCCAAATCGTGTCGACAGACACAAAAAAAAAAAAAAAAAAAAAAAAAAAAAAAAAAAAAAAAAAAAAAAAAACACACACATCATTGTAAAATCAATACATTCTTCACTCCGTTCAGAATCTAAAATATAATATAATAGGTACTATTAATAGGCAACGAATTAAAATACATAATACCGTGAGCTTAAACTAAATCTTATAAAAATGTATATTTCAATTATATTAATGATTTTAACCTGGTTTCGTTATCGAAAAAAAAGTCAAAGTTATTTATTGAGTTACTCGAAGATAGCATTCTGTTGATTGGCGCAAATAAACTGTAATTTTGACGATAGGTATAGGAGCATAAAACGTTTGTGACACACGAGTATTATTTTGAGAGACATTTATTGGTATTTTTCTAAGTAATTCGGGAAGATCGGGATGATTGAAGGGTTAAGTAATTTATATAACTAAGATACATCATACGACTTTCTTCTTTTTTCAAGTAGTTCAATTCCGTATTCCTTAGCTATTTTTTCTGGTGATACACCAGTTTTGCCGGTTATAAATGCAAGCACTCTTAAGAATCTACTCTGGACGCGTTCAATCTTATTGATTAAACTAGCTTGATATGGATTCCAGATCATTGAGCGGTATTCTAATATACAGCGGACTAAAGAAAGGAATACAATTTTAAAACGGTTAGGATTTTTTAAATCTGAGCAATTACGTCTAACCGAGTATATATTATAGGCTTATAGGTTATAAATGTATACGAAAAAATTATTTCATCAATTTATCATTAGTACGCATAAATGCAAGAAAAACGATTTCATAATTTCGATAATTACGAATTGTGGATTGATGGTAAGCATAAAAAAAAAAAAATCAAAATATATAATTATAGTATGATTTCCTCAAATACTAATATGACGTGTATTCTATCCACCGATACGTTATTCTGTTGTATATTAAGAGAATAAAGATGCATACGCATTTGATTTTAGAATTATCGATTTAATTATTTGCTCTAAAAACCCCACGGGTACGTTGTTTAACGACATCGACGACCCAACTTTTTTCGCTCTTGGACTCGGGTTATGCTTCTGTTGCTGAAAACCGGGTCGTTTCCGAAAAGGAAAAGAAATCGCCGACCGTCGGACACGGCGTTCTTCGAAAATTTTTATTACGACCGTCGACGATAAAGTTCTCTGTGAAACCACTCGATTCGAGAGCGAACTGTGCCCCGGGGGAGATATCTGTCACGTTCAGTGCTGTGTCGAGTCTGCGAGTCTATTGCCGTCACGTCGGTCGCGAATATTTTGCTGTCAACGTACAGTTTCCACATTTATCTCGAGTGATTTTCGATTAATATTGTTCCGTGCGATTTGTTCGATGACGCAGTACACTATCGGTATATTTTTCGAGCGTATATACTGCATTTATCGTTTATAAGCACTCAGAGAAAGACACATTTTTAATAGGTATTTTCATCCATCGCCATGGTCAGCGATGAAATGAACAAATTTGAGACCCGTTTAAATAAATAAAAAAAAAAAATTGTCGTGATCTCATATTTGTCTCCGTCTCGTTGATTTAATTTTCACTCGATAAAGTTCAGACAAACCGTGGTTTTAGAACTAATTGGAAACTGCAGTATAGAAGCATCGTTTCCGGGAGTAGAAGGGGAGCGCATTCTCATCTGTTTTTATATAAAGTCCTTCCAGTCCTATCGAAAGTAAATACAATGAATAAACACTTTCAAAGTTCAATGTTTCAAACGTGATAATGAACAATTTTCTTTTTCAATAATGTTTTGAAAAATTTTTTGGAGACATGAAAAATAATTTACAATCTTTAATATAAAACAAAGTTTGTTATAAACCTAAAAAATAAAAAATATTAACTTTAAGAATACAATTATATACGTATTTACTTTTCAATATTTTTATGATAACTTATGTAATTATTTTTAATAAATAAATAACACCTAGTTGTTTATTTAAATTATTTATATCGTATACAGTTAAAAAATCAACAACAAAATAAGAGAGATATGTTATAGACGTTGTTATTTATAATTTTTCAAACTGTTTAAAATACTAATTTCATGTATTTAATATATTTGTTAGAAACAATAATATAAAGCTTAAATTTTTTTTTCCGAACAACATTATTTTCAAGGTTTCTTATCGCCGCGGTTAACCCGTGATATTTGAACGCAAGGGCTTCAAATGTAGGTGGCCCCGTTTTAACTTTGACGCATTTACCGAACTTCAGTCCCAAAGAAGACTTATCGGAAAGTATAACCATTAATACCATTCACATATTATTTATATAAATATACGAGCGAGGCCCTTAGTAAATTAATATTAAGTACAGTCATAAACAATAGAAAAATTGAACAGAAGTGATGTGAAAAGAAAAATTAAAGTAACAACATAGAAATATATAGTTATACGCGTACAATTAAATAAGATAAAGATTGAATGATGGGCTCGCTTTGGCATTTGACATAATACGTCTTAATGGCTCATTCAATAAATAATTTGTACTTGCATGGGGAACATAAAAGACAGTATAGGACCTGGATGAGTGTTGAGGGACTTTAAAACATAATAGAGATAGAAGGGTAGGTGAATCAATAGTGTTATTGAGTAGACCGTTGAGGAATCGAGTGCCAACATCTTTTCTTCTATCGGCTAAGGAAGATAAATTTAGGAGAGTGGTGTGGGGGTATAATAACGAGGTGCGCAAGGAATATTGAAGGAATAGTTTATGGATTTGAGGAACTTAGTTAAACTCGATTGAGCTGTCTGGAGAGTAAGGGTTCCAGATAATAGCTCCGTATTCAAGGATCGGCCTGACCAGAAAACAAAAAAGCAATTTGGTGGATACGTAAATAGGATATATTTGTGTGTGTGTGTGTGTGTGTGTGTGTGTGTGTGTGTGCGTGTGTGTGTGTGTGACGCCGACCGTATTATTTTAAATTAAAACATGATATGCGGTATAAAGTTTGATCAGCATCATAATGTTGTAATATGCTACGCAATATACCTACTAATAAATATATTAATCTAATTGTGAGCAATTAATAAATTGTTAATAAATTATATTTTATATAATATATAAATTGATTGTATACGCAAATGTAAGTGAATATGTATACGTCAATAAAATGTATATGTAAAATGCACATGTATATGTAAACGAACACTCATGAGATTAGAATAGGCTCGGAAACTATACGACCACTTAAACGAAATTATATGTATTACAGTATAATATGCTACGCAATCCTAACAAACACACTGACCAAGTTGTAAAATAAATATTATAGAAATTTTAAATTATGAGTCATTTATGAAATAAGCTAGATTTGATATGTAAACACGAAAATCGCACACGCACCGCCAAAATCCTCAAATACAAACAAAAACACAAAAAGACGCCTACCTCATCAGATGTCACTGGATTGAGGTCAACGCCGATTATATAACAGGCCTAAGGACTGACCATACACCAGACGTATTCAGCCAACCGAGTCCGAGCCACTTCACGGTACACTACATCAAAATCTCTTGTCATTAATTGTTAAACTGTTAAACTTTTAAACTGTCATACTACAATTTATAATATTGTGTTTCATTTTATGTCGATGATCAAATCAAAATAACAAACCAATCGATTTTTTATTTAAATCTCCGGGTGATCAGCACTGTCGTTGTCACTACGTACACCGTGTCAACATCAACATCGTAGACACCATACAATGTACTTGAGTTCGATCCTAACTTTTGAAAAAAATTAATCCGACTGGTCAATAATTGTGATTGGTTCACAGCGCCTGAAGAAACAACATTTTTATGTCAATACGATTTGTAACAGAGCAGTGGCAAGTCTGTGATGCGTCGTGACAGTTATAGCACACGATAACGTTATGTTTACAGACGTACGCCGTAACTCGGGCGCGGGAATCGGCCGCATTATGTACGTGATCGGGCGGGAAAATTTGACGCAATATGCAATTATTTTCACAAAGACAATATTGGCTGCAGTGTACTACAAATATCGGAAGTGAATGTAATTTTCAATCATCGTACGTTAAATCTTGACAATTTAATTGATAAGTCGTAAATATTTGATTTCATCATTGCAGACAGAGAGCGATACGTCTCCATCACTGTGCATGTAAATGTGTCGTTCTCATCAGCCGTCATTATCAGACGCGATATTATGTCATTAATATTAACTGTTGTCATAATATTGTATAGCTGTAGTCCAGATAGTTGGGCAGATTTTGATTTTTATAAACTCTAGGACACTCTGAATGAGTAATGGTGGTTTTTATTATTTTTCGCCTAGTGTTCTGTGAGTTTGAATGACTTAATTACTATTAACTTACACGGCTGTACTATTAACTTACACGGCTCGACCAATATTAATGTAACTGATAATTTTTACTTGAACGATTTTTTTTTTTTTTAGACTTGTATTGATGCTAAATTTTCCGTTCGACTATTATTTTTATCTTTACGGCTGTTTTGGTTTCTTCAATGGAATATACGGAAAGTGCTTAATAGAACATAATTATATTGTGGAAAAGAATTCTGTCTTAAAAATAAGTATTATTGGACCATTAATAGTTACGGAGGTATAAACGTTCGAAGTCCAGAGCTTTATAGCGGTGTATATTTATGTACAAAAATTTACTTCACTACTCCACAGTTATCTTAACATTGAACGGTCGTTACAATAATAAAAAGCCGATAAGATAATGGTGGTGGAAGTTCGTCCTTCGTCGCTTCGCTCCTCGGACAAGATAATGGTGAGGAGTGTATAGCACTTTCTATCATGGGATCACCTAACCTAACCTCGGACAAGATATTGGTGATGAATGTATTAAGTTTTAAAGAAATGATGACTCATTTCTTTAGTATAAAACGATTCTGAGCAAAGCTTCAGTGTAATATAATATATTATTTATATACTGTTTACGTATTTTTCGGTTATTTGTCTGATTTTTGGTGAGTTTTTTCGTTATTAAACCCTCATAAAATATTCAATTTTTAACTCGTTAGAAATTTTCTGTTACCAAAAGATTCGAAACATGTTTTTATATCTATATTCCAAGTTTCATTGTGATCGGACACACCAAAAAAGATTTATACAGATTTTAAGTTGAAAATTAACGTAAAAACAGTCGTTATTCATATACGAATTTATGAAAACGTGTATAAAAAAAAATCCTGACTAACGATTTTTGAACTTTTGTTAGGATAATTAGGTAGGTATATGAGTAAGGTCATATTAAATTTTCAGAACTTTTTGTCAAATATTTGAAATTATATTACATAAAAACTTTCAAAAAATTTGGTAAATTAAAAGTTCTATATTTAAGTCAAAAGTGCTATAATTGTTCTGAAAATGATGTCCAATATAAAAAAGTATGTATTTGATATTGGATAAAATTTTCAAGTTTCTAGCTTCAATACTTTTCGATTTATGACTAAATACTTAAAATGTGAACAGTGAAAATCTCGTTTACGGCGGATTGTTACCGATTTTACCGTTTTTACTCAGTTTTTCGATCGTTATTCTTGATTACTGGAAAAACTATGGAGATTTTGGAAAAATGACCTCTCTAAAGTACCATCTCAGTTCGATTTCGGATCTAAAGAGTGTCTGGACGAAACTTTTGGACAAGGATTTCTATACGAAAAAGTGTTTACAGAAAAAAAAAAAAAGAAAAAAAAAAATAAAAAAAAATAAAAAAAAAATAAACATCATTGTAAAACCATTAGATCCTTCGCTTCACTCAGAATCTAAAATGTGATCTTTGAAATGTCCAAAAATAATATTCTCTTTCATGATATCACGTCAAATAGTTCATAACTTTGGTGAAAACTAAAGCACTTGAAAATCACGTAAATAAAAAATTACTCCATTCATAATACTATAACGCAGTCGTATTAAAATTTATATTTTTATTTTAGATTGTTGACCTGCGTGTATTCTTGGGCAAAAATAGTAACATGTGATGTCTAATATCATATTTAGTTTTCGTTCTGTTTTAAGCACTCATTTATTGTTTTTTTTAATTTTTTTTATTTTAGTAGTTAGTTTTGAGTTTAAATGCCTCCTTTAATTTTCATTAAAACAAATAAAGTAAATATAAATCAAAAAACACTTAATGCAAGTATTTTTCGATTTTTTTCATGCACGTTAAGCTATTTTCAGCGCAAAAATGCACGCTCGCAAATGATGTTATCATTTTTTTACCACATTCGTCGCGTTTTTCAGGGAGTTCGATGACTGACGAATAGATGCGTCTGTACTCGCAGTGTACCGTGCTTTACCGGCGGCGAACGTGAAGCCACAAAACGCGTGTATAGAAGCAGCCGTGTAGTCTAGTGCCGGAGGCGCGGGTGAGCGCGTGACGAGAGAGCTGCACCCGGCGGGAAATATAAATGAGATTTTAATCGCGTTTAAAGCGAGTGGCCCCCGCCGAGAGAGGTGTAAAATGGCCGGCGGGCGGCACACACACACACACACACACACACACACACACACACACACACACACGTAGATATAAACGCACTGGAGAGGATAACATTATATTATTATGTATAGGTACAGTGTACACACGTCGTGCGACGGAAGACGCGCTCGCGAAAGGGTCGCGTCGTCCTTGTGTCGTGTCATTACTATTATTATTATTTCTATATTATTATTATATTATCGTCGCCGATGCCGAAGTCGCGCAGTAGTCGTCGTCATGATTTCGGGTCGGCAATTTTCCCTCAATTTTCACCCACACGCCTCCCCATCACTGTTCCGTATAAATAATTCATCCCTTTTAAAACTCTGCACCACGTGTGCGTATGTGTGTGGATGTATGTGTGTGTGTGTGTGTGTGTGTGCGCGCGCGTCTGATTCGATTTTGCTATTTCCGAGTGGTTCTATTTACACGCTCCACCGACAGCCAAAGGGTTGTTTTCCAAAACCGTTTATCGCTCGAACGCTAAGTCTCTCTATTTATTAGAGAATAAACGTATACGCATACAGGCATTGCGCGTATTATACGTGTGTGTGTGTGTGTGTGTGTGTGTGTGTGTGTGTGTGTGTGTGTGTGTGTGTGTGTGTGTGTGTGTGTGTGTGTGTGTGTGTGTGTGTGTGTGTGTGTGTGTGTGTGTGTGTGTGTGTATTAAGCTAGAGCGTTATTTATTTATTTTTTTTTTTGTCTCCTCCACAAAGGGCTCGTGAAGCGTACGGTTTTGCACACGCTAGAAAATGCTGGCGAATTTTCAATGTGCTAGTGTGCAAATGACAGTACTACAATTTTGGAGGGAAACCGAGCTCTTAGTTTTCTGATTTATTTTTAGAAAGTATTTGTTCTGTAATTTTGTAATTTTCACCGGAACGGAGATAATTTTTCAAAATACACTCTTACATACTCATTATCAATTACCTGTTTGTGTAATTTGTATTTCATTAGGTCTTATGTTATTACGTGTTCAAATTCATCGTAATACAAATTTTCTTTTTTATGATGACGAGAGCAAAATTCTTCATATTTTGACCATTATTATAACTCATGATCAATGGACTATGTTTAAATGGTCCTCTTGGACCGTATACTAGACCGGTTAAATACCCAAATAACTTATACTTCATAGTTTATATGTACTATCTGTACCTCGTACTCGATTATCGCAAGATACTATTATTATCTTGATGTAATTGTAGATACTTAATGCACAGTGATTTTTCATTAATTTACCGTCAATCCAAAACATCTACTGACTAGTGATCACATCAATTGAATGGTAACAAGTCAAAACGTGTTACTGTCAAAATTGACGAAATCGAGATAAATATTGATTCATATGATAAAACAATCAAGGAAATCATTTTTGTCTTTTTTTTTCCATTTTTTAAGGTGTAACATAAAGCTTAAAAAGTCGGAGATTTTTCAAAACGTGGTATTTCCAACCTTAATTTTTTTCTATATTATGTATTATTTCCGTAACA
Organism: Therioaphis trifolii; assembly: GCA_027580255.1. Taxonomy (NCBI): domain Eukaryota; kingdom Metazoa; phylum Arthropoda; class Insecta; order Hemiptera; family Aphididae; genus Therioaphis; species Therioaphis trifolii. The sequence goes on along the minus strand of CM050409.1, from coordinate 40,655,649 downwards.
TGCCAAAACGTGTTAATTCCCAAGTTAAAAATTGTTTCGTATTATTTAACCCATGAAACGATAAAAAACCATAGTGTAAACACTTAAATTATGGGTGAAACAAAAAATGTGTTTTCTGAAATTTGACATTTTTGGCAATAACAAGTTTTGACTTGTTACCCTTCGTTATCATTCGTTATCACACCTCTGGTATACCGATTTTATAAATTTTGACGACCAATGACCAATTATTGATTTTCGTCAATCATTACGATTAATTGAACTATGGATTATGATACTGTTTTGCCTGTAAACGAATGTTCATTGTTTAAATAATATTTTTATGTATATCTGAACCGTATCGTAATATTTTTTTTCGAGGATCGTCAGTAACCGAGGGTCGGTCGCAAATCTTAGAGATCTCTTATTTTTTTTTTTCAAATTTTTTTGTTTGTCTAAAACCTGAGAGTGTACGGCCGGTAAATCATACGAGTTTCCCGGGAAAACTTTGCGAGACGCGTACACGCACTCGCGTGCCTGGAATATTACACCTGGTCCGCGGTAACAGGGACGTCGTTGCTGCGTGAGACGAGAACATTATACACGACGGGTCCCCCCGACGAATCGCCGACAAGAGACCGTGTGAAGAATACGAGAGTCCCGGCACACGTCGGCCGTGCGCCCGCAGCGAATTTTTCCCGCACGCGAACGACGATTCGAAATATCTCCGGTTCCCTCCCCGCTCGCGAGTAATCGACGGGCAAATATACTTTTCCGATTTTCCCTCCTCCTTTCCGCCCCTACTGATTCCGGCGTCCCGTTAAGGTAACGACGAGTTGATTACTGGGTGAGATGAGTGCGTACAGGGTGTATTCTACGGGGTTTAATACATTATCCTGATACGTCCTTATAGAGAAAATTAATATTTTTATGGAACTCTCAAGGCTAAAACTACCGTATAATTGCAGGCCTAAATGGAGAACATGATTTGATTTTTCGTATTGACACGGGAGACGACGCAATTAGGTGTGCAAACTCGTGAGACGCTCATGTATAGGATACGGTACATAGATATAAGTGAATACGTTATTGATTTATTTTGAAGTTTTTCTTATTTCTCAGAAGCACATGAGTGGTGTACAGTGTGTAAACGCTTAAGCTCGATATCTTTGCACAGAGCCACGTGCAATTTGAATTTGGTTTTCTAGGTTTTCCTCTTATTATTGTGTAATATATATGTATATTTTTATGGTTTCTGCATTGTTTCTGTCAAATTGACATGCGTATGCGCAATAAAACCTTTTCTTTTTAAATAGAACCACTTATTATTTTTCGCTACGTTTTTCACAAATGTTGGTGGTTTAATCAACTTCATACGGTCAAAATTCACCAAGTTACAGAAATTTTTATCGAAAAATCACCAAATTCGCGTGATTTTACAGATTTCAACTGTATCTATGAAAATAATGATCTTAAGATGATTTACGTTTGATACATTCACCCTTATTTTTAAATATATGATATTGTAATTTTAACTTCTGACCAATTTTCATTTTAACTTATGTATGAAATATACCTTATAGTAAATAATGAATAATAATTAATAACAAAGTTAATTCTGGTTTTAGTAAACTTATAAGTAACTTTAATTATTATAAATGTGTTAATATTGTTTTTCATAAAAAAAACTTATTCTTAACTCATCTTTTAAAATTGTTCTGAAATGTAACGAATTCTTTCGAAAAATATCGAATCGCGTTTCGATGAAAACGACCGATAATTTAAGCAGTCAATAATGATAAATCATTGATATTAGTTCAATAAACTTTACTAAAACCAGAGTTAATTTTATTATTATCACAAAAATAATAGTTTAACATCTATATCACAGTTTGTTGTAGTTTTATCCGGAGAATGTAAGTTGCGTCCCAATAAAAAGGTCACTATAACAACATACGTAAGTTGCGGCCCGTATTTTATCAGGTACTACGTAAGTTGCGGCCCGTGTTTTTTTTGTGTAGACGTAAATTGCGTCCCGTGTGTCTGTTATCTATCGATAATTGCGTCCGACGGAAAATTACTCAAATTTATTTATAAGCAATATACAGCACATAACATCATAAATATCTAACAAGATAAAGCAGAGACGTACAACGAACACAAGAATGTCATGTTAGTTCACCGATAACTGTTCTATACGTGTGCGCGAATAAGTTGGTGATTTTGTGTACTTACAATGGACGTGATGACAAGTGAAAAAAATAAAACAATAAAATTAATTGGTGGTTATAAATTTCGATTTCATAAGTTTTTGAAAAATGATATTGAACGTTGGTGTTGCACCGTCAAAACGTGTAAGTGCTTTTCAAAATTCAATAGCCTTAATTCTGTGATTGAAAGTGTTAATGAACATAATCATGAACCATTACCAGAAAATATTTTAAATAGACAAAAACTTAGTAATAATTTAAAACGAAAAGCAGTAGATGACATGTTCACTAGACCATCAAAACTGTTACATTCTGAACTGAAAAATGATGATATTGAAAATATAACTACTAAAGAGGTTTTATTAATAAAAAGAAATATCCATAATGCTCGATCTTCAAAGTTGCCCAAATTACCTAATACATTAACCCAAATTCACGACACTTTCAAAAATATGAAATTTAAAACTATTAGAGGTGAAGATTTTTTGTTAGTGAATAATAACGAAAAAAATATATTAGGATTCTCGACAATTCGTAATTTACAAGCTTTATGCAGTTTAAACACGATATTTGTAGACGGTACTTTCAAAAGTTGCCCAAAATTATATTATCAATTGTTTACTATTCACGGTGTAATAAATAATAATTATGTCCCACTTGTTTATTTTTTGCTGCCATCAAAATCAACTAATTGCTATACTGCTGCATTTCAACATTTAATAGAAGAATGTATAAAAAATGATATGCTATTAAACCCGGTTCGAATGTATGTAGATTTTGAAAAGGCTATACATGCTGCTGCAAATACTGTCTGGCCTTCTATACAAGTAAAGGGGTGTAGATTCCATCTAGGACAAAGTTGGCACAGAAAAATACAACAGCTAGGGCTTAGTACCAATTATAAAAAAAAAAATACAGAAATAAGTAATTTTTTACAACTATTTTTTGGACTTCCTTTCTTAAATCCACATGATATTGAAAACTGTTTTACCGAAGACATTATGGCAATTCAACCACAAGATTCTAAAGTATTAGAATTTACTGATTATATATTAGACTCATATATAAAAAATAACGCTGACTTTCCACCAGAAATGTGGGCAGAATATTCATCATCGACATTACGTACGACAAACAATTGTGAATCGTTCCACAGAAAATTAAATAATTCATTTAATTCTTCTCACCCAAATATTTTTAATTTTATAGATGTTTTAAAAAATATACAAACTGATACGTATATAGCTTTACAGAGTCAGGGTTCAAGAAAGAGAATGGTAATTGAAAAAGAAGAATATATTAAACAAAAAATGAAAGAATTAGAAAATAAAAAAATTACCCAAATTGAATTTGTGAGGCATATGTCCTTCAAATTTTGTCCTGCTTTTAAGTTATAAGTTTTAAAATTTAAAATATAAAAATAAATAATGTAAACAAACAAATATTTTACAAAAACAATATGCTGAATAATAATAATAATAATAAAACCAATATTTTTAACCATACCAATATTATAACAATAATGTTGACAGTCCTAAGTCTGATAAAATGGGAAGGAAAATATTGGTTGTAATGCAATTTTCATATTATGCACAACAAATACTAGGGACAACATTTAGGTATACACAAAAAATAATCGGGACGCAATTTACGTATACACAAAAAAAACACGGGCCGCAACTTACGTAGTACCTGATAAAATGCGGGCCGCAATTTACATCAAAAAGGTACATTGGGACGCAACTTACAGTCACCCGTTTTATCGAATTCTTTACGTGGCCCAAAGTCGTTAAATTTACAAATCATAAAATCACTTCGCTAACTTCGTACCAATAGCGAACGAAATTTTTGATACGATTCCGTTATCCAGAAATCGGTTAACACACATAAGGGAGAACCATTACGTGTATTACCAATTAAAAAAAAAAAAAAAAAAAAAAAAAAAATGAATCTATGTGTAAAAAACGTATTCGACCGTGAAAATTCTATAGTGAAACTTTTTTTGTTGGTTTTTTGTTTTTTGTTTTTTTTTTTACCATGCAAAACTGTTTTATTTCTCGTCGATTATTATTATGGTTATTATTTATTTTTTTTTCTTTTTCGGCCAACCGCTTGTAACGTTTGCTCGCGACTCTTCGTGTTAGCACGTAAATAATAATATAATACGTATCGAACGTATACGTGCACATATATATACATTATATACACACTATTGAAATCATTAATACACGTCGTGTGTCGTAAATAATAATGATTATCATTACACATTGAATGAATATCGTTTCGTTTTTAACTCCGTAGGAAGTGTAATATTTTACAAACGTTCCTATATCGCGTGTAATATATTTCCGAAAAATAGGCAGGCTACGTAACAACAAAATCTATATAAGTAAACGGAATAAAAAAAAAAAAAAAAAACTGAAAAAAAAAACTAAAAACGTGTCGAGAGGCCCCCCGCAGGTCAGAGTGGATCTCACGCTCTTCAGTGGCATCCTCTTATTACGAAGCTTATAATGTGTGTGTGTGTGTGTGTGTGTGTGTGTGTGTGTGTGTGTGTGTGTGTGTGTTTGATATTTTACGCTTGACGAGTGTCACTTTTATTACGCAATAATATGCGTGTGTTATACGTCATCGCGAATTGTTTTGAAAGTCGACGGTCGATCGTTTTGGCACACATGTGATTTTACACACGGCGTGGTTACGTAAAATACGTGTAAACATGCGAATTATCAAAGAGTTGTTCCCGACAAACCGACATGTACCGCGATTCATATGAATTTTTACTTGTTACTTAGCACGTGCGCGCTAAGCGAGGATTTTCTGAAATTCGCATTTTAAACGGTCGAAACGGTGTAAAATATTCAATAACATAACAACTCCACAGATATTTCAGTTAATTATTATTATTATGATTATTATTATTGTTTTTGTTGACGTAGACACCATAGAGTAATTATTTATTTATTATTACTCTATGGTAGACACTGACCCACGGTCATCTGATCGCAGTCTGACCATAAAATAAATAGATATTAATACGTAGATATCGTATGAATATTATGGATACAATATGCCGATGGTCTATATGGCAAATTGTTTTATCGGTACCGTTGAATCAGTATTCCATGGCTAAATGGATAATATCACTTGCGTAGGAACATCTTAATTTTTTACACTACTCAATACTCGTACGCTTTGTAAATTATTAAATTACACCCATTACGAGAATCGAAACAATTATCATAGATTTCAAGAAGTCAAAATGATAATATGATTTGTAATCAGAGCCGTTAAAACTTTCCTTCATTGTGATAAGACGTATCAAAAATGCAATAGGTATTATATAATCCTTATTGAAAAAATACAAAAAAAATAAATAAAAAATAAAGCTAAAATTTAACTTTAAAGTGCCGAATTCGAAATAAAATATATGAATGAAAAGTATGTACATTATTATTATTTTTTTTTTTACTGATGGACATTTTTGAAGCAATAGAATTCTGATTGTTTTTCATTTCTTGTTTTTCTAAACATTAATATATTTGAATACATGCACTAATTTACCAAGAGAATTTTAAACCGAGTTTTGAGTTTGTATGTTCTGTTTTTGTTTCATTCATAAAGGTAAGTTAAGAATCATTATATGATAACTTGATCATTAAAATCTCCACAGTTGATAAAACATATCATTATGATTATACTTCTCATTTTTTTAATTCTTATTTTTGTTTTTTTTGTTTTTGAAAGTATCGAATATTTATCGTGTAAATCATTTATGAAAATCCATAAATTTATTTCACCAAAACAGATGTGCCTGTTTATTATAATTAGGACCGTCGCACGTTGTAGTTTAGTATGGACTTAGCATTTTGTTCGTCAAACGAGCGATAACTCCAAACGATCAAAACACCGAAAATGAGATCCGAATCATACTCAACATCAAGTCCCATCCCTGGATTTCGGCCTCCGACGTGACCGAACGTTATAATATGTAAATTGGAATAATTTATATCGATTAATCATATCGCTGCGGAGTGCGGTTTTTGGATTTCACGAAAACCCGTATGCATGATAATATGATGTATACTCGTATAATGGTATTATATTATAATGATCGCGTTTTAAAAAACGATCAGTCGGCAAACGGTCAAATGTTTCATTGTGAATATTCATAAATAAATTTTTATAAACGCGTGTGATTAATTAAAACCAAACCAGTTAACTGCGCGGCACCGGCCGAGGTACGCCGAAGACACGTTTTTGAATTCATCGCCGGTCTCGTAGACAACTTATTATTGTTTGTTTTGTTGTAGTTACGGCATAATCAACGTTTTCACTAAATTATACAGTCAACCTGGCATGTTAAACAATAACTCATGCGACATTTAGGGTTTCGCCTATTGAACGACACGTGTTACCGCGCAGGGTACCGTTTGAATGCAATGACTTTTAACACGTTTATTATTTGTATCAAGTATTCAAGTATTACTCGAGATCTTCCAAGATTTTTTTTTAAATATTCAATAAAATATATTTTAAATATTCAATAATTCAATATAAAGATAAACCCTCGGCATCAGGGCCATTGGGTAATATATATATATATATATATATATATATATATATATATATATATAATATGATATATATGTAAATTGTCGATAAAGGGAAAAGAAGAATTGAAAAATCAATTTGATAAAAACACAAGTTATGATGGTTAAATCACAAGCACAAAAATTATCCAAAATAAATCTACTTTCATGGATAATTTTCAAAAACCATGTATGTATCTGCAGTGGCAAATACTTAGTATCTATGCTTGAATCTGTTGAAATTCTTGTGAAATTTCACTGTATCATTGATACAACATCAAAAATTTCGAATTGACGTCAACGAGTTGATTATGAGGAGTTAATGAATTTACGACGACGGTGTGATGATAAAACACTAGTATACTAATTGACACGGTTATGAAGTCGTATTGCGATGATGATATTATTATGATGACGTGATCACAATAATAAAACATTTTACAGCGATACAAACACCCACCTGCTCATAATTATATAATTATAACAATAATAAGAATAATAATAATAAATAATACGTACACATGTACCTACAAATGTTTTGTATGTAGGACGTGCTCAAACAGAAATTAAAAAAAAAAAAAAAAAATTGTTTCTTAGATTAAGCGCATACCAGTCGTCGTCTAAGTATATTGGTGTACTCGTATCTACAAGATTCTCTATGTACGTACATAATATTGTTCGTTCAATAATATGGTGAGCGCGGTATACGATATGAAAAATGTCTTTGACGCTTGTCTAAAACGATAACCATCATAGAGAGGTATGTGTGTGTGTGTGTATGTGTGTGTGTGTATGTGTGTGTGTGTGTGTGTGTGTGTGTGTGTAAACGGTACTTGTTAGTAATTGCAGACCATATATACATATGGTAGCCACGCAGTAGGTGAGTAAAAACGATCATTGTACCTAAGTACGTCGAAACACTTGTTTTCGAGGTGTTAAACGTAAAAAACTCTCAATATATCTACACCATACTATTGTACACGAGTGTGTGTGTGTGTGTGCGTGTGTATGTCTGTTGAGAGGTTTCACAACGTACATATAATAAATACATAAAACGTACATAACCGATTACATCGTCGAAGATCTCCTCGCATAAACTTTTGTCCCCGCCACGTGCGTCCGCTCTTTCTATGCAGAGACAGTGCACGATTTTACGGTTATTATTATTGTTATTATTATTATTATTATTATTATTATTATTATTATTATTATTATTATTATTATTATTGCTATAACGGTTTGCGGCGGAGCTGTATATATCGTCACTTCGCAACGGTACGGTATTGTCTTACGATTTCCGAGACTGCGGTACCGGATACAGACGGAGTTCGGGACACGACGTGAAATCAGCGCGGCGTGATGACGACAGTGACCTGAGCGGAAAAACGATAAAGTTGCGCTACAACAAGACGTGTACGACGGTCACGACATTTACCGACTGAAATTCACAGGGTGAATGACGTTTTTTTTGGGTTTTTTTTTTATATTTTGGCGATCAAATGTTTCTGGTTCCCGAAACGCGTCTGTATATTTATTCGTACTCTATAGAACCTAAGGCCTAGAGACACACTCGTCCTCCTTCCTCGGCTAGGATGTGTCAGTGATTGGAATACATAAGAGGGCGTAGATTTAACACAACGGTTATGCAAAAAAAATAAATAAATCAATAAAATAAAAACAAAATCCATGTAGAAAATCCGGTATACTCTTTTTAAATATATTATTTGACGTTTTGTCACGGTAGATTTTATAATCTGTTTACTCCTTTCGTTCGAAAAACTATTGAGCAAACAGAAAAATTATCTCTCAAAGTACTATTTGCATCCAATTTTTGATCTACTGAGCGGCTGGATGAAACTGTTAGACAAACTTTACTGCCTCAATAAAATCTTCAAAAAAAAAAAAATAAATAAATAAATAAATAATAATAACAATATTAACAATTAATAATAATAAAAAAAAAAACCCATTCCTATAAAACCAAAATACCCTTCGTTTATACAGAATAAAAGAGAATTTAATTCAAACATGTATGTTGAAAATGTTTGAAGAACTTATAATAATAATAGTTATCAACAATATAGTTTTTATTAAATATTATATGTTCATGGTGTTCAACATGTTAAGTCCAAGTCTTTTTTTTATCGATACTTGAGTTTAGAACCGTGGGGGGGGGCAATGAAAAAAAATACCATGACCATAAATTCTGTTTTTTATATCTCATTGTAAAAAAAATTTGATTTTAATTTAATATGAAATACCCGCTTAGTATTAAATAATGATCCACATCATATTATTAAACTAGGAACTGAATTGTAACTTAGAATTATCGGTAAAATATTTATAGATTAAATAATGAATTATCTAAAGGAGCGAGGGGAGTCATGCCCCCCCCCCCGCAGGTGGCCTTGTTTAAAACTCGCCTATGACTTTTTCAATACAATTTCACTCATTTATTTGAACTTTCAAAACGTAGGTAATGAACACAATTTTCGACTTGCACGTATTACATGGAACCCGGGACCAGATAACTTTCGCTAGTATAAATATATTCCACTGGTGTAGGTATATATATATACACCTACGTTTCATTTATTTATCTATCACTTATTTCATTTATTTTTTAATTTTATAAGAAATATACAATCTATACAAATTATTCACAGTAAGTATATGTGAGATAGGAGTAATGAAAAAATATTACAGGGTTCCATGATAAGGAGCCACCCAATAGAAGCACTTGACTTGGAGTTTCGTTGTTATAGAAGTAAGTTAAAATATGATTTCTTGACCATTTTCTTTTTTTTAATCTGCGATTGGTATTTCCAGGAAGCGTCGGGATATGTTAGTTTTTTCGGACGTTTTTAAAAACAAAAAACGATTACAAATTTTTTAGAGGTCTTTCGTTGTGGCTCACCGAAAATCGTCGACGGTCTCGTTTTTTGTGTACTAATGTATTTTTTCATACGAAAACCGCGTCCTGTGACGACCAAGATCGTGTCGTCGCGACATCATTATAATACTCGCGTGTATCGTCGAGCGTAATGTATCCGTGAGACGTCCCGGACGTTTTCGCCGTCGACGTCGCCATCCGTCGGCCCCGCAGGCCACACGCCTGCGTATTATATACGTTGTGTCCGCCGCACAATGATCAGCTTGACACGTGGGTTTTTCGGCGCGCCCGCCCCAAGGACGCGGCGGATTTCACGCGTCGTGACAACGTCACAAACATATTATTATTACAGCGTGCACACACAGCGCATCGTGATATTGTACTTGCGAGAAACGCGTGTGTTACGCGTTGGCCGCAGCGCACGCCACACGTGTCGTGTCCGCACTATTGTTTTCATGACGTCCGTACAGGGTGTGACAGGTCCGTTAGACGAATTTAATAATTCGTAGACTTTTGTTTTGCGCGCGGTATTTTCTTTCTTTTTCTGTTTTTTTTTTCAAACGAATTTTTTCAACCGTTGCGCAACGATGCTATTAAAAGAAAAAAAAACAATAATAAATAATAATAATTCATAACTCGTTCTTGTCTACGCGATTATTTAAGTTTTTCAGTTTTCCCCAGCGGCGGTGACCGCCATTTATGACTTGATGTTATGAAAGAAAATACTTTTCTGGACATTTTTCTGTTTAAATTGCTTTAATTGGACCAACAGTCCAGGAGAGATACGCTTTTAAAGTTTAGAGAAGCGGAGTCGGGGCAGTACTTTTTGCAGAGTACCCTTGATATTCCAAACCACTCCTATTCTAAAATTTAAATTATGTTTATGAATATAGTGGCTGTCATTTGAGAAAACGAAAAACTTACATAACCCACGTGCTTGGAAAATAGTGGAAAATAATGTTGCTTTCATAGTGTAGTTATTTAAAAAATGACAAAGTCAAAAACATATGAATATAGCACACAAAAAAATAAATAAATCAGTTAGGTAGCCAAACACCGTTTGTTTGCTTGTTGTTATCGTTTAGTTTCCGTGATAACTTTTGCCGAAAACAGGGTACGTGAAATCGGTCAAAAAAATAAAAACGTCGTTAGCCCAGCCCAAAACATGACATATTTTATGTTAAAACTGAATTCGGGAGAATACACCTGTTACGGATACAGGAGAGGTGTGCATTTTAACAGCGGAGACTCGACAGAACGTGCGAATCTGATACTTCGGCGTGGATACGTATGCGAAAGGAGTGGCGCTCGACGACGCCGTAATCGGGTCGTCTGACAACCTGAACGTACGTGTAAATCGCGTGTAATGGCCGGTTTACACGTGACGACTTATTGGACGTTTTATCAAACACGACAAATCGTATCAAGTAAAACGGAGCATGTGTACAGGACTCTACTTCAAGTCTACTTCACCCACGTGCAAATTGTATCTCGCCACGCCACTGCCGGTACCGATAAACCGACACCACCGATATCGGCCGATATTTAGTATCGGTTGTAGTATCGGCCCATCCCTACCTTGTATAGAAGTATTCGATGATAAACAATAATATTAGTCAGTGTCATAAATTTACGATATAATGTGCTACGAAATAGTGAGTAGGTGAGCACCGTGGTTGACTTAATGGAATGGAAAGTACAGAAAAAGACGATTTATTTCATGTAAATAGCATTGTAATATTGTTTTTTGTTCATAAATACGATTCTTTTTTTATATTTTGCGTAAATTAAAATACAAAATTATGTGTAATAATGAAAAAAACAGTACTTGCGCTTAATAATCTTCTAAATAAAAATGCTTAGTTAAAAATACTAAAATACTTGTCGACAAAATGTAAAAATAAAAAAAAATGTCTATTTTATTACTATTTTTTTTTTTTTTTTTTTTTTTTTTTTTTGAGAAATGCGTCTCAAAAAACGATCTAAACATAGAGGCTTAGAACAACTGATACACATAGTTTGCACTTTTCGAGTGACTTTTTGTGCGTGCTGTCTTCCACCTTGCTTCGACATATCATTATAGCATTCGTAACATCATCCTCTCGAGTCAAAGTGAAGCGACGTACGATGTTGATAAACGACAAATCCGTTACACGCGTACACTATAAGTAGGTACGCGCATACAGGGTGTGTGTCGCTACACTATGACGTATTACACGTTATAGCATCGCATAGAACACGTGGAAACGCCTGCAGCTAGGAGTCGATAAAATATGTTGTACTCTACGAGACATACGTTCACGTACGTTTTACACACCGATCCGAGCTCTACTCGAGTGTTTTCGAATTCAGAACGCAGTGAAAAAGATGTCATATTCGAGTTGGTTTCATCGTAGTGTGACTATTTTTTTAATTTTTTTTTTTTGACGAACACGTTGCTGAAACAAATCTAATTGCGAAGGGAAGTGTGAATTTTCGTTTACGCAAAATACCTAAAATACGTCTCTCGCCGGGACTATATAGGGGCCTAAGAGTGGAGGTCGGAAAGATTTAACGACCAAAAAAACTCAACAGCAGCAGCGGCAGTAGGTAATAATAATAATAATAATAATAACGATTACGCGATAAACAAAAAAAAAAAAAACCCCGTACGGTTGCCTCGGAGGTGCGCGTCGTGTACGGCCGCTTCTGTTGTTGCGTACCTACACGTACAACACTTATTATTACGCGTATACCAACGAGTATACACGCACACCTGTAAGCCGGCCATTACAAGTTGACAGCGTTCGGGTGATTTACGGTGACGAGTACGCGGCGGCGCATGTGTAATATATTAAAATCAACGTATGTGCTGCTGCTGCTGCCGCGCACGACAAGTCGACTCCCGACATAATACGCGTACAAACGTTTTTTTTTCCTTCTTAAAATACACACACACACACACTCACTCACTCACGTATACGTATGCGCGCGCGAGCGTTCGTACGACGGTTATAGTAATAATAATAATAATAATAACGACCGAGTAATGATAATGATAATTATTAACAGATCATGTTTTTTTTCGGCGCGGTAGTGCCGCGAGGGCCTTGTGCGGCGGTGGCTGGGGGGACGACGTGGCGAGGGGTACACAACTCTTGTAAATAATTATCCGGTAGCCGGACGATGTCAAAAACCTATCAATCGCCCGACCACTACATTACATTCATGTCTAATCGCCGCCGCCGTCGGAGATGAATGTGTACACGCGTGTGTAGAGTGTGTGTGTGTGTGTGTGTGTGTGTGTGTGTAAAATATATACGTTTTTATTTTTTTGCTTTTCTCTTAAACCTCGTTTCCTTTTTTCTCTTAATCTCTATCTCTCTCTCTCTCTCTCTCTCTCTCTCTCTCTCTCTCTCTCTCTCTCTCTCTCTCTCTCTCTCTCTCTCTCTCTCTCTCTCTCCAAACGATGATGTATACGAGTGTGTCAAAACGCGTCGTTTTCTTCAATAATATATTATAATACACGTTCGTCCGTCACTGCCCACAGTCTGTCTGCGCATATACAACCGTAGTAATAATAATTCGTCCACTTAAAAGGGGAATAAGGACGCGAAGAGAAAAAAAAACTCGCGCGAGCACCGACACACCGGCGTGCGTACGAACGGAGCCCTTGGGGCCACACGGTAGCACACAGGTTGGCCTTCTCGACTTGATAAATTCGTGTTGTTCGGCAATTTAAAAATTAAAAAAACGAAACTAAAAAAAATAAAATAAAAATGAGACAACAAGTGTGTGCGGGAATATATAAAAGTACACGCCGCGCCGTAACGTGTACAACAGTGGCGACGGACGAATAATAATAATAATAATAATAATAATAATACTCGTGTATGTAGAAAAAAAAATAATAATATCAACAATAATTATAATGCGCTAAACAACAATGAGCCGTACCAATACACGGGTATAAAAAGCGGCGACGTTTTTCGAGATCCGATACGAAACGTATCTGTGGCGTACAATACACGTATGTAACTCTGTGTGACGCGTCAAAATCGTATTAGAATTTTTTTTTTCGCCTCCACACTCTCCCGAGCGGTCCACGCGGCACGCGTCTCCGAAATCTTTCGCGGGAAAACGTCGTATCATCGCCGCACCGTGGCCTCGATCTCTCGACGCGCCGATCGGCGATCTGCAGAAAAAAAACATATTTTTCGAGCTCCTATTTATTACGCATTGTTTTCATTTTTTTACCCGCCGTCTCGCGCTTTGTTCCATCTATTTCGCATACACGCGTCTTGTTCTTATAATAGCAATACTACGTGTACATTGTAGCGGTGTGATATAAATCCGAAATCTCCGAAAAATCTGAATTTTGGATTTTCGGGTATCGAAATTCGAATACTTGCGTTTCACATTGTGGATTTTAATATTCTAAATCAGAAAATCAAATTTTCGATTCTGAGTGATAGAGTTTTACAATGGTACTTATTATTATTATGTTTTTTTTATCTTTTTGCTCAACTTAAATGTATCCAAAAGTTTTATCCAGCAAATTTGTAGGTCGGAAATTTTATGTAGATAATACTTTGAGAGATTCTTAAGTTCTCATCTCAATAGTTTTTCCAGGTGAGAGAAAAACACATATCTGTTATCTGTGATTTTCGAGTATACTCAATCGCGTTTAATTTACTACTTTTGATCGTCAGTAAAATCACTTTTGAATAGCACGTTCTCGTGCGTTGAATCAATATTATGCACTTCTACGGTATGAATATGTGAATAGTGTGTTCATGTTGTATACTGTATACGCACTAACAGTTGTGATGTGTGACCTTTGCGTGTATCGTTTATTTATTTGTGCACAAGTCGTGTTTGATGTCGGTATTGATTTCAGCGTTTATATAATGAGTATCGTTTCAAAGTAACAATAGAACAGGATCTCATAATAAACAGATTTTTGAAATCAGCAATTACAAAACAAATTATTTATGTAATGATTATATCGGAAGAATAATGCGTACTATTAACTCAAATCCTAATCTCGTAGACTTTTAGTATAACGGAAGGGTAAGATAATCTTAGACTAGAACCACATAACGTTTTGTTTTCATTGTAATATGTATACGAGGTGTGTTCAATAAATACCCAGACTAAAATTATAGCAGAAAAACCTTTTATGTCATCGGTAATGTCGTTATACCAAAATAAACTAAAGATAATGATCATTATTTCAGTATAGAATAATAATAATAATCATAATCTCAAATCGGTCGTCGACAATACGTGTTCAAAGTTGGTCATTTTGTATAAAATGGCGATTTTACAATGGACAATATTACAGAGCAACGCGCGTGTATTAAATTTTGTTTCAAAATCGGTAAAAACGCAACGGAAACTATTGAACTGATTAAACTGGCGTTTGGAGATGTTTCACTAAGCCGTTGTGTAACTTTTGACTGGTTCAAACGTTTTAAAGAAGGTCGGATATCCATTGAAGATGGTCATCGTCCTGGACGTCCATCATCTTCATAAACAAACGATACCATTACTCTTGTTCGAAACAAAATTAGAAACGACCGAAGATTAACTGTTAGAGAAATAGCCAATGGAGTTGGCATATCAATTGGCACTTGTCATTCAATTTTATCAGATGAATTGGGTATGAAAAGAGTGTCCGCAAAATTAGTGCAAAAATTGTTAACGTATGAGCAAATGGAACATTGCATTGAAGTGTGTTTGGAACTAAAAAAATCGAGTTTCTAATGGCCCAAATTTTATAAAATAAATGATTACGGGTGATGAAACATGGGTATATGGATATGACTCCGAAACAAAGGTACAATCATCGCAATGGAACACCGAAAATTCATCTCTTCCAAAACAATGTCGTCAGGTCCGATCAAACATTAAAACAATGCTCATTGCTGGACGTGGAATCACGATTGCGTCCGGAAACTTTGAGAGCCATTAAAATGGAAATTAAATCGTATAAATCGTAACATCAATAATTGTTGCAACGATTTAATGTATAAAATGGAGAATCGCGTCGTTGTGCGAAGAAAGAAATAAAATACTTAGGTCTGCACAAACGACGGTCTAGAGAGCAAAAATATAGGTGTGTCACGAGTACCTACCCACGTCGTGAGTGTTTGGTCGTGACCGTGATCTACTACAGTCTGCACGAACTGTATTAAATCTTCACATATTTTGTCCGTCAACAATCACTCTTCATATTTTTTTTTGCTTCTTTTTTTTATCCTCGTTTTATCGCGTTGTTTGATAAAAAAAAAAAGAAAAAAAAACAACATTATCATAAATATTCAGGACTTGAAATTTTCCACAAAAAATCTGTGTTGGTCATAATGAAAAATAAATAAAAAAAAACGTTTTTCCTCTGTACGTGAGACACATACTACTTTTTTTTCCAGTTTTGGCCCGGTTAATTTTTGTTGATGATTCATATGTATGTCTAGTGAACATGTACAGTGTATATTCTTGTAAAATACGCACGAGTATTTTTTTTACGGCCGAAGTCACCAAATAAATGGACATAACAAATATTTATGACATTATGTGATTCAAAAGTACACATAACAGCATATTAGCCCAATTTGCTGAATTCCAGGTGATTTTCAGGTGATCTGTTTGGTGGCTTAAAATGCATGTCTATGTTAGTCTAACACACACACACACACACACACACACACACACACACACACACACACACACACACACACACACACACACACACACACACACACACACATAAACACACACAAAAACTTGCATATATAATGTATAATGCATTTAATGTGATTCAGAAAAAAAGGGCCTAAATTGTTCTGCCTTTATCTTTAATCTAATTTTATATTATATTAAAAGATTTTACGAAAACTAAAGTCAGTCCGTTCTATCCGGCCGATTTCCTTCATATTTTTTTTTTTTTTAATGAAAGGTACTTAGACACAGATATGTCATCAATTACTGAAATTTACTCAACTCCCACCTTACTCAAGTTATGCTCAAACGCGATTCTTCCCTGTACATTTCTTATGGGACACATTCACTCAAGCAATTCGAATTCTCATAGCTCCACTTATAATGAATGAATCTTGATTGTTTTATTCTCAGAACACTGAGTGCATCATGCTTTTTTCTTTTGAGCTATTAACTGCTTAAATTTTTTGAGTTTGAGGAATGTTTGCGGAACATATACTTTAATAAACACTCTCGGTTATTTCGATATTATACTCATTTATTGATTTGTTAAAATGTGTTTATGTACTGATTCGATTGCACCTATACTTTTTATTATATAAATAAATTATCTATTGCGAATTTTCGCAACGGTATACCAGTATATATTATTATACGGCCTCTAAGACTTGCGATTCGATTCGTCTTCACCAGTAGTGGTCGTTTTAAATTGAAAAAGGTCACCTAGTTGGGAAAAATATTTTATTGGAAAAAAAAAATCATTAACAGCTTCAAATTTACTTTGATCAACAGTAGATATTATATAAGTTTTCCGGGTAAAATAAAATGCGTTCAATCTCTTATGTTTTGAAATCAAAACGGTCGTCATCGGCCACGACGAGCCGGACAAGCTATGACCACATCGCGTTATAAACGTTGCTGTTTCGTAACCACTTGTTATGCGGTTTTCTTTTCGGTATTTATACGGTTTTATGCGCGAACGTACACGCGTCGAATGCAATACAGAATCCTACGTCAACGATGTCAACGTTTACAAACGTTTAAAACGTTTAGCAATGTCATAAAACACGTGCTAAAACGGGACCGGTCGGCTACTGCAGATCAATAACTGGAATCGTATTTAAAACTACAGTTTCCGTCTTGTACGAATTCCGGTCCCGAAAATGGCGAATTGGACGCGATATGCAAATGAGATGCAAAGTGCAAATCGAACGTATTCGCGTATGCGACCAACGTCCGGAGTAGACATAGTTTATTATTTTAGTTTGACATTTGTTTGAAATTTACCGCGTACGGACTACGTCGTATACATAATATATCTGCACCGGAGCGCCTAGCCGGGATTTACATTCGTGCATTAATTCAAAACATAAAAATATACACGACATGCACAAGCGTGACCGCGAAAACGACGTTAGGATTTCTGCAGCTCAATCGATAAAAGGAAAATTTTTATTTCGTCGTTATGCGATTTTCACAATACACAGACACTCTCAGAGTACAACTTGTCTTCTATGAATTTTTTTTTTTTTTTTTTTTCCTGAAAAAACCAGACAATTTAAAATCCTACGTAGTAAAGTTTTGTGGTGTACATTGATTTGCAAAACACGTGATTCTATACCGAAAATAAAAAGACGTATGGAAGAAAGCCAAAAGTGAAAATGCCGGAAAAATGCGATGGACAAGACGTTATTATTGAATAACATTATATTTCTAAACGCTTCGTAAAAACGTAAACGTATTTTTATATTTACGTTCATAGACAACTCGGGTGAAAACGAAATGACGTCTTCTTTCTCTAGCCGACAGTGTCGGACGATTGCGGGGTCAACGCTAAGAACGTTATATTACGTACATCTCGTATGTATTATAGCAGCCAGCTATGAACGCGATTACCGGTGTAACAATACTCGTAATGCTACGCGTGGCCGCCGCAGCGTGTTAACGCGGAGCTCGGTGTGAAAAATCGTATAAGATGTCTTACGAAATCGAATACATAAGAACTGTGCACACGGAAAACTTATTAGGCGAAAAACGTTTGTAACATTGTCATCTTGATCGCCTATCATCATAAATCATCAATCTTGGCTGTTTACAGGTCAGCGCTTTCAATTTAAACTTGTGAGTTTTAAAATTGTTACGTCGAATAAGCCAAGTATTGAAAAATGAAACATTATTAAATTGTGGCCTGAATTTAACAGGGGTAGATAATATTTTATGAACTGCACTTTTCGTGCAGTATGATATAGTATATACTCAAAAGTTGTTGAATTCAATAAATCGATCACAAGATTTAGTCTACTCGTATTAAATACTATATTTTTCGACGCCCACTGATGTTCACTTCATCAATCAAGTTCACCGTCAATTAAAACGTCCATTTTTATGTCCACAAACTAAAAAGTCAAACATTCTCAAATTCAGTTTTAATGAACAAATTAAATAATGTGATATAAATGTTGAAAGTGATCACAGATCATTAAAGTTTTCGAAAAAAGCTATAATTATTCATTTTGATATTGAAATAATTAGCTGATCGCAATGATACATTTTGGTTCGTATCTCAAATAGGAACTTTATTTCCATATTTATTGTTCGAATATTAGTGCTATACGAAATATGTAATATTGTCATGTACCAACTAATATACTAAATTATCCTACTGTTTTTGAATTTGTAGTATTATCAAAGTCATTTCAAAGTGTTATTTAAATTTACTAATTAACAAATCTTAATGAAATGTTTGATGTTTATTAATACGTGTATTATAAAACTATAAGAAAACAGCGAATAAAATCATACAAGCCACTGTGCTGTGTAAATTATATTATATATTTAATCTCTATGAAAACGGATCATTAAATTAATTGCCATTTAATAGCAAAGTGGAAATCGAGGTGGCGAACTTTTGAAAACAGACATTGCAATTATTAATAACGGACGAGAGAACCGGCGGACCATGTACGAAAATTGTGGACATTAAAATAAATGTGCCTTGCGAAAAACGCACTTCGAAATCAGTGGGCTAATCATCCTTGAACCGAGTACGCGTTGGCTTCTCGTGTTGGCTTCTCGTGTATTTTTTCAGCTATTTTCATTTCAATACTTTAGCCACACCATATGCGTGCGACACAAATACATTTGTTTATACCGACGAGTTATTTAAACCGGTGTATTAATATGATGTTCTGAAAATATTATGTTCCTGTATGAGAATTTGTTCACCGTCGTATCGGTCGCGTACGGTATACAATCATGGGTAAAACAATATTCGTTACGGTCTGAAATTTTTTCCGGCTCTAATGGTTCGTCTCGAAATTGGATTTTCAAACAAGCATTCGAGTGCACACGACTCAGGAAAATATTATTGTACAGTCCGTGCCCATGATGTACGGTGATGACGTCACGCGTGCTTTCAAAATAATTTGTCATTTCGACAAAGCGATGGACCGCAGCTGATGCAAGGTGGTGTTTAATGATATACTGGTTTCGCATCACGTGTATTACATATGGACGGAGAACGGTGATTTTTCTTCAGACGTTCCGTTATTAATATTGTTATTTTTGAAAGTCCCGACAAAACGCCCGGGCGAAGAAACAGAGACGAGCAAAGACTGCGGGGCAATATTCTCACAACGTTTGTTATTGTCACTTTACATTATGTATTTCACGGAATCATTCTCGTGAGCTGCAGTCGAGACGGCCAATTAAACGATATGCTTGTATATTACATAAAAGAATAAATTGTTTTTAATTGGTAACATATTATACGATTTGAAAGACGAGCACTGTTCGATGAAAATCACTACAGTACGATTTATTTTTTCATTCATTATTATAATATATAAAATGTTTCAAAATTACTGAATGTTTTTACGAGTATTTGAACGATTATTTATTTATTTATTTATTATGTACGGGCACAAGGCCAAAAGCGCAATAATACATTATACAGATATTTAAATAATCACAATTTCACAAATTTAAAAAATCCAATATATGGCAACAGAAAGTAAATAAAAATTCGGTTAAAATAACTAACGTATAGCATCTTAACATTTTGACGAAACAAAGTAATTAATAATTAACAAAACACATATTAAATATAATATTATAGGCTAAATAAGGTAGCTAGGGTGCTCATTGGCCAAACGCATCATTCGATCAATTGGGTTGTTCTTACCATAGTTATTATGATGAAAAGGAATTACAAAAGGAAAATATGATCAAGAAAAACGAGGTGGAACTCTAAAGTTAAATTGAGAGAGTGAGGAGGGAGCATCAATATAACCATTAATTAGCTTACTCAGTGCTCGAATTGGAAATATAAAAGAAGGGGTACTAAGAAACTTTAAAAAAAATTAGCGTCCCACTCAATAATTGAAATCAATGCAAATTAAAAATTGAAGAAGGGGTACGCTTAAAAAAATAAAGATAAGATGGGGAGCTCCGTCCGCCTTCGTCCCCCCTCAATTCGAGCACTGAGCTTACTCAAATACACAAGATTCGCTGTCATACGTCTATCAACCAAGGAACTCAGTCCATTTTCGTTCTTATCTTCAGCTCTAACATCTCTTGAAAAAAAGGAGAAACCTTTATCCGATTCGGTTGCCATTATAAACACTGTTTCTGAAAAACTAGCAATTGCAGCATTAACTCCTCAAGGTAAATCAAAATACACAACATTTCAAAGTCTTAGATAAAAATTCTGGGTATAAAGTGTTATCCAAAATTTCTAAAATACTAGTGGGTGAAACAGATTCATTTGATGGACTCCTGGAGTTATAGAAGCGGACGACATAGTTAACTTCAAGTATGCACCGATGAACTCTGTGGACGTGGAGTGGTCATTTTCAGTCTACAAAAACATATTGTCGGATCGTCGAAGGTCCTTTGAATTTAAAAATATCAGCAAAATAATTGTTGTACAGTGTAATCCTGAAACTTAAAATGCTTAACCTATGTAACATTTAATTTTAATAGTTCAGAAACTAATTAATATTATTTTCATATTTAATGAATGTGTATTTTGTAATAAAGTAGTTTTAAATACACATTTAAAAGAGTATTTTTTGAATTTATATCAACCATTTTTTGCATATATTTGCTGAAAAAATATGTATATTTAATTTATTTTATGGAATATAATTGCATATTTTGACATTTTAAAATGCATATTTTAATGAAATGTTGGTCATAAATATCCGAGCTCTAGTCATCGATTCATTCCGGTGCACAGCCCTGCTTACATGTGAAACCATTTGTAATAGATTTGTCCATAGTATGTGTAATCTACGGTGAAGCTCGAAAACTGTCGATTTTTTTTTCACGATGAGTTTGTTGCTCAAAATCAACGATCGTATTAGTTGACTTGTCAAATACTTCTGCGTTACCTTCTCGTCGGTTGGCAACATGACAAACCGATTTTTCGTGTGAAAATACTCGGTTTTTTTTCAACCACGTGGGTTGGTGTCGTTAGTGAGTTTCGAGATGATGACAGCAGACGTTTGAGTTCGTTGTTCTGTTGGATTGGAGCGCACAGTTTTTACTTTTAATGTTCGGCCAGGCCTTCCCACTCGTCGCGGCTACGGTGAACGCACTAATGATTTAAATATGATTTATGAGTTATGTAATCGAAAATCCGAGATGACGGAGTGCACGTAACGGACGAACGTGTATCCTCGTCGCGGGTCAACACTGAACTGCGTATGAGTTTAATATAATAATATGTATATCACTTTCATTTAAAAAAACCGAATCGAAACGCGTTTTGTTTTAAAAACGTTTTCCAATCGTCGCGTTTCGTGACAGATCACTTTATAATACTAATGCACGACACGAGGATCAGTACCTACCTACCTAATTAATAATAATTTTAGTCGGATGCGTTTTTGCGTATTAATTACAAATATTCATAATAATAAATAATGTAAGAAAATAATGTTCTTTAATAAGTATTTATTTTATTAATAGAACCGAGTGGTTATTTTATCGAGATAATTTCATTTTCTTTCTTCTGTATCAATTTTTGATTTATTATTATTTTTGTAAATTTTAGATGTTTACAGTTCTAAAACTGTGTAAAAATCAAATAATCAACTGTTACGATCTATATTCATTCTCAAAATTTTCCGTTTTCTTATATGGTTAACTACACAATTTGTTACATGATATTATAAAAAAGAATGTTATATTATTTTTAGAAATGTTTGTGATAAAATTGAAATACTTTTATCCCTCTGACTGTTGGTACAACAATAAACATTTAAGTACCGAAATTTCTAAAAAAAAGTATTCTTTTCCACTATAAAAGAGTGGTTGCCATTAGGGAAAATTAAAAAACTAAAGCAGTTGCATAGATAAAGGGTAGAATATAATTTGATTTTTCACAAGGATATAGAGATTCAGCGTTAATAGTTTTAAAAGAATATTTTATTACAAAAAATCCAAAAGTTGGCACAGAAAATTAAATATGTTGAGTAGAAAATTAACACCAATCATTGGTATTTAATGTACAGGTATGAATATACTACACAATATAATAATAGGTATACCTTTATGAACGAGTTACCTAATTTGACAAGCAAAATAACTAAATTTCTCCGTTAATTATGAATTGTTTAGAAAACATTTTAATTTTGACCGAGTAACATATTTTTGAAAACACAATATCGTTTTATTATTTTAATCTTTAATTTTTCATTATTTTTAAGTTTTGAACTTTTAATTTTTTTTTTTTTTTTATTGGTTTTCTTGGACGGTAACCACTATTAATTATAACACAATATTGCGAAAAAATATTTTCCAACGAAATCTTATTGTACAGATAAAACAGTTAATCTTTCGGTGACTTTTGTACTCTGTCATAATAATAATAATGTTATAAACGTATATTATGTATCATATTTCTTGATTATCATAAAAAAAAGTAGATTTTCATTGAATACGAGAGTAAGCGGCGTGAAATGTCGCAGATTTCCTATTAAACATTTATGTACGTATGACGCGTGTCTATAAATATGTATACGATAATATTATACACCCATATTTATAATATACATATTCGTATACATTATGAAATAAGCAAATCGCTAATAACTGACGTCTCGTGAACTTTGATTGTAATATATCTACACTCGTTTACGGTTTAGCTATAATATTATACTGTCGTATGGTTACGCGGATGTGTACACATACCTATACGTCATGTAATTTATCACATACCGATATATTATTATTATAATATTAATGTACGAATTATACGCTCGACTCGTCGTCATTGAACGTTGGCTCGTTGTCGGTCACCCGACAACGAGAACACGAAACAAAAAAATAAATAAATAAATAAATAAAATTAAAATTAAAAAATTAAAATAACAAAACCGTTTCCGAGCATAATAATATTTTTCGATTTCTCACGTACAAAAACGATATAATCACGGTGTCGATAAAATCGCATGGTGAAACTGTATCATTTCTTCCGATATTTATTGTTAACCATCATAAACCAAAGTTAGCAAAAATCTGGGATTTATTGGAAAAAAAACCCAATCCAGTCGGGTTTAATTGATGTTGTGTAACTGGGCGGTTTGAAACCATCTGAATTTTTTTATTTTTTTTTATTTTGGCTGCTCTGTTTTTCGCATCATAAGTAATCGAATAACGAACTGTTAAATCATTTCAATCATTTAATACGTTCATGATTTTGAATTATTGTTATTGTCATTCTAAAGTTTTAAATTTGTCTACGTGTTAAATAAAAATTGTTACATATTCAATTGACCATTATTATGCGATTTATGACATTTGTATTTTTTACACACAAAACTATTTTACCTACTTGTGGTCTACTAACAAACTAATAATATGTATTTCCTTTTTTATCATATGGGCTATCCAGTATCCGCTATAGGTACACTTTGGAAAAAATAAGGCACATTTCTAAAACTCACTTTATACTAAAAAAAAAAAAATTATAAGTGGAATTTACCCATGATTAAGCTGGGGTTTTCCAATGGGTTTTTTAATATTGAGTGGGTTTAACCCAGAAAAGCAGCCCGGGTTTTTTCGGGTTGGCTTTTTCTTGCCAACCCTGTCATAAACGCGAAACGATGAGAGATAAACCAACACCGGCCCCCGTGCGCACGCGTCCGCTCCCAAAAGTTGTACACTCAAAGATGGTTTATAATTTTTTTTTTTTGTTTTTTTTTTCCTTTCTCGTCATTAAAAGTAACACGTTTTCAACTCGACGCCGGCGTACCGTTCGTGTCAAACATACCTGTAGTGTGCGCAATAACGTGCGAGTGCATAATAAACTTATATAAATTTTGTAACACTAACGCGCGTTTACGGTTATTAATTTAAACGATTCAATGCGATTTCGCAATAAACACACACACACACACACACACACACACACACACACACACACACACACACACACACACACACACACACACACACACACACACACACACACACACATGACTTTTCTTATAAATCAGTCGCGCGTTGATTATTCGCGGATATAAACTTTTCATTTAGACATATTTTACTTTTTCTGAAGTTGTAAATCAACTTGTTCATTGCATAGGTGCCGAATAAAACGAGCGTCGCGCGCGCGCGCATACGTTAAAGTAAGTGCATCGGACGCATACGTAAGTGCGTACGTATTATATATAGTTATCGTGTTGTTGATTTATTATCATTGTGTTTGAAGTTAAATTATTCGAAAATATCGTTTCCGATGTTTGAACATGCACCTCGCCGTGTAACCAGTTTATACTGTCGATTTTCGTTTTCAAAAATCGATTTACTTTTTTCGTACATATACCAACACGATAGTTTATATGTTTAGCATACACGTAGGTACATGTACAAATAATAAATTTGATATGATAATATGCGACGAATTAAAAATCAAAAAAAAAATACAATTTATCGAGTAGAATATTGGATATACGTGTTTTTACATAAATAAATATTATATCAGGTGTGTTAAAGAAACGCGTATTAAAGGAAATAAATAAAAACGTTTTCATCGGTTTTTGAACAACATCTTCGTGTATCGGGATTATTATCGCTGCACTTAACTATATTTTATTAATTCGCATATAATATGATACCAACGTGCATGTTGAAGTATAAAACGAGGAGTGACGTCGCATACGTAGTTTTTATGCACGATTAGAGTCCGTCGTAATATATTTGTTATTTTGAAAATTTATGACGTTAACATTTCTATTTTCTGACGGGAATCATTATTAGTGGTGAAAAAAAAAAGATACGAGCGGTGTCATAATGAAGTGGAATAATAAATTTTCAGGTATTGCATTTCACTCTGCGTATATGGTTTTTGCGGCCAAAATTAATAGCATGAAAAAAAAATGGTTAAACATCTATTTGAAGGGACTAATGCGCGGTGTGTTTCGGCTGAAGAGAAACCTGAAAACAATTTATTCTTATTGCCCGAGTAGCAACAATGCGGTAAAAAAAAAAAAACATAACGTATACATTAGTAATAAAACAAAAATACGGAACTACAAAAACAAATCTCGTTCTGTTTTTAATTTATTTTCGCATTTACCCGGCCGTTGGGCATTAGAAAACAAAAAATAAACTTGAAATGTAATTAAATTTCGGTGGTATTAGCCCGAAATTTCAGAGATTAAAATGAACGATATTACTGTTAGATTATTTCAATAAATAAAAAATCATTTTTTAAAGTTTTTTGTTTTTTTTTTTTGGTTCTACTCGTGGGTTTTGGAGTTTTTATGTTTATCTTTACATTGTTCAAATACACGTCTTCCAATACACGTTGTAGACCCATTTTTTTTTTCATGTTTCGTGATCGTTATAGTGTATAGAACGTTGCAACCCAATGTAATCTCGACGATAGGAATACTCGTGAAAGTTAGTAGCCTTTTCGGGATCACGAATATCGCGAAATATCATGCCTTATAGTAGATACTAGATAATATAAGAGTGCACGTATCTATTAAGTGATTCTTTCGATATATACTCATTTCCTCTGCCTATTTCGTGTTTTATCTTTTTTGTTCAATAGTAGCAGTACATTTTTGCGAAATACCCTTGCTCCTATTTATCGCTTTTTTGAATTTAAAACATGTACTTTTGTACTTTTTTTTTAAATGATTTGTTTAATAATGTAATTGTATAAATGGAAATATCTAAAAACGATTTTGATAAAGAATGTTATGTTATAAGGAGTAATTGTTGTTTTAGAACACTAAAAATAACAATAATAATAATCTAGACCACCCATATGCGACAAATGCCTAGCAGACCTTACCACTCAACACATCATTCAAGGCTGCCCTTTCTTTCAAAACATTCGGAACACTCTATCAATAGGTACCAAATAACCTAGATGAAGTTCTAAACGAAGATAACCCCACTAAAATCTTAAATTTCTCAAAAAAAATTAACATTGTAAGCAATATCTAACCTCATGTATACACAACCTATATAATATTATGTCCAAATGTTAATGTAACTCATTCATTTGTAACGTGTACACAAGGCTAATGACCATTAGATGTTGAAGCCTTTTTTTACTTTTCAATAAAAAAAATAAATAATAACAATAATAATCTAGAAGATAATTCAATGACTAGAACCGTAACTATGCGGTTCGATCGGTCTATTATAAAGCATCGGGTTCCTACATATCATATAATATGTATAATTCATGCGTAATTACGTGCGGATTATGAAATTACTCGGGTAATTTAGGTATAGGGAACAGGAGAGGGTCACACGCCACAGTGAAGTATTTATCGTTCTTTCGTTTTATCCGTACCTGTATAGATTTTATGGAGCACTGCACAACGTGAAATTAGAAAAATTGTAATTTACAACAAGCCATACGTCATGTTTGTACATGAAGAATGTAAAGTGTACTTGAATCGTTCGAATTCGAATGATATCGATGTGAAAATCTGCTCAAATATTTGAACTGGTTTACCTATATTCGTTCAAATTTAAAATACATTAAATATTCATGATTACTTAAAAATTTAAAGTTATCACTTATTAGTGTTTACTGTTTGCTTTTAGAAATAACACGTCACATAATCTTATAGGACGTTGGTCAATATACCGAGAAGAAGAGCATATCATAAATACTTACTTTTAAAAATATCAACTGTCTATCTATAATTTATTGTTTGTTTCACATAATATTTACACTGTTATGTTTTAAATATTAGTTTCAGAAATTATAATTTTTCTCGTAACCAAAGTGTATTCGAACGTTCACGTTATTTCCATCAATAATTATCAATATCAATATTTATAAAGAGTAGTACACGAACAAAAATGTGTGGTGCAAAGATTAATCATCAGTAGTACGTTAATCACTGGTGGTACGCTAAGACATTTTATAGGATTAATTAAAAAGAAAAAATTAAGATTTTTTTCTTTTATAAATAACACGTATGCTTAATATTTATAGCTTATACAATATGCACAATATAACGAAAGTACATTCCTAAATCAACAATAAAAAACACGCTATGAAAAATATTTATTTTTACTTAATTCATTTAAACTCTTCTGATTTAGCTTTTGAAAACATACGATGGTACACTTGTCGATCATAAAAGTGCCTAGTAGTACTCGGTAATGTATAGAGTTTGAGAACCACTGAATTATAGTATGTACACGTAATAATGTATGCAACAGAACCCGATGAATATTGAATAGCAATTAAATTCACTCGCCCTATATACAGTTACGGAAAACAATAAATGCACGTCACTATTGCTTGACTGCGAACGAGGATGAAAATTATAATGAAATGAGATTCGAGGTGTAGAAAAATCGAGAAAACCAAATTCGACGAGGACAATTATAGCGGTTGGGTTCGTTCTGCAGTTGCCATATTTTATAATGAACACAGACACGAGGGCGAAATTTCGAGCGGAATCGATTCAAAGAGACAGCCAGAGAGTTTTTTTTCTAGCGAGACACGTTTATTCGGCACGCGAAAACGACTATTGACCGACATCGATAATAATAATTAGATTATTATCTTCGTCGTGACGGCCGGTCACTGCGTATCAGCGAATTTGCACTCGTGTGCGTTCGATTTCCTCCCTCCTCCCCCCGATTCGATCGCGAGTCAACGTATTATAACACTGTCACCACGGTATTCCGCGTCCGTTGCGGGGGTGTCGTCTGTGTTTGTGTACGGTATATACACGCACACACGCGGCCCGTCGATGTAAGATAGGGTTGTCATACGTCCCGGTTTTGAGTATGGGGTCCCGGTGTCCTGATAATGTGTTTCGGGACAGCAGCATATTGTCCCGGAACGAGGCTTTAATAATTTATGTACGTCTTTTATCAGACACGTGATGGAAAAAAAGGTAGCGAGTAAGATCTGAGATAATTATTTATTTATTTGTTTATTGATATTCTATGGGCAAGGCTCTTGGGTACAGTTTACAAGATACAAGTTCAATATTAACTATACAAATTATGGAATAGAAAATAGTAGTAAGATATGATGTGGCGAAACAAAAATTAGAAAGCAAAAAGAAACAAAAACTAATTGCGTAATTGATCAAAAAAAGAAGGATGGATCCGTATTGGCATTAGTCATCATACGTGGAGTAATTGGTAGTGCATTTAGGTATAAAGAAAGATGTAGAGGAACGAGTGGAACGTTGCGGAACCTTAAAATTTAGGTAGGACAGTATAGGGTTGGAGAATCCGCTCTACCGTTTAACAGCCCTTTTAAGAAATATGTTCCTATTGATCGCCTCCGATCTGCTAATGAGGTTAAACCAAGTTGTGTGGTAACAGGGGTATTGCAGTAGTCATGCGGTGTGCAATTAATGTTTAAAGAGTAACTGGAGAATCTTAGGAATTTACGCTGTACCCTTTCAGACTGGCAAGCATTCTCGGCGGTATGGGGGTCCCAAACAGTAGCGCCATATTTCAAAATGGGTCGAACCAATGAGCGATATAAAACTTTCACTGAAAAGGTAAAATTAAAATCTATTGCTCACCTCACTATAATACCCAGAACTCTCAGGGCTTTACAGCGTACCATCTCGATATGGAGACCTGGAGACCGTAATTATGAACAAATATACGAGATATATAGTTGTCTATTAACAGTTGTTGAATTTCCTTTCTCATCGCCTGGCTCAAATGGACCAAATCACGAAATGAATCAGATACAAGTACATGTCGAGACTTCATTAATAATCAATTCAAGTTTTGATGACACGTCTTGTTGTGGATTTTACGAGTCAATACCTGCCGACAAAACATCGCTGCGAAAAGTACGTGCAGTTCACAGCCAATCATCTCAAACGACTCGGACTGTTCTGCCGACGGAGAACACCCCGGACACACGGATTAAAAATTGTATTTATTTTTTGATTTCTAAAGCTTCAAATATTATTAATTATTATCTATATAACGTGTGCGTGTGCGTGTGCGTGTGCGTGTGCGTGTGCGTGTGCGTGTGTGTGTGTGTGTGTGTGTGTGTGTGTGTGTGTGTGTGTGTGTGTGTGTGTGTGTGTGTGTGTGTGTGTGTGTGTGTGTGTGTGTGTGTGTGTGTGTGTGTGTGTGTGTGTGTGTGTGTGTGTGTGTGTGTGTGTGTAATTATACTGTATAATCAAAAAAACAATAAAAAAAATAAAAAATGAAAAAAAGGTTTTTACCAAATAAAATACGGTAACCCTATTATATTAGAACAACCGCGGTTAGCGGCGGTCACGTGGCCGCGGCACGCCCTCGCGGTTAGCCGACGACGTGCAGAGCAGCTGCAGCCGTACAAATAACTTATTGCGATTTCTCGTCGTTGGTTACAACAACAACAATAATAATATAACGGAACGAAACAACGAGACGACGGTGTAACGCGTTCGACTCGGGACCAAGAGCACCGACCACCGGGACGTCGTGGGGCTCAAAATTCGCTGCTCGCGCTGCGTGTTTTTCACCTGAGCCGACGAGTAGCTTGGATTTTTGATTTCGTCGCACGATTTCGTTTCCCCCGATTTCGCCGTAGGTACTTCCGAACGAAACTATATTGGCATTTTAAATCGCAGTTTCAAACAAATAATCACAGAGCTGATCGAAACCCGCGGCCATTTGATGACGTGATCGTTATTGAGATCGAACGTATTTACAACGATACATACCTGATATAGCCGTACAGATATTATACTAGATTTAATTCGTGTATGTAATCTATACAAGATCGAAGATACGATATGTTGAACATTTATTTATTTTTTTTTTTTTTTTGTTAATTACTTGTACATTCGATCGAATCAACACTTTTTTTTTATCTTGTATCGACTATTGACTGAAGGATTATGAAGAATATATAATCTGCAGAGAGTATAAGTAATAATTATAATTCTAGTCAAAACATTTGTTTTCTAGTAATAACTGTGGTTAAAATATATAATATTAACATTAATTTACACTATTCATATAGTTTGATACATTAGTTCACCTCTTTTATTTCTATTGCCAAGTCTCAAGTCTACATATATATGTAAATAATTACTTTATGAGCTTTACCTATATACTGTAAAACACAAATCAATGTACTAGAGAGTGTGTAGGTAAGATGAGTAACTATTCCAGTCAAAACGTTAGTTTTCTAGTAAAAACGTGATTAAAATATGTAATTTTAACATTAATTTACACAACTTATATAGTTTGATATACATTAGTAGGTACGCCTCCTTTTTCTGCTATAAAATCTCAAGCCTACACTGTACATCAACATAACATATATACATACATAAATAATTACTTCATGAGCTTTATCTGTATACCATAAAACACAAATCAGTGTAGGCACATGGTTCGCCGTGATAAAATGATTGTTGAAGATGGAAAAATGAGGTTTTATGTACATATACATACAGAATAAAAAATATAGAATGGATATTATATAATATATACTCGTATTTATACAATGTTATGAATTAATTAATGATCCACAAAGGCAAAAACTCAAGTTAAAAATGTTTACGTTACAACGTTTCATACGCTTAGAAATAGAATTTCAACAATATGCTACGACGATATATGCTCGACGCTCGTATAAATAATTATTATATTCGGGTTTCGTCTATATTTGCACCACGCAGTTGGATCATTAGCTCACCGAATATTACAATAACTACCGAAAAAAGACCATTTCTTTATCGCGTTCTATCGTCTGTTGCCTATAAATTAACCTTCCTGATAATTATCATAACCTTTAATTACATAGGTACTTAAACAGTTATGTACATGATATAATAATAAATAATAATTTAAAGCACCGCGCACAGGATACACTGCAGGGCTAAGCAGGTGTGGCGTGTTATTTCGAGATGGACTTTTAATAAATTACTATAAAATTACGAATATAAGAGAAAATATGTTGTCGTTTAAAACCGGCTCAATTCATCTCTGAGAATCCGTGAGGTCTGAACGTGGTCTTTCCCAAAGTCCTCAAATATACATCGCCAAAAAACATCAGGCTTGAAAATATTTCAAAGCTTTTGAGGTCTGTACATAGTTAACTTCTAAAAAAATATATAATAAGAATAATAAGAATAATAATACTAAAAAAAAAAAAGCTGGTAAGTGAGATGATGGTGGTACAAGTTCGTCCATCGTCCCTTCGGTCCTCGGACAAGATATTGGTGATGAATGTATTAAGTTTTAAAGAAATGATGACTCATTTCTTTAGTATAAAACGATTCTGAGTAAAGCTTCAGTGTAATATAATATATTATTATTTAAATACTGTTTACGTATTTTACGGTTATTTGTATAATTTTTGGTGAGTTTTTTTGTAATTAAACCCTCATAAAATATTCGATTAGATATAACTCATTTAAACTTCAATTGTTATAACAATTATAACTCATTAGAAATAAACTTAAAAGAAATCAGACAATATCGAAAAAAATCGTATAATAATTTATTAAAGTGTGTATAAAAAAAAATCCTGACTAACGATTTTTGAACTTTTGTTAGGATAATTAGGTAGGTATATGAGTAAGGTCATATTAAATTTTCAGAACTTTTTGTCAAATATTTAAAATTATATTACATAAAAACTTTCAAACAATTTGGTAAATTAAAAGTTCTATATTTAAGTCAAAAGTGCTTTAATTGTTCTGAAAATGTTGTCCAATATAAAAAAGTATGTATTTGATATTGGATAAAATTTTCAAGTTTCTAGCTTCAATACTTTTCGAATTATGACTAAATACCTAAAATCTGAACAGTGAAAATCTCGTTTACGGCGGATTTTTACCGATTTTACCATTTTTACTCAGTTTTTCGATAGTTATTCTTAATTACTGGAAAAACTATGGAGATTTTGGAAAAATGACCTCTTTAAAGTACCATCTCAGTTCAATTTGGAATCTAAAAAGTAGCTGGACGAAACTTTTGGACAAGGATTTCTATACGAAAAAGTGTTTACAGAAAAAAAAAAGAAAAATAAAAAAAATAAAAAAAAAAAAAATAAAAAAATAAACATCATTGTAAAACCATAAGATCCTTCGCTTCACTCAGAATCTAAAACTAACGGTTGAATATAAAATTATTAGTAGGAATATTAAACTTTATTGTATTTTCGTATTCAGTTTATGAACGTTATTTTGCTGTGTAAGTAACAAAATTATACTGTAAGAATTTTTCTTTGTGATTACGAGTCTACGGCCACGGCCCGCGACGTCTATACAAAGGGGCCTTCTTGTTTTTGAAGAAGGTTACAGTAGAGCCCCATTTAGGAGGGCTAGGAGCTGCGTACTTGAAATTCCAAAATACAAATCGTGGTAACATAAAAAAATTAAGCAAGGTCCTTTTTAAATGACATACGAATTTCGCCATAAATATCAGGTAGTAGATAATACGTTTATTATGAAATTGAATTTTCACATATAATTTTGGTTATTATAAATTAATTGAAACAAACTAATAATAATAACAATACCTTATACCTAATAATAAACGAGCAGTACGTAAAAATATTTGCAAGAACATAATATATAATGCAGGTACGTGATGAGATCTCTTTCAAATGTACAGAAAAATATATTAGACTTTCAATAGGATCGACCGAATCAAAATTAATATGCGAAAAAAATGCAACGTACGATTTTTGATTTTGACGGAACATAATAATATACGGCCATTTATTCCGTACGGTTTTTCAAACATGTAGTTCATCATAATATATAAGTAGTGCTTATTAAGTACTCGTTTTCAAATGTTATAGTCGTATAAATGTCATCATGATGGGATTATACTATCTTACGATACTCCTTCATCAAAATTATTATCTAGGAAAATAAAGATAAGCTATATACTACATATCTTAGATCAGTTGTGACTTAGGCATGCTGTACTTGGACTACAACAGCAGGAGATGAGAATAAACTTAATACCTTTGAAAGAAAGGTGTTTGAGGAAAATCTATGGTCCTGTTTATAACCATGATACACAAGAGTGGGAGAGAAGATCCTATATATAGTACAGTTTTTAAAAGGCACAAGACTGGAAAGGTTACGTTTGGAGAGCAGATAACAATATTGTCGAGACGGTACATGTAAACAACTTAAACAGAAAAAGACCTCGCGGTAGACCAAAACAGCGTTGGTTGGACGTAATCAAAAGAGATATTCAGGAGAAAAAAAAAGGTTGGCATAGAGATCTAATACACGCATATAATAGAGAAGAGTAGAAGAATGTTATATTGTCATCAAAGGGTCTAAATGGTCTATAATGCTTAAAAAAAAAAAAAAAAAATTATATTCCTTGACTCCTCCGTCTAATATTTTGTCCGGCCATTTTACCGTTATATATCCGCGCCGAAAACCCCTTAGTTGGCATTAATTTGTCATTCATTTGACGTTTCGCACACTCAACGTATTGGCCGTGTTAATTATGCTTTAGTTAACCTACTTCATCATCAACGATGTTGATAAACAACAATCGTTACAGCTGTTTAGGAGAAGTTTAATTGATTATTCATAAAAAAAAGTCGTTTGGACGCCCGGTGTACTTTGGGCGCCACTCGTTTGTTATTCGGAACGTCTTCTTTCCAGGGGAGGGGCGCGACCGGAGTCGTTTAGGCGCAGCAACGACTGGAGCGCGTAGTACACACCTGCAGTGGCGCAATTAAGACTGAAATTTCGGGGGGAGGGGGGGCTGAGGACTTTTAGAACTACCAGTATATTTTTGTGTATGTAGACAAAATAATGTATCACTCGCTCACACAATATCAAGAGCAACCATTTATTAATCAACTATTTAAAATTTACTGAGTAATTTAAAACAATACACACACACACACACACACACACACACACACACACACACACACACACACACACACACACACACACACACACACATTTTATTTAATATTAATGATTTAAATTAATAAAATTATAATTTTAAAGATATTTTTCTTTCAACCTAATCAAAGCGGTCAATTATCTGCGACGGGTTATAACAATGTTGCACGTTTACAGCAAAACTATTGAATATTTTCACAATTTATTTTTTTAAATTATTTACAATTTTACTCAGTTAGAATTTTATATGTATAAAATAAAGATAAATTAATATTTAGCTTAAACCATACTTTTTATTTTACTTCTGTAATCCGAGGGGGGGGGGCTAAAATCGCTAAAAATAAAGTTCCCCCCCTAATTGTGCCACTGGTACACACCGAGCGTATACCCTGTATACAACTCACGAAACACAGGACGTACGCAGGTGGTGTACACGAGCTCCCATATATTAATCACGACGATATATTTCATGGTTTTTTTTTCTCATTCTTTCTTTTAATTTTTTTTTCCTCCCGTCGTCATTTCCGAGGGAAAACACGCGCGTACACGCAGCCGCGTAGGCGTGGGCGTGGGACACGGCAGCGTTCCGCGGGCGCGCGCGTCACGTTTTTCCGTAGTAGATAATATTATATACTATACATTTGATCGTGTCGTTGCCGTCCGCGTGCAGCACACACACACACACACACACACACACACACACACACACACACACATATATCATAATATTATAATATTATACACGACCGCAACGCGTTCGACGGCGGCCGAAGACGATAATAATAATAATACTATTAATGCGTATGATACGCCGCCGAGGAGCCACGCACGCGGCTCGCGGTTTGACCCTTTGCGCGCGCGGGCGGTAGGCGTATACGCGTACCGCCGAGGAGCAACTCCCGGGTTTTTTATGCGTTTCTCCGTCTGCGTTCGCCTCGGCGTTCTTCTTCTTACGATCTCGTGTTTTCTTCCGAACGTCCGCCACAGCATCTTCGCCCCGCCGTCCCCTTGTCTCTTCGTCACGTCGCACGCACACACACACACACACAAAACTATCTAAATATATTACACCGAACGTGCCCTGATCGTCTAACCGATCGACAAATAGTCATAATCACTGGAAATGTACTTTGTATTGTGTTTAGGCGCGTTAAGAGAAAGATTTCCTGATATTTGCTTTTTAACTCTTTGGTGCACGAAAAAGTCCGAAGGAAAAAACCTTACCTGCCCACGAATTGTTTTTGAAAGTAAAAATAATTTATTTTATTAAAATTAACCTTTGTTAGTTCACTTAAAAAGAATTTAAAAAAAAAAAATATATATATATATGTATATTTTAATTTGTTCGGTACTTAAATTAAGTAGGTGGGTTAAAAAATGACTCGTGATGCTCATTGGTAATATTAATGTTCACTGCTTATACACTGTACCTCCTCGAGACGATATATTATATTCTGCTGCAGTATTCTAAAATACAAAACATACATACCTATTATTTAGAAATCATATCGTTAAGGGCCGGAACGTGTTGTAAAACGTAAATGATTAATATTATAGATTATAAATAATAATATATAAACTCAACGGTTACTGTTCGGCTTATTGTTGTTATGGACATGGAAATTGTCCCACGGTCGTGCAATGATCGTGGGTTGACATAGATATTGTTTGAACACGAACGTTACAATAACAATTGTATTGAACGTTCTAAAAGTATATGTACGTAAAGGCACATAATATAATATGGTACATAATGCTAGAGAAAAGTATCTGTGGCAAATTCTTTTATCGTTATCGTCGCACCTGCAGTGTTCCATGGCTAAACAAGTGAATATCACTTTATATTTGCACGTCTTTACACTGTACCTACACAATAAATCATATATATATATATATATATATATATATATATATATATATATATATATATCGTACACCCAATCACATTAACAGAATATATGATAATAGAATTGAATCGATTTCATGATACAAATATTGTACAATCGTTAACAAATTTGTCATTTGAGACGCTAGAACATTCCAATAAAGTAAAACATATTAAAAATATTGTAGGTAATACATAATATTCTTATTTAAAAGCAAAAAAATCGAGGATGAAATTAAACTTTGAATTATCAAATTTGGAATAAAAAATATCAACGAAAAAATGTTTTTATATATTTTTTTTTACTTATATTATACAGATTGATTTCCGTTTTATTTTTATTTTAATCATTTATGGTTCATAATGAATTTTTATAAATGCACTTATCGACTTGGATTTTAGAGAAATTATTTAAACAATTATAAAATGTTTGTTCTAGTAACCTAGAACTTGAGCTTAAAAATATTGACTGTTGTACCTACTTATCGTGCAATTCTTATCCTTTGACCCGACTGTGACTGGTAGTCCAACTAAAAGTTGCACGAGTTTCGTATTTGCAAGTACCTATCTATCGGACCAGAGTGGTCGTGGTTGCGTTTTTATTTTTTTGTTTTGATAGTTTGTACTTACATTTATTTTCTTGCGCCCATCATGTAGTCACGCAGCCTCGATTTTAATGGCGTATCCAGTGTGAGGCTAATGCCCCCTGTTGTCTGCTTAGTTTTTTTTTTTTAATTGTTTATCATTTAGATAATTTAATCAGTTTCTGGTGTCGATCTTACAAAACTAGTTTAATTTTAATCGATAACTGTTACTGTGACTAAAATTTATTATAGTCAGTCGTTTTTGGTGCTTAATATACGATAAATTGTGTATAATAAAATATTTATAAAAACTAAAAATCGTACAATAAGGTGGCCTTTACTTGGTTTTTACTAATATGTATTTCATAATTACCTATGTTTTAATATAAAAGAAATACAATATGTCAGAGAAAAAAATAACTATTATTTAGTATTTTTTATTTTTTATTTTTTACTTTTTGTTTTTATTTAATTTATACAACTGATCAGCCCTTTGCTCTCCGAAAATATACCGGATACACCATTGGTACACACACACGCGCGCGCGCATTCACTCACTCATACATGTACAACTCATACATGCAGTACGCACTCACAATGAAACCGCCTCTTGCCTGTTACGTTTTGAAGCAAAAAAAGAGAATAATCACCGCAGAAAACTCGTATGTGTAGGTACATAAAACATCGTGCCGCGCACGACGTGCATAATATAACATGTACCTATGTATATTATGTGTTTATTATGTTTTTTTTTTCATATAATATAATAATTATTATTATTATTATTATTGTTATTACATTAGGTACACGTGTACCTTTAGTCTTCGGCCATGTTGTTGTTGTCGGTCGTGGGGCGGACTGTGAGGACGAGTCACCGTGTAACACACAATATTCCCATGTCCAATATCCCATGCACGCGCGCGTCTATGGGTGTGTGTGTGTGTGTGTGTGTGTGTGTGTGTGTGTGTGTGTATATAATATGATATATCGCGAGTACGAGTGTGTGTGTGTGTGTGTGTATTTGCGTGCGTATGTGTGTGTGTGTTGCAGCAGCTTTCCGCGGCGGCGGAGGCGTGGCGGCCGCGCGCTTATCGCAGGAAAGTCACGGCCGGCCGATCACCGTTATTAGGTCACGTTTTCCCATTCCGTGTAATATTATTCGAGACCGGCCACCGCCGCCACCGATAAGGTCGCCGCCACTGCCGCGGACGGCGGAGGTATTTAGACGTCTCCGCCTCCACGCGATGTATAATGTACAAATAGGTACATACACGTACACGCACACACACACACACACACACGACACACACACACACACACACACACACACACACACACACACATACGACATACGGTGCTGCTGCTCGTATACACGTTCCACACACAGCACGCACACGGGTAATTAGCCGTATAAGCATGCATGATAGGTATTACATACACTATATGCACCTACACACACACACACACACACATATACATGTATAGGCAATAACGTGTGCATACACTCATACACGTGTACACTGTACATATGTACTTATAGTTACATGTGTGCGTACGTTATACATGAGCGGATACGCGAGTAAACACACACACACACACACACACACACACACACACACACACACACACACACACACACACACACACACACACACACACACACACACACACACCAACGCGATCGCGCGTAGTTGACGCGCGATTTTCGAACGCGTTTTACTTCTTTTTCCGGTTTAATGACTACTATAATACAAACATGATAATGATAATAATAATAATGATTATATATTATATAAGGTACGTGTGTTGTGTGTAATATGCAAACAGTAAAATATATATTTATGTTAAGATAGTTTATACATAGCTAGTCCTATATTACGAATACGAATTTCTAAAAATAAATGTCGAGCTGCAAAATGTATGGTATCGAGACTATTTTGATGATCACACGAGTATACGAGTGGATTCACAGGTCCGAAATCGAGTTTTCTAAGTTACCGTTTTTTGAATTTTGAGATTTCAAATGTGATTCAGATATACCTATTTGATCTGCTGCAGATAGACTGATAAATTCGTTTTGTGTTTTAAGCTAATCGTATACTCGTGTGCAGGTCTTGAGGTACCTAATTGACATCAGTATTTTGCAATACCCTGTTCGATATAAATTAATATACCGTATTATAGTATTTTACCTAATATTTTCAGTAACATTGTTTTTAACGATAAGATAATCTTTCAGTTGGAACAAGTATAATATAATATTATCATTTACTCGTATTCCGTAAATACCCGCGATTACTTTTTCTTTCTTATAAATAATAATGTGTATTCACCGGAAATGTAAATAAATTAAGGTATGCATGGTAGTACACGAAATAAGCGATTCTATAAAATAATGGACCTAATTGAAATAACATTTGGACTATAATATATTACAAAATAATAGTTATTTTGCCATGATAACATAATATAGTAACTATAATATTAGGAAATCGTATTAAAATTCAGGTTTTAATATTCCCAGTGCTTGCATGGGCCCTAAAAAACTCACGGCGTAGTTGGAATCAAAATTATCGAATGCAGGTTTACGAATCTAGAAAAACATGTTTTTAATGGTAACTTTCTTTGTTTTTTCATTGTGTGTCTAACCTTCCAATGGTCATAACTCTCGACTTATCTGTTTTTTTCCCTGGTTCGATCCCTCTAAAGATATAATACGTGTACGTAGATAATTTATACCGAAATCACCGTTTTGGAAAAATGTGACTTTTCTGGTTTTTTCCCTGCGCCCTTCATTTATTATATATACGTACTAAAACACTCGATCGCTTTATGGCTTTGAAACTGTATACTGGCGTACATATTATATGCATACCACCAGGCTGACCCTGTTTTTGTACGTATATATTGTACATATTATAGTGTGTAAGACTACGTGACGGAAGCCGACTACGGTTCAGTCGAATTTCCGATCGGCAGCCAGTGATCGGTGCGCGGGGCTTATGCGTTGAAACGTGTTCTAATGATCGTCATATTATCGAGTAGATAAGTATACATCTGGGTAGGTACATCCATACGCGTTTCACCAACGATGAGAACCTATACGATGATAAATCGATTGAAACCAACGTCACGTACGTTTTAGATCCTGACTGAAGTGAATGACCCATTGATTTTACAACGATGTTTATTTTCGTTTAATTCTGTTCTTTATCTTTTTATGGAAACACTTTTTGATGGACTCGAAATTATCCGAAAGCTTCATCCGAGCATTCTACAGATCGTAAATATTATGTAGACGATATGTACTTTAAGGGTTCGACATTTTCCTCTCTTCTCAAAAGGCGAGAAAAACAGCCGAAAATCCTAGTATAAAAATTGTCAAATTTTCCATAAACACGACACTGACTAAATCGTTTTTAGTCATGTGAAAAGTGACGATCCGGATAAGGTCGTCAAGCCTGGTCGTCGTCCACGGGGGGGAAATTTTCGTTTTATCCGTCGTCGAGCGCTCAGATTTAAAAGAGCACGAGGTATAAGACGGCGCGTAGATGGCATACGACACCGCTGTGCAAGCACGTCGTCAAGATGGGGGAGGGCTTGGCCCCCTAAGAAAAGTCAGTGGCCCGGAAGTGACCCCCTTGAGTTTTATTTTTAAATAGTATGGTGTTTAATTGTCCCATACCGGCTAAATCCTGAATGTATATTCCATATAGTTAACGATCGTATAACAAAAATTAAATTCTTAAATTCTATTTTATAAAAAATATTCTTCACTCGACAATATGAGATAAGACGATAATTCGGAAGTTAATAGATTGAAAACTAGGAATTTAGATAGACTTGTCCTTATATAGTTGTTTAAAATGTACATATTGCAGTATACCTTTATTAATATATAATAAAAATATAATGCCAATACAGTATCAATATATTGTGAAATGTAGTGTTAATTTTTATGGATATTGTCTGATAAGAAGAGGAGTGGTATTGGGTACGAAAAAAACAGAAAGGGGCCAAAATATCTTGGTCAGCTTATAGAAAAATGTCTGATTACGTGCCTGCCGCTGTGCAGTCTCGGGGACGGGATTCGACTCGTATATAATACATAACGAGAGACACGTTCCAATCATAATAAATTAAAACCGGCAATGACACGTCTGGAC
Source organism: Therioaphis trifolii (assembly GCA_027580255.1). Taxonomy (NCBI): domain Eukaryota; kingdom Metazoa; phylum Arthropoda; class Insecta; order Hemiptera; family Aphididae; genus Therioaphis; species Therioaphis trifolii. The sequence continues at coordinate 40,614,276 of CM050409.1, read as the reverse complement.
GGCGCGCGGGGCGTGCGTTTTCGGGAAAAGACAATAAAAAGTTGCGCTGCACCACGCGTGCGGATTGTAAAAACGTCAAAAACCGGTGACTCCCGTCCGTCGGCCGGCGGCGTACGCGTGACGTACGCGCGCGTTAACGTCACGCGGGGTTTTTTTTTTTTTTTTATTGCGGTGCTTTCGTAGAAACGAAAACGCGATCGTTTCGACGGTCCAGCAGCGTCGGCCGTCGTTGTCGCGTGTTATACGCGTCGGCGGCGGCGTGTTACGTCGGCGTGTTGCCGCGAACGACACGGTCCGATCGTCTCGCATTCTCGCGTAATAAGGCGATCGTGGCGTTTCAATTAACGTCGGCTGGGAATTGAAACATCAGCGTGACGGGTCGGCGGCGGGCGAAATTCGAGGAACGTCCGAACGCGCGCTCCGGTTGTAAAATACGAATATCGTAAAAACGGCGGCCGGGTGGGCGCGTGTGTGCGCAAACGATGACGCACGGGTGTCGTGCGTGCAATAATAGCGCGTCCGCTGCACAAACGTAACGATATTATAATAATATCGTACGCGCGAGACATACAATAAACGATAGTGGTGACCGATAAATCAGAACGGCGGACAGTTGGCAATAATCGGTCCGACAGACGCCGATATTGTTTTTATTATTATTATTGTCATACGTTTTTAAGTCGTGTACAGTCGAAACAATAGCTGAGTTACGTCTTGATATTTTTTATCGTCACAGATGTACATTGACAGTCATGGCTGCTACCTGAACACATGATTGTTTTCTCGGTATGGCGAAAAATAAAAAAAAACAGTCGTCTTCACTAGGAGAGAGCGAATCGTCATACGAACAGACGTAGGTCACTCGAGAGATGGTCGCCCGTCTGGACCATCGCGTGACGTATGCGAAACGCCTGTGTTCAAAACCAAACGCTCAACAGCACAGTGCACACCGTCTTTGTAAAGACCCGACTACGTCGGAAAACGCTCTTATGATCTATATGTGTACTCGGTGCACGTGAAGATCATGACCGGGCGGCAGACTGTTTAGCGTCCGTTTCGCGCAGCCGATTTTTCATTAGTTCCCCAAACGTCTGTTCACAGTTGTACAGCGCCGTTCCAAATGTGGAGTGAGTTCAATCGTTTTTTTATAATCACGTGCACATTCTGTTGACACATGAAGCGTTTCGTATAAAAAACCGATAGTTGCCACTAAGCTACGGTGAGCGCCGAGCGGTGCGGTGGAGGAAGTTGTTTTGGATGCGCGGACTGGTCAAGATCTTAACGTGCGCCGAGTATAGGTAAACCCGTAATGTGATTGTGCGTTTAATCGGACAAATTTAATATAATATCGTTATTTGTTATTTGTTAAATCTCATGTACACCAAATAAAAAAATATTTTAAACGAGCTTGAATAATTCATTTCTATACTGAGTACAGGTCTAAATATTTCAAAATCTACTTGAAGAATTCACAATTAAGTGCAAATAGACATTTAATGTCTTTAAATTCAGCACAATCTCTCATCGAAAACAAAAAATCACGAACTTTTAAGCTGCGGCCCCACACAGAGCGATTCTGCGTTTCTGCGATTTTACACTCGCGATGTCCACTAGCGATTTTGATGAGGACGCCTAAGTGATTTTTCGTACGTTTTTTCCTCACGCGCGTTCATATAACTTTTCATTTGCCTATTCGATCGTTGACCAAGATGACGTCTCGAAAAATGTTGGTGGCTGAAAGTACTGCTTTAATTGATTTAAAAGCATAAATTTGATTAAGAACCGTTTATGGGTTCGTGAAATAAATAAAGATAGGCTATCCGAAAGGGAATTTCATACACTATTCAATGAATCAAAAAATCATCCAGCCAAGTTTTTTGAGTACTGTCACATGAGTGAACATAAAAAAACTTTTTATCTTGGTCCTATTTTTGTGGTCTGGGTGTCTTGGATTCCAAACAGCTTCCTTGTACGAAAACATCGGCAGCTATTTGTTCCGACACAACCAACGCAGAAGACATTTTGACAGCGATTAATCGCCGAATATCAAACTATTTTGTTTTTTCAGCGATTATCGTGCGTGTATCGCTACACGCAACACGCGACACGCGCTCAGTGGGGTCACTATACATATTATTATGAATTACATCCTATATTGTTAAAATCGCAAATCGCTCTCAGGGGGGGCGCAGCTTTAAGGTTTAACTGTGAATTGAGTTGGTATGTGTACATTAAAACTCGAGTCTTTTGAAAAAATTATTCTTTTTTTTTTTTGAAAAAATTTGACTTTGTTTGAAGAATTACAATCTATACAGTAAGTACAATAAGTAATAGAAATAATAATTTTAAAATTATTCTTATAGCCCGAATTCATATGATTCGTTTAATCTTCCCACCATATGAGGCATATTAAGAGTCGATTGAAGTTCAAAGACAATGTAATGGAATGCAAACCTTGTTTGATGATGTATTCAAAGAAATAATTATATACGTCATAAATGATAGTAGTTGTATGATTTTTTTTCTCGGCGATTCTCTCGTCAATTATAAAAGCTATATGTAATATAAAAACGATAAAACAAACGAATCGTGCACCATAGTCGCACTGTCTTGGAGATTAAGTATCCGTTATGTGACTAACATCTCGTCATGGTGTGTATTGTCGTATTTTCACGAAGCTATTTAGGTATATGCCAATTATAGGCACTCACGCCGAGTTTCTGCTGCGATACGCGAGCGTTGCACTTTTGCGAAACTGTAATATTATTTTAATCGCAGAAATATTAATCGAACTGTAGGGTGAAAAAAAACAGTACAAATCAAATAACGTCTCTATTTATAAACCACGACGTATTATATTAAAAAAACATTGAGTTACTCGTCAAATAAATCATTTGTTATTTTTTAAACGTATTTTACGACTGTGTAATTATTTACACGTCACGAAAGAATCAGTAAATTTATTATTAACATCAACACTGTAGACAGTGATTTTTTTTTTTTTTTTATTTGTGGGGAGGGCACTTATTTTTTCTCCAATTTTCGCATACTTGAAAATGACTATTTATCACCTATTAATTTATTGACCATTTTGTTCATTATAACAGTGAACAAACATGTAAAATGTACTCTTTTATTTCTACTGTATACAACTCTGTCAGCAATACTAAATTATGGTACACATTTAGTTTAACGATATATTACAATTTTTGTAAGCCACACATTAATATATTTACTATATATATATATATATATATATAACCATAACTTATAATTTTTACAAAATGCATAGTACATCGTAATAAATATATTATATTGTAAACAAAATTTAAATATTACAACAAAACTTTATTATTTAATATAATGAAATTGTATAGTATCCAACTTTACACTACAACAGTACCTACAGTAAAAAAAAAAAAAGAATATTTTAGGGGATGCCTTCAGTGCCTCCTTTTTTTAGCATCTCAAACATCTCGTATAAACGCACTGTTACAAATTTTTATGCATGTATGAGCGTATAGGCATTTCATATGAGACGTAATAAATGTTGTGTACGCTTGCATATATATATATATATATATATATATATATATATATATGTATATATATGTATATAGCAACATGCAGTTTTCGAGTGAATTTGCCGGTTGGTTTCTGCGGTAAAATTGGTGGAAAACTTTTCAACGTCGAGCGCGATGTAGGTACTCGTGTAATATACAGTCGAAGGAAGACGGACGCGGGCAGTGTGCGACTTACGATAGGTGCTGGCGGCGTGGGTGGTTAATTTAATTTCGGAACCGTCTTGGCGCGAAATGAGAAACTCTCGTATACGCGTGCGTGTATGTGTATGTGTTGTTATACTCTGCTTTACTTCACACACACACACACAAAAACACACACACACACACACACACACACACACACACACGCAGTATGTTTATACATATATACGCACTACACTATCACACACCTTTATATTCGCGCTGCTTCGGATGTACGTGTACAATATAATATAATACGACGCGGTAACCATTCGGACGAATATCACTCGGGGGAAATGCGTACACGTGTGTGTATATATATAATGTATACACGCTACAACAACAGTCTTGTGGGTTTGAATTTCGTATAAATGATATTTTGCAGACGAGCCTGTGGCGGTGGGGAGGAAAAAAATCATTTTTATATACTTACACACTGGCGCACGGGCAAATTTATAAAACGGCATATATGCGTTGTACGTACGTATACGTGATATTGCGGTCGGGTCTATAAATCGTAAGTCGTCACGGAACGTAAGACCTCGCGTTTTCAGTCAGAAAATCTCGACAGTGAGAAAAACGAGAGAAAATCTCGGCACACCGTGATTTATCGACAAAGACCAAAAAAATATATATGTACACCATACACACGCGGTGATGTCGTTTTGCAGTGTTTACACCTTGCACAACCTCGCGTACACCACGTGATTGCGAATACGTAGACAGTAGTGCCAGAGGCGTATTTAGGCACAGGCCCTGTAGGCCCGCGCCTAGAGCGGCGACATTGGATGGCGGCAAATTTCAAAATTTTTTTTTTTCACAGAATTACAAAAAGTATTTTTCATTATATAGATATTTATCACCGACATAGTCGGCAACACGTGTCATCGACAAGTGTTTCTTGGTCTGGACGCGGCTTAACGCACTGGCGGCCGGCAAACATACACATGCACATGTGTAATTCAACTTTAACTTATAATATAATATGCACGTTACGGGATGTAATATAGGTTAAATCGGTTTTATAATTAGGTCTAGACTGTAACGCGAAGATTGATTTTATTTTCACCGTAGTGTTCACAAAACGATCGTTTCCAACGTATCAATTACGTAAAAGCCGGCACACACACCGAGTGTTCAGTGTTTATTCGATTGCTGCTGTCGATCGGAAGACATTATTATTTCCTCGGAGAACAAAAAAAAAAAAAAAAAAAAAAAAAATGGTAAAAAATTAAAATAAATAGATAAATATTGTGTCGATCGTAAATTCACAGCGCGCCCGCGCCGCGCGTCACACGGTACTACTCTCACTCGTATACCGCGTTTATATATATATTATTATTATTATCTTTATACGTATAAATATAATATACGCAGCGCGTCGTAATGATTTTCGTACTCGATCATTATTTTAATATTCGGAACTCGATATTTTTTCCCTTTTTCAATCGATAAATATACGATCCCGGCCGTCGTTCACCGTTAAATACCGTATAATGATTTAATGACAGAGCATATCATCGAAACAGGTCCTGCCGGGGCCCCCGCCTATCATAATATATACGTGCCTGTACGTAATAATAATAAAAATATATTCAGATGGTTTATAGATGTGTTTATCGGGAAAAGAAAAAACAGCTTGTGTACGTGTAATGTCCTAACACGAATATGAATATGGATGATTTGCGTGCGTGTGTGTGTGTGTGTGTGTATGTGTGCACGTGTTATTATATTTGCACAGTAAGAGACAATACAATTCTCCAATATGGTTTATTAGTATGGGGTGGCTGTGCAGTTAATGCATTAAAACCACTTGAATTCAACATAATCTTGCTTTACGAATATGTTTAAAAAAAGATTTATATGGTTCAACGTTTATAAATTGTAAAAAATTATAATTCTACCGGTAAGATATCTGTATATACATGCAGTTTTCCATTATGTTTCATTTTGTAAAATAAGTGTAAAACAAGTCGATAAACGAGAGAATGGGGCATATGACATGCGAGTATGTTACAAAAAAAAGAGTATGGGACAAAAGTTCGTCGATTACTTAGGTCCAACTAATTTTAATACAATGCCATTATCTATCGAAAAATGTATTTTCAATAATGTAACTAATAAAATCAACGATTAATCAAACAAAACAATTACTGTAAACTGGTTGTTACTAGAATATTATAACCGTGTCATATCTCAATTCGTATGGTATATATTTGTTGTGTTTAACCTTCAGTAGGTCGCGCGGTTTATGAGTACCTATTCCGTCGCGTGGGGTAAAAATTTTCCTTGATTAAACATAATATTCTTTTCTGACATTTATTTATTTGAAATTAAATTTTTATTGTTTAAAACAAAAAAAGAATACGAAATATAATTAATACTTTTAGTTTTACATTTGTTTTTTTTCTTATACTTTTAATTTTACATTTGTTTTTTTTCTTATTTGACAAATAAATAATAGATATAATATTTTAAACTAATTTAAGAATTATTAACGTTATTATTTTTCACATCTCACTAAAACACTCTGGACATACTTCTACCTAAGTGGTCTCTGCATATAAGTTTTGCACAATTAGTGCATACTTTTGTTGTTTTTTCTATCACGTAGGCGGTCACAAATTGACACCTTCCTGACGCTCTCACCCGTTGCTCAGCTGCTTGTAATGTTGAATTGTAACCATAAATATTTAGTCGCGTTTTAATATTTTTGGGAAGTGAAAGTATTGTTGCACGATATTTTAACTGTTCATCCATTAGTTGTTTTGCTAATATTTTAAAAATTGAAGACGAGTATATTTATTTGACTGGTTTCGTGATATATAACTTGAGCATTTACCGCACCGATATTCAAAATTGAAATAAAATACTGTAAGTGGCCATCTATTACTCCGTCTTGCAACTGTATAGTTTTCTGTCATCCTGTCCATATTATCAACTGCTCCTTTTGTGGCATTATAAAATGTTTTAATTTCTGGTTTTTTCGCTAAGCCTGTACTTTCATCTATGGTTTTACTATTATGCATTGTTGACAAAACTAGTACAATTTTATTTTTTTTCGGCATATATGATACTAGGGACTTGTTGTTCTGAAATCCGAAGTAAGAAGAACAAAGTTCCCTATTTTAGTAACGAGAAATTCTTTTGGAATCTCTCTTTTATTTTTCTTTATTGTAGCTACTAATGTAAGATTATGATTTTTCAAAAGTTCTTCAGCTAATGATATACTCGCAACCATTATCTGCCGTTATATTTCTACCGGTTTTTAGATATTGGAGACACTAACGTTTTACTACTTCACTTGCAGAATTGTCGATTGAAAATGGGCCATCTGGCTGCTTGCCTGCATAAATTTCCAAATTACTAGTATAAAATGTAACATTGTCACACAACGCGAAAATTTTAATGCCGTACTTGGCTGGCTTGTTAGGCATGTACTGCCGAAATGACAGCACCGACCACGAAATGAATTGAAGCTTTTTCATCAACACATGCGTATTCTGATATTGAATATGATTTCTTACAGTTACTAACAAAATTTTCAAAAATCCACGAATATGTGTAATCTTATCTACTTCTTTTCTTTGAGTACGACCACGAAATATCATCAAACCTTATACATTGTAATAAAAATCGAAATCGTCTCTCTGACTAACGGCAAGCAAATAGATCTGCTCCAGTTCCATCACTTTGCCACAAATCTTCCGAACTTCTATGAGAACATTTCATAGCCCCTATCAAAGAAAAAAAATGTAAAATAAGATAACTACGGAATAATAAAGCAATTTGTATGTATATTTCTATATTTCAGTATAATATAATTATATCTCATTTTTCCGAATGGTGGTATGTATACAACGAAGAAATCATAAGGTTATTGAAAATATCAATTATTATTTTTATCATTCTATTTTTACCGTTTACATAAATCTAATAATAATATATTTTATAGCAGGCCAAAAATAATGGTACTTACCCGTCATGTATAAAATTCCAATCAATGCTTTTATTTCTTTGTAGTCGGTATCCGATGCATCACGTTCGCGACTATAACTTGCACGTGCCTTTGATATATATATATTAGTGCAATTTACTATTGTATCTAACATGGGTTTTGTAAAAAACACTTGCCAACATTCAAGAATATTTGTTTTATTTTTAATAGTTGGAGAAACACCTGATTTTTCCGTAACGTAATTTTTTTTAGACGTGCGAACTCTCTGGTTTGGCGCACGTTTATTCCACCTAGTTCCATCTTTTCCAACGTAGTATGGCAACATTCTCATGCTAAGTGGTAACTCATCATCTGATTCATGATAATTATCATCGTTTGTAATCGCATTATCTACAAAATTATATTCTACCAGTTCTGAGTTTTCTTCATCAGAAATATCGGATTGTTCAGTATCAGTGTTATGATCTTTTTGTAAAATTTCAACATTATCCTCTTCTTCGTCACTTGAGTTCCCTCCCCAAATATCTTCATTATCATCGAAATCGTCAATGAACGTTTCAATTCGTCGACGTTCTAATTCATCCATTTCCAAATATAATATAATAGTACGAAAAAAAAATACTTATTTCGTCGCGCGGGGTAAAAAATTTCCAAACTCGTACACACACGCACTTCAAACGCTGGTATTGAACGTACTAACTGATA